>OZ038390.1:44150794-44640213 GCA_964036045.1 Eutreptiella sp. 'Long Island Sound 2002'
TGGATGCACCGTCATAGGTGCCGACGATGCTTGCGGGGGTATGTGGACGGCGTGGGCGGGGGCTGCTGTTACGGGGTCTCATTCCGTGGGTGTGATCGTGGCATCGCCTTTGACGGTGAGGAGGAGGTGGTGGCGGTCCGTCGGTAGTGCCCAGGTGGTGGTGGGCTCGGTGATCGAGTGGAGGCGGATGGCCTGGAGGCCCGGTGTGATTTCGTCCCATCGGAGTGTGCCGTTGTGGACCGCCCATTCCCGCGGCAGGTCTCGAAACCCGTTTCGGTCTGGGGTGGTGCGGTGTTGTGGGGGGAGCTCCATTGTGGTGATGGGGTGGGTGAGGGGCTCTGTGCGGGGTTGGTCTTGTGTGGTTGATGGTGATGGTGCCTGGGGCATCTCTTCGTCCAGTTGCTGTGGGGCTTTCGCCTCCTGGAGCTCTGCACTGATGGTGGCGAAGACATCTGGGAGGGTGGGGGAGGCGGGGGGGTGGGGTGCCGGATCTTTCCAGGTGATGTGGTATTCCTCCGGGTTCTCGGGGCTTTGCTGTACGGTGATGGCGGCTGTGGCGTCGTCTTCGGGTGTCCATCGGTGTGGATTGTGGTCGAGGGGGTGGAGGGTGACGGTGTGGCGGTGTTTCCAGCTGTGGAACGCTAGGAGGGCGTGGAGGCCGTGTCTAGTGTCCCCGGGCGGGCGGGGGTAGGTTTCGGCTGCTGCCTCCAGGAAGGCGTCCGCGGTGCCTTTGCAGGTGTCTTCCCAGAGAAGGTCTTCCTCTGTGCCCCACTCGTTGTCGTTCCTTTTCTCCTGCTTCCACCCCTGGAGGGTCGCGTGGTCCTCAGGGAGGTCTCGTTGGACGGGCTGGTAGTACTGCTCGGCGTCCATGGGGGCTAGGGTGCTGGCCAGCGTGGCATAGATGTCCTTTGGGGGGGGGGCGGTGGGGGCGTGGCGGCGCGGTCGGGGTCGGGCTCCTCTCGCTGGTGTTCCGCGTTCCGATCTGCGGTGCACGCGGGGGATATGGAGCGTGGTGGCATGGGGACGTCGGGCTCCTGCGGTTCCGTGGGTTGCTGGTGGGCTTGTGGGCGCGGGGCCGTTGCTGCCAGTAGGTGTCGGATGGCCGGGAGGACGTCGTAGTCGTCTTCCCAGCAGTGGGCTGGAGCGCACGGCCTGTCAGGGGAAGCGGGGGGGGGGCGTGTTGCGGAGCGGTGTACGATAGGGTGGGCGACGCGTGCGGATGGTGGCGTGCTCGCTCTGCCGTTCTGTTTCCCGCGGGCCCTGACCCCAGGGGGGTGGTGGTGATGTTGGTGGTGAGGGTGGTGTGGGCGCCGGAGTGGATGATTGTGTCGGTGGCGGCGCTGTTGGCGAGGGTGGTATGGGCGTTAGCGTAGATGAAGTTGGTGCGGGGCTATGGTTGATGGTGGTTAGCTGGTGGGTCAGCTGTTGTCGCTCTCGTCGTCGCCGGTGGTGTTGGTGCCTCTGATGACGAGGTGATGGTTGGTGAGCATGGCGCGGGTGACGTATGGGCGTATGTGGTGTTGTCGGTGGTGTCGATAGTGAGGGTGTTGTTTCTGGTCGTTGGGGCGTAACGTTTGTGGGCCGGATGTGGCGGTGGTGGCGAGGGTGCTGTGGATGACGGGTGGTGTGGCCCACGTCGCCTCCGGTGGTGGAGGTGTGATAGGTGCCGTGGTGGCGTTGGCGATGGTTGGGTGCCGCGGGTGGTGTATTGGTTGTTGGTGGTGGAGATGTTCCTGGATTGTGGGTAGTCCCCGGCCGGCGGTGGTGGTGTTGGTGGTGTCGGTGCTCGTTGCGGCCGTTGGCGACGCCGGGGGTTCCTGGCCTCGCGCGGGGTGGTGGTGGCGGTGGTGAGTGTAGGCGGTGCCATGGGCGGCGGTGCCATTGACGGCTCGGCCGGGCGTGCTGGTGCCGGTTTCGGGTGTAAGTGTGGTTCGGGGTGCGGCATTGGTGGGTGGCATCGACGGTGGGTAGCGTGACTGGTGGCTGGCAGCGGTAAGGGGGTGTCGGTTGTTGGTGAGGCTGTCGTTGTCGGTGTTCCGGTTGGTGCTGGTGATGGTGTCGCTGGTTGTGCAGATGGTGGGGGGTGGGTAGAGGGACCCGTACCCTGGGTTTGTCGTGGCGTTCCGTCGTGGGTGGTGCTTTCGGTGGTGTTCTTGTGAGTTGGCCGGGAGTGTTGTCGGCGATGCTCTGGCTGGTGCCGTTTGTGCGGGCTGTGTGGTTTTTGCGTCAGGGGTCGGTGGCGTTGGTGACGGTGGTGTGTTGGGGGTCGGCGCCGGTGGTGGCGGTCCGATGGTGAGGGTGCCGGGGACGTTGGGTGGATCCGGGTTGTTGGGCCTTCTCCTCGCCATTCCTGGCGGAGGGTGCTGCCGGTGTCGCTGGTGGCGAGGGTGTGGTGGTGTTGCTGTGGTGTTTTGTGCTGCTTGGGTGGGTGGTGGAGACCCCTGGTTGATGTTGACGATGCTCCGGGTGATTTCGATGCGGTGGGTGTGATGGTGTGTGGCGTTGCTGTTTCTACCCTTGGCTGGGGGCCTGGTGGGTGGCGCTGGTGGCGTTTGTTCGCCAGCCGTGGTGGCGTCCTTGGTGTTGTCGTCGATGGGGGCGCCCTAGGTGTTACTCTGTGCTGGGGTCGTGGTGGTGGTGATGGGGGTGTTGTGGGTGACGGTACCTCGGTTCGTCATTGGTGGGGTTGGCGGTGGTGTGTCTCGTGATGGTCTGGTGGCGTGGGTGTTTTTGGTGCTGGTGCTGGGTGGCCTGCGTGTTGGTGTTCGGTGGTTCCGGGCGTGCCATTCGTGGCTGGTGTTTGGCCGGCTTGTGGTCCTGGTGGTGTCGGTTGTCCCTGGTGTTGGGATATTCCCTTCGGCTGTCCTTGGGTCTGTAGTGACAGGTGTTGCTTCGGTTGCGGTTTAGGGTGTCAATGCTGCGGTTGGGTGGCGGTGTCACCGTGCTGCCGCTGTCGGTGGTGCCGGTGTTGGTGTTGGTGGGGGCGCCGCCGGGGGAGCTGTGTGTGTTGGCGTTGTAGGGTGTTGTAGGTGTTGCCCTGGCTGTGTTCTGACGGCGGAGGGGGGACCTCGCCACTCCTGGCGGAGGTTCCCATGCGCGTCTTTGGCTGGTGGGTTGGCCTTGGCCCCCTCGGTGTCCTTGCTGCCGATGGCGTCTTACCGGGTTGCGGGATGCGGGATGCTCCGGGTTGCTGTCGGTGAGGTCGCACTGCCGGTGGTGCCGTCGGTGAAGCCGGTGGTGAGGTCGTTGCGGGCGTTGCTATGGTTCACGGTGTCTCTGATGTTGTTGATGTTGCTGGTGGTTGGTGTGGGTCTGTGTGTGGGTTGTCAGTGGCTGCTGCTGGTGGTGGTGGTGGTTCTGAGTGCGGGTCGGTGGGTGGCGCGGTTGAAACGCCTTGGGTGTAACTTGGCCGTTGGGTGGTTTCTTGTGTTGGTCCGTTGTTGGCGAGGGTGTCTCAGGCGTCGTGCTGGGTGTCGGGGTTGCTGGTGTTGCCGACGGCGTCCCCGTTGGTTCCGGGTGTCTCCGCTGGTGAGGGTGTTGTGCTGTTCGGTTTGGGTGTTGGCGGCGGTGCAGGTGTGGGTGTCGCAGTTCCTGGCCCTGGGTCAGGGCGTGGCCGTTTGGGTGTTGCTGGGTGTGGGCGTTCGCCACTCCTGGCTGAGGGCTCGGTGGCGTTCGTTCGCCAGCTGTGCTGGCGTCCTTGGTGACGCCGTTGGTGGGGGTGCCCTAGGTGTTACTTGGTGGCGGGGCCGTGGTGGTGGTGGTAGGGGTGGGGGCGCTGTAGGTGACGGCACCTCGGCCCGTCGTTGGTGGGGTTGGTGGTGGTGTGGATAGTGCCGTGGGTGTTGGTGGCGTTGGTGTTGCCGATGGCGAGGGTGCCATAGGTGTTACTTGGTGGTTGGCGTGTGTCGTGGTGGTCTGTTAGCGTGGGTGCTGTTGGTGTTGGTGCTGGGCGCGGCCTGCGTTTGGGTGGTCCGCAGTTCTGGGGGTGCCACTCGTGGCTGGTCGTCGCGGTGTTGCTGACGGTGCTGGCGAGGGCGCCGCCGGCGGAGCTGTGGGCGATGTCGAAGGCGAGGGCGCTGCAGGTGTTGCCCTGCACCTATGATTTTAGCAGCCGTTTTTTCCCAAAATTCAACAAGTCAGCAAAAAGGGGTTTTTCGCGAGAAATGACCTATTTTTTTGGTTTCTACGGCCCCAAAATAGGGGGGGGGGGGGTCCACCTACCCGATTTTTGTCCAAAAAAATTAGAAAACCCTGAAATTTGGCCTATTTTGGGGTATTTTTGCCTGCTCTGGGCTGGTCCTGCAGAACAGTGCTGCACACCAGTGTACCTGCCTATAGAGGATTTTCGACAGAAATTCCAATTTTCTTTGGATTCTCTGGCCCCAAAATAGGGATGGGGGGGTTCCTCCCACCCGAGCTTTCTCCCAAACCATCAAAAACCCTGGAATTCGGCCTATTTTGGAGTATTTTTGTCTGCTCTGGGGTGGTGCAGCAGAACAGTGCTGCACACCGGTGTACCTGTATAGTATAATATAGGCACGGGAAAACATGAAAATAGGTTTTGTACCCAAAAAGACCAAAAGTAACCTTTTGTTTTAATCATACCCCGAATAGCAGGGGGGGGGGGTTCCTCCTACCCCATTGTTCCCCAAAAATAACAACCTAAGCCCCAAACATGTGTGTGTACGGTGATAGGCACGCAAAAGCCTACCTATGAACCATATGGAAACGGACCACAAACGGTGCAAAATAGGGCCAAAAACACCCCAAATGTTCATCGCTCATCCCATTCTTATGCACATACTATCATATTTCAAGTAGTTCTTTGGCGTATTTCGCTTTTTTGCAACGAGCACCCTCCAATCGGGAGATGGTGGATGGTGGTGTTCTGACGGCGGGGGTGGGACCTCGCCACTCCTGGTGGAGGTACGCATGGGTGTTGCTGGCCCGCGTGTTGGCTCCCTTGGTGTCGTTGATGCCGATGGTGTTGCACCGGGCGGTGTCGCCGTGGCGGTTGCCCTTGACGCTCTGGTTTGTTGTTGCTGAGGCCGCACTGCCGGTGTCGGTGTCGGTGATGTCGGTGGTGAGGTCGTTGTGGGCGCCGCTATGGTTTACGGCGTCTCGGACGTTGCTGATGCTGCTGGTGGTTGGCGTGGGTCTGTGTGTGGGTGGTCAGCGGCTTGTGTTCAGGGCGGTGGCCGGTTTCTGTGGCTCTGTCTGGGAGGGTGTGCAGTAGGTGGTGTGGTCTGCTGGTGATGCTGTTGGTGTAGGTGGTGCAGGCGTTGCTCCCGGTGGTGTCCGGGGTGAGGGTGGTGTTGGTGGCGCCAGTGGTGTGGGTGCCGCCGGGGATTGCATGGTGGATGGCGCCCTGCGGTCGCTTTGGTGGCGAGGGTGTTGCTGTGGATGGTTCCGGGCGTGTGCCCTCGCTTCCCCTGGCCGGGGCTTGGTGGTTTGTTTGCTCACCGGCTGTGGTGGCTTTGGTGTCCTCCGGTGGCGGAGGTTGCCGGTGGCGACGCTGATGGTGGGGTGTTGCCGGCGATGGTGTGCTTGATGCCGTTGGCTTGGGTGACGTAGGTGCTGGAACCAGCGGTGGTGTGCGTAGGTTTCGTAGGCGATGGTGCCGGCGGTGACGGTGTTGGTGAGGGTGTTGTGCTGGCTTGTTTTTTGGTGGTGTTGGTGTTTCCGATGGCGTGGATGCTGGTGGCGGTGGTTCTGGGTGCGGGTCTGTGGGGGACCGGATCGGCTGGGTGCGGTCGTTGGTCAGTGTTGGGTGGCTTTTTGTGTTGGTTTGTTGTTGGTGAGGGTGTCCTATGTCCTAGTGTTGTGGTGGGTGCTGGGGTCGCTGGTGTTGCTGATGGTGCCTCCGTTGGTTTCGGGTGTGTCCGCTAGTGAGGGTGTTGTGGCGTGCGGTTTGGGCGTTGGTGGCGGTGCTGGTGTGGGTGTCGTAGTGCCTGGTCCTGGTGTTGGGCGTGGCCGTTCGGGTGTTACTGTGTGTGGCCGTTCGCCACTCCTGGCTGCGGGCTTGGTGGGTCCTCCTTTGTGTCCTAGCGGTTTCTGGCGGCCCTGCAGCCCCCCTGGCGGGGGGGGGTGCTGGGCTCCTGTTGTTTGGGTTTGTGTGTGTTGTGTGTGTGGTGCGGGCGGCGCCTGCGCTTTGGTGTGTGGTGGGCGTTTGTGGGGCTCGTGTCGGTGGCGGTTGTGGGGGTGTGTGTTGTGTGCACGCTCGGGCGTGTGTGCGGTGTGCTGGTGGTGCGTTTGGGTGCCTGTCCTCGCCTTTCTGGGCGTGGTTTGGCGGCCCTGTTTGGTGTGGGGGCTGTGTGTCGTGCCCCCCCCCCCCCGTCTCGGCTGTGTGGTTCCCCGCCCCCCCTGGATGGGGTCTGTTGGTGGTTCGTCCCCCTGCCGTCCCCTTTGCGTGCCCTCCTTCTTCTGTCTCTTTTCCGTGTCGCTTGGGGCGGTGTTTCTCTGGTGTCGTGCCCGGGCCTTCCTGGCTGTGGTGGGTGGGGGGGGGTCCTTGTTGCCGGCTCGGGTCCCTTCCCCTGGTGTTTCCCCGTGGGGGGGGCGATGCTTGCACTCCCCGTCGGGGTGTAACTCTGTTGTACGGGCCGTCCATTTGTACTCGCTCGGTACAAATGGACCTGCTCCGTAGCCAGGTACTCCAGCCGTTCCCCACACCAGGGTCGGGTACACTGTGGGTCGCTGGGGAGTCCTTGCGGGATAGGCGTGTCTCTTGCCTGCCCCGATGGACGGTGTGCCCTACCCGCAGCCCCTCGCTGAGCCCGAACCGCAGTACGTGCCGTGGGGAGTGCTCTTGGTCAGGCCCATTGGTCATCCCCCCAGGCCGGTGCCACCGCGGGCCGCTGACCAACGGTCCCGGGCGTATCCCACCTTATTGCGTGTGCTCAGGGGGGCCGATACGGTCACCGGGGGGGGGCCCAAACCCCTGAGGTTGGGCCCCTCGCCTGCGTTACCCCGTGGGCCCTTTTCGTCCCGCCCCCCATTTCGCTGTGCGGTTTGCGGTGGTTGGTGTCCCGTCTCTCCGGGGTGGGGTGGTGGTGGGGGGGGGGGGGGTTTTCGCTGTTCCTGGCCGTGTTGCTTGTGTGCGTGTCGCCCCCTCCTCTGGTCGTGGTTCGCCGTCGGTGTGTGTGTTTGTGGCGCGGTGCGTGCGCGCGTGCTGTCTGTGTTGGTGTGTGGTGCGTGGTTTGTGGTGTGTGGTGTGCGGCGGTGGTGTGTTGGTGGGGTTGTGGCTGCTGTGTGGTGTGGTTGGTCCCTCACCACTCCTGGCGGAGGTTCCTGTGTGCTACTCCCCGCCACTCCTGGCTGGGTTTCGCTGCCTGTGGTGGTGTGCGGTTCCCCGCCACTCCTGGCTGGGGTTCCGCTGCCGGCAGTGGCGTGTGGTGTGTGGTGTGTGGTGTGTGGTGTGTGGTGAGCGGCGGTGGTGTGTTGGTGGGGTTGTGGCTGGTGTGTGGTGTGGTTGGTCCCTCGCCACTCCTGGCGGAGGTTCCCGTGTGCTACTCCCCGCCACTCCTGGTTGGGTTTCGCTGCCGGTGGTGGTGGGCGGTCCTCGCCACTCCTGGCTGAGGTCTCCGGGCGGCGGTGGTGTGTGGCGGGGTTGTGGCTGGTGTGTGGTGTGGTTGGTCCCTCGCCACTCCTGGCGGAGGTTCCTGTGTGCTACTCCCCGCCACTCCTGGCTGGGTTTCGCTGCCGGTTATGGTGTGCAGTTCCCCGCCACTCCTGGCTGGGATTCCGCTGCTGGCAGTGGCGCGTGGTCCGTGGTGTGTGGTGTGTAGTGTGTGGTGAGCGGCGGTGGTGTGTTGTTGGGGTTGTGGCTGGTGTGTGGTGTGGTTGGTCCCTCGCCACTCCTGGCGGAGGTTCCTGTGTGTTACTCCCCGCCACTCCTGGCTGGGTTTCGCTGCCGGTGGTGGTGGGCGGTCCTCGCCACTCCTGGCTGAGGTCTCCGGGCGGCGGTGGTGTGTTGGCGGGGTTGTGGCTGGTGTGTGGTGTGGTTGGTCCCTCGCCACTCCTTGCGGAGGTTCCCGTGTGCTACTCCCCGCGACTCCTGGTTGGGTTTCGCTGCCGGTGGTGGTGGGCGGTCCTCGCCACTCCTGGCTGAGGTCTCCGGGCGGCGGTGGTATGTGGTGGGGTTGTGGCTGGTGTGTGGTGTGGTTGGTCCCTCGCCACTCCTGGCGGAGGTTCCTGTGTGCTACTCCCCGCCACTCCTGGCTGGGTTTCGCTGCCTGTGGTGGTGTGCGGTTCCCCGCCACTCCTGGCTGGGGTTCCGCTGCCGGCAGTGGCGTGTGGTGTGTGGTGTGTGGTGTGTGGTGTGTGGTGCGTGGTGAGCGGCGGTGGTGTGTTGGTGGGGTTGTGGCTGGTGTGTGGTGTGGTTGGTCCCTCGCCACTCCTGGCGGAGGTTCCTGTGTGCTACTCCCCGCCACTCCTGGCTGGGTTTCGCTGCCGGTGGTGGTGGGCGGTTCCCCGCCACTCCTGGCTGGGGCCTGCTGGCGGCGGTGGTGCGTGGTGTGTGGTGTGTGCTGTGTGGTGTGTGGTGTGCGGCGGTGGTGTGTTGGTGGGGTTGTGGCTGGTGTGTGGTGTGGTTGGTCCCTCGCGAGTCCTGGCGGAGGTTCCTGTGTGTTACTCCCTGCCACTCCTGGCTGGGTTTCGCTGCCGGTGGTGGTGGGCGGTCCTCGCCACTCCTGGCTGAGGGCCCCGGGCGCGGTTCCCCGCCATTCCTGGCTGGGGTCCGCTGGCGGCGGTGGTGTGTGGTGGGGTTGTGGCTGGTGTGTGGTGTGGTTGGTCCCTCGCCACTCCTGGCGGAGGTTCCTGTGTGCTACTCCCCGCCACTCCTGGCTGGGTTTCGCTGCCGGTGGTGGTGTGCGGTTCCCCGCCACTCCTGGCTGGGGCCTGCTGGCGGCGGTGGTGCGTGGTGTGTGGTGTGTGGTGTGTGGTGTGTGGTGTGCGGCGGTGGTGTGTTGGCGGGGTTGTGGCTGGTGTGTGGTGTGGTTGGTCCCTCGCCACTCCTGGCGGAGGTTCCCATGTGCTACTCCTCGCCACTCCTGGCTTGGTTTCGCTGCCGGTGGTGGTTGGCGGTCCTCGCCACTCCTGGCTGAGGGTCCCGGGCGCGGTTCCCCGCCACTCCTGGCTGGGGTCCGTTCGCGGCGTTGGTGTGCGGTGGGGTTGTGGCTGGTGTGTGGTGTGGTCGGTCCCTCGCCACTCTTGGCGGAGGTTCCTGCGTGCTACTTCCCGCCACTCCTGGCTGGGTTTCGCTGCCGGTGGTGGTGTGTGGTCCCCCGCCTCTCCTGGCTGGGGTCTGCTGGCGGCGGTTGTTTGTGGTGTGTGGTGTGTGGTGTGTGGTGTGTGGTGTGTGGTGTGTGGTGTGTGGTGTCTGGTGTGCGGCGGTGGTGTGCTGGTGGGGTTGGGGCTGGTGTGTGGTGTGGTTGGTTCCTCGCCACTCCCGGCGGAGGTTCCTGTGTGCTACTCCCCGCCACTCCTGGCTGGTTTTCGCTGCCGGCGGTGGTGGGCGTTCCTCGCCACTCCAGGCGGAGGGTCCCGGGCGCGGTTCCCCGCCACTCCTGGCTGGGTTTCGCTGTCGGCGGTGGTGTGTGGTGTGTGGTGTGTGGTGTGTGGCGTGTGGCGTGCGGAGGTGGCGTGTGTGGTGGGTTTGTGGCTGGTGTGTGGTGTGGTTGGTCCCTCGCCACTCCTGGCGGAGGTTCCTGTGTGCTACTCCCCGCCACTCCTGGCTGGGTTTCGCTGCCGGTGGTGGTGTGGGGCTCCCCGCCACTCCTGGCTGGGGCCCGCCGGTTGTGGTGGTGTGTTTCGCGGGCGGGGGTGTCCTTTGTTGTGTGTGTTTGTGGTGTGTGTGCGTGTGCGCGGTGGCCGTGCTGTGTTGTGTGTTGTGTGTTTGTGGTGTCTGTGTTTTTGGTGGTTTGGTGTGGTGGTGCGGTGGGTGTGTCTTCCGGGTGCCCTTCTCCTTGGTCCTGGTGTGTGTGTGTGCGCTGTGTGGCCCTTCGTGTTGGTCTGGGTGGCGTGGGGGGGAGGGGGGTCGTGCGCGGTGTGGCTGCCGTGCGTGCGCGTGTGTGTGCTTGCGGTGTGTGGTTCGTGGGGTGGGGTGTGTCATACCTTGGCTGGTTCTCGTCGTCGGTCGTTGGCATGGTTCAAAAAGCAGAAGAAGAGGTCCTGTAGATGCGCAGCAGAAATGCGTGGCATGCGTGATGCGTAGCAAGTACCTTTCCTTTTGTCCCACCATGTTTTCTTCCCCTGTAGAGAAAGAGCGTGCGCAGGTCCTTTTTTTTTTTCTTTTTGCGTGTTGTGTTTTGTGTCTCCTCCCTTTTTTCTTTTTCGTTGCGTCTTCGATAACATACCTCTCCGCGTTGCGTTTCCCCTATAGAGAGGGCGTGGAAGGCGCTTTCGTGTTTTTTTTTTTTTTGTAACATACTTGTCATACCTTGTGCCGCTTCTTGTTGCCGTCCCCTATAGAGAAAGCGTGTGCTTGTTTGTGGGTGGGGCGGGGGTGGGGTTGCATACCATGTTTTTCCTTTGTCTTGTCTCCATCTTCTTGCATCTTGCGGCTTTGTGTACGTTTGTGTTTTCGTGTGCGGTCCGTCCCCTTGGCGCCTTCCTTTGCATTTTCAACATACTTGTTCGTCATACCTCCATACCATTGTTTCCCCGTGGTACGTGGCCATCCCCTATAGCGAGAGCGTGTGCGTGTTTGCGGGCGGGGCGGTGTGGGGTTTCATACCGTGTTTCTCCTTGCTCTTGTCTCCGTCTTCTCGCACCTTGCGGTCTTGTTTATGTGTGTGCGTGTGTGCGTGGTCCGTCCCTTTGGCGCCCTCGCTCGCATTGTTCACATACTTGCTCGCCATACCGTTGTTTCCCCGTGGTTGGTGGGCTTCGCTTGTTCGCCTTTTCATTGTTTCCCCTTTGTCCGTGGCCGCCCCATACCTTTTGCGCTTTTGTTAATTTTTTTTTTTTCGTCGTGTATCTCGCGGTGGTCGGAGCCTATGGAGGAATAAATATGGGGGATATATGGTTGTGGTTTGTGTTTGCGGGCATGCCTTTTGACGTGCGTGGCGGTTCGTCGTTCTTTTTTGCGTGCGGTGTTGTCCCTTGGGCGCCCTCCTTCGCAACATACTTGGTTTTCTCATCTACGCATGTGTAGCGGTTGATACGATATGTAGGACGCATGGGGCCGTAACATACTTGGTTGTCATACCTTGTTTTCCTGTGGTCCGTGGTCGCGTCTTTTTTGTTTGTGGTTTGGTGTTTCTCCTTTTGTTGCGTTTCCTTCTCTCTTTTTTTTTTTTTTGACGCGCACAAGCCGCCTCCATATAACACATACCCTTAAAAAGTGGCTCCCACCGTGGTATGCCATGCCCCTCCATGGACATAACTTCACGTTAAAAATACGTGGGAACCCAAGAAAAGTTTCTATGCAACACCAACACTCATGCAGTACACTCGAAAGTCGTAAAAAAAATTCGGTTGCATGGTCCAAGAGTTATAAATCACTTTCTACCATCTTGACCATTATTCCTTGCTACACCGGGCATGTGTACACATTAAAGGCGTTTGATGCTGCCCAAATTAAGTTGAGACCAAGGCAATACCAGCCCATATCTCAAAATTGAAATTCCTCGCAATGAGCCGGAGAAATGATTATTCAAAGTCGCCTCACGAATCAATTTTGTTTCGACTCCATCTCCAAGAAAAATGAAGGAGACAACAAAAGGAAGGTTGATTCATGATCGGGGAAAAATGTAGGACCACTCCAATCTAATTATATCCCATGCGGCGACCTCGAAGTCGAAAATCCGATTCTGAATGTCTGAAAAAATCGGATTAATTTTGCGAGTGTATAACATGAAAATTGCGGAAGCAACGAACCCTTTTCTGATGAAATTTAACCCTTCATCAGGGTTTCCGCTCAAATATCTGAAAATAACAGTTAACCAATGGGTTACCGCAAAATCGCGAGCCAACTGACAGTCGCCGATACATTGACAATCAGAACTGATAGCTGAAAAGTTACGGAAACAGTATGAAAAAAAAACCCTGTTGATTCCTGATATTTTGATATATCAATCTCAGCCGGCGGCGCCTCGGTATTGAATATGGCCGCTCATAGCTGGAATGGCCAAGCCTATCACACTATCACATCAGGTTAGGTCAGGTGGATGGGAGAGTATGATGTCAGCCAATGGCGGCTTGCCGGCCCATAGATACACACCCCAAGTGACCCAAAGATGGCCACGGGGGTCCGAACCGGCTTCACCCCCCTTCTCAGAGCGTTGTATCCGCTCGGAAGTCATTGAAGAGAGGACGGGAGGACCCCAATGGGGTCCAACCCCCCCCCCCATGTCCCAAGGACACATGGAGGCCCCACATACGGCGTAGGCGTCCCCCATGCCCCAAGGGAGGGTTGAGGACACTCATAATCGGTGCCCTCCGCCATATTCGGTCTCCTCTTGATCTACAACATGGACCAAGGGGATCAAAGATAGAGAAACGTCGTCGGTTAACCTAAATACGAATACTACAATGAAATATATATGTGGAGACCGAGTGAAGGGGGTATATGGCCAATCAAGGCGCAAAATCCCCGGATGAACGCCCTCACCCGTCTCCCAGGCACAAAAACAAACAAAAATGCCAAGGGCCATCCATCACGGTGCTGCTGCAGCTACCAAATGGACCAACACATCCTTGACATCCAAGGAAATGTTCTTTTTCTTTAAATACTCCATCCAGACCGTCGTATACCTCGGCACGAAACTGCTCGGAGGTTCTCACGAATCTCTGGATGCAGCAAATCCCTTCCAACGGACTTTATAAAGCCTCCCCCCAGGCGTCCCCGGGTCTGGCTTGTCCGTCAGGATCCTCTCGGCGGTGAAGTCGTCCTCCTCCCCCTCGTCATCAGAGTCCAGATCTCCGGCTGTGAACTCGAAGGTGACGGGACGTCCGCTTGGGTCTGGTTCTCGGGGACGAAGCTGGGTATGGTCGCAGTCCAGGATCTTGTTATCCCCCACACGTACCGCATACACATCCTGCCCGACCTTCTGAACAATTACCCCCAGCACATACCAAGACGCCTGCCGGTGCCTGGACAGGACATCCTTGTGGTGCCGCTCCACCCATACGATGTCCTGGAGAGCATATTTCTGGACTTTTCCCTGCTTGAAGTACTTGGCCCTCTTCTCATGCTCGTCCTGAAGTGCTTTGCACAGCATGGCCGCCGTGTCGTCCGCCTCAGCCATCATAGCATTCGCATCCCGGGCTACTTTGCCATGGTTCAACCACGGGAGAGTGCGTGACACTCGATCCCGTAGGAACAGGATACAATGAGGCGACAGTCCAGTGGGCCCCGGAAGGTCGTGGTACGCCTGGAATACTCTCCACAGCGAGTAAGTAAGTAAGTAAGTAAGGGCGGCCGCATCCGCATGCCTATCTGACTCCTCCTTGTTTGTTTTACATGGTGGCCGCCTCTGGCGGGAAGGAGTGCTCTCCACCATTAGTTCCCCTGGCGACCCCTGTCTCACGTCACGGCCGAGAACTTCAACCAGGTTCCCTTGGGGCATGACCGGTGGTAGGCTCCCTTCAGTCGCTGCCCTCACGGTTTCAGCTCCTTCCGGTCACCCTTTGAAGGATCCCCCGGCCTTCCCCCCCTAGCACAGCCTATTGGGCGCCTGCAGGCGGGTTTCCTGTGGATAGCCCTCGCCGACAGCGGAGCATTTCTCTCTGTCAACCACATTCCACCTCTCCCTATCCCTCACGGGCTGGAGTACCCACTCGGCTCCCGGATGCACTTGGTTATCGTCCATCCACGGCTGGAGGCCAGGGGGCGACCCTTTCCACGTTCCCCCTGGTCCCGCTCACGCGTGAACCTACGTGTACTCAGGCCATTGACCCGGGGATCTCAAGGTCAACCCTCACCCCTGCGAACACCTCACGGCCGTCCCGGAGTTCAGGGCATTTTCCCGACTTCCCGTGGCCAGGTTCCCCATGGTTGGCCCATGGTTCACCACTCCATGGCGACTGGTTTTCCAATCCCATGGGGCTGTTGCTTGGCGCTTTCGGCCTCCCTGCCCTTCCCATGTCCCATTCCCCGTTGCCTCATCCCGGCACCGGCTCGTTCCCAGCGTCCCATGGACTCCCTACCCCTTCGGGCCGCTGTGCGGCCCTAGCCACACGCCCTTCCCCGCCCCGTCCCCTTGTCCCTGCATCCCGTGTTTATACCCCACCGGGTCGTCTGCTACCCTGTGGCGCTGGCCCACTGGGGCCTCTTCCTTCCAGGGACCGTTTCGTGCGCCTAGCACGGGTCGCTCCCTTCCCGCCCCCGTCCCTTTCCCCTGTGCCGCGGCCCTGGCCTAATCCCCCGGGCTGTCTTGCGGCCCCATCCCATCCCTCATCCCGTGTTTATACCCCACTGGGCCGCCAGCAACCCCGTGGCGCGGGCCCACTGGATCCTCATCCATCCAGGGACCGTTTCGTGCGCCTAGCACGGGTCGCTCCCCTCCCTCCCCCGCCCCCCTCTCCTGTGCCGTCTCCCTAGCTGTCCTAGTCTCCTGGGGCCGTCGCGTGGCCCTAGCCACTCGTCCTTTTCTGTCCCGCCTCCTTGTGGTGCTGCGGGGTGTTGTCCGCGTTTGTTTCCCCCCCCCCTTTTTTTTTCTGCTTTTTTTTTCTTTTTCCGCTGGGTTCCCTCCTCCCCGCATGCACGCACAACAACACTGCATCGCCATCTCGTTTCTGTTTGGTGCTCACGTCCAGTCCCTCCGCCATCCTGTGGCGTTGCTCCTGGCGGTCCCCGGCCATGCCGGGCAGGCCAGCCATTCAGCCCACGTTGCTGTACATGTATCCGCTCTCTCCCCTCTCTGCCCTCTTCTCCCCTCTGTCTCCTGCCCGCCCTCTTAGTGTTGTTCCCCTGCTCCGTGTGCTCGCCGCTGGTCGTCTCCGCCCCAAGGCTGTATCTCGCGCGCCCTCACGTGCCTCAGGGCCTCCGCCCCGTCTTCCGACCTGTAGGCGGACCTGGGCGGCCTCCCCAGACACCCCTTCAGGGGGACTCCCCCGTCGTCCTCTCCCGCCGGCCGCTCCTCCATCAGTTCCCTGATGGTCGGGCGGGGCTGCCTGTACGGCTCTTTGCGGGTCAACGGCGTGGTGCTTTTCTGAGAGAGACATTGTGTTCCTTTGCGCCCTCGTTGGCCCCCTGTTCCCCCCACCTCCCGCGCCCTGCCTCCGCTTTGTGCCCTTCCTGTGTGTCCGCCCGTCCTGCCGTTGTTTTTTTTTTTGGTTCTGTGCTCGCGCTCCTTGCTGCTCCCGCGCGCCCTGCGTGTGACCTCTGCTCTTCTTCGTGTTACCCTGGTCCCGCTGCCCTGCGCCCCCTCTCTTGCCTGGCTCCCCTCCCATTCTCCTTCTCGCAGTTGACCCTGCCTGCACGTCTGCCCTCCCTGTCCGTGCATCGCTGTCAATCGTGTGTGCCACTCGTGTGCCCTACTCCTGCCCCTCCCTCTCGCCCCTACCCTTTCCCCTGGGTGCTCCCTCGGTCCCCGCCTCTCACCCCATCCTGGCTGCCTGGCGCCCTGTGTGGGGGGGGGGCCTCAATTGGTCAGGTGTGTACCCGCCACTGAGCTCCAGCCGCGCCTGCCTCACGACCCTCATCGCCTACTCAGTTCCATGATTGTCCATGATTGTCCATGATTGTCAGACAGTGCTTTGCAGTTCGTCCCTTCCCTCGTCCCTGGATGGGGTAAGAGTCGAGCTGCTTCTACAGGGTTCAGGGCATTGTCGCCTTCGGACTGAGTTTGGTGCGTAGCGTTTGATGTGTCCCACTTTGGCTTCCTCCGTCGCACTGGCATGCTCGCTTGCGCTGGCCCCTCTCGGCCACACACCTGTGTTTCCGGGCCACCCGGTCGTGGGGGGTGGGGCGGTCAGAGTCACCCTTGTGGGCCGCTGCCACCGGCCCTGGGTTATTTAGGTCCTTAGGATTTAAAAACCCCAGTGGGTACTGGCTTTCCGGAGGTCAACATACAGCCACACAGCGGAGGGGTGTGGGCAGCGCCTGGGCGCCTGCATGTGCAGTCTGTGTGTGTGCTGGTGCATACAGGGTGGCCTGGCAGAGTAGGTGGGGGGTGGGTGTATCTGTGGTCTGGTCTGTGGCCCTGTACCCCCCATGCGCTGGAGGAGCCTGCCGAATTTCCGCCGCTGCAGTTGCATTGTGGAGCCCAGCCACCAAGGCCTGGCGTGGTCAATTCCTCTGAGCATGGCGCACGTAAGCTCAATGTTTTCAACGCAGCACCTTCCTGCCACGCAGAGAGCTGCAAGTCCGAGCCCTGGCGCCGCGCTGCTCCACGCCTTCGCCGGCCGTTGTCGCCAGTCACGACCTCGCGCTCCGCTCCGTCACTGTACCACGATACTGCTTCCCGTCTGCTGCCCTTTCTGCCCCACTCTGCTCGCCACCCACGATACGTCGCGCGTCCCACTGCCCGGTTGCCTCCTCCGCACTCGCCTGCGCCCCCGTACTCCGCCGCCCCTTCTCCCCTCTCCCCCGCCGCTGGTCCTGTGCTCTCCGCTTGGGGTTCTCGTCCGCGTCCTCCAGCACCACATCCCCCTCCACTGTCAGCCGTGTCCCTGTCCTCCTCTGCGCACCTGCACCTCTCTGCTCCCCTCCTCCCCTCCTCTTGTCCGGCACATCCCCTCCGCACCCTCCTGCACCTCCGCCGACCCCCTGCGTCCGCCTCCCCGCATCCAATCTGCCCGTCCCTCCGCACGCCCCTGGCCCCCTGCCCCTAGCGCTCCCCGTTCCTGTCCCTGCCCGGCCCTACGCGTTGCCACCGTACCGTCCCTCCCGCTGCAACAGCTCTCGCAGCATCTGAACCCTGGGCTTCTTCCCCTTCTCCTGGGGACAGTCCAGGCGCACCCCCGGGAGCGCCGCCCCCAGCATCCTCCTCCACCGCCACTCTTCCATCTCCGGCCCCCTTTCCCCGGGCCTCCCCGCCCTGCCGACCAGGTCACTGAAGGGGCGGGGCCCCCTCTTATCCCGCCTTCCCCTCGTCTTCCCCGCCCACTTCACGTAGCGGGCCAGCTCCGCCACGTCCCCCTCCGCCCACCCCGCGACCGTCCCGGGTCTCCTCCGCACCGGCGGCGGCGCATACTGCCGCGGCGGCGGGATCTCCGAGTCCCAGTCCATCGGCGTCGGCTCCGGACTGGGGCTTGCCGGCCGCGGTGCCCCCTCCGCCTCCCCTGCCCCTCGCTCCTCCCCCCTGCGCCGCTTCCCCCTTTCCAGCCCTGCCTCCTCGTCCTCCTCCCTGGCCCTTTTCCCTGACGGCGACTGCCTCTCCACGTCCGTGGAGGGGGTGTCCCCTTTCGGATCCGGGAGGACCCAGCGGGCCCCCCGAGCCACCGCCTCCTCCTCCTCCCGCACCCTGCGCTCCTGCGCCGCCACTGCCCTGTCCCTGTCTGCCAGCCTCGCCGCCTCCCCCCTGATCCGCCTCCATGCCCTCTCCTGCATCTCTCCCTCTTGCTCCGGTGGGATAGCCGGCCGTGGGAACGGCACCAGCGGGGTATCCTCCCGCCCCATACCCTCCTCTTGTCGTCCTCCCTCCCTTTCCGCCCTCTCATCCCCCTCCTGCCTCCTCCGAAGGTCCGCCCACGCCCTCTGCGGCTCCTCCACTGCCTGTGCTTCCCCTCCTCGCGGCCTGTCGGTCCCCTCCGTCCTCCCTTCCTCCGTTCCGCCCACCTCACCCCTGTCTCTGGCCTCCCTCTCCCGCAGGCTCCTCTCTGCCTCCCTGAACCTCTCCCACGCCCTCCTGTGCTCCTCTCACTTCCCTTCCTGCGCTCCCCACGCTGTCCCACCGGCCTGCTGGTGCTGTTGCCTGTGCGCCTGTGGCTGCATGCCCGGGTACATCGGCAGAGGCGGGTACATCATCCCCATGGCCTGGTATGGCGGCGGCAGGAACGGTGGGACGATTGGTGGGACGGCTGGCGGGACTACACCTCCCCAGCATCCCAATCCCGCCCCTGGGAACACTGGCGAGCCCATGTACCAAAGGCCACCCCCCTTCCCCTGCCCCTTGCCTTGTTGCCCCATCGCCCCGCGTCCCTTGCCGCCTACTCCGTGGAGTCCCGCCTTCCCCTGTCCCTTCCCCTGTAGCCCTTGTTGCCCCGCCCCTTTCCCCTGCTCGCCCCTGCCGGCCTCTACCTGTTCCGCACCACCGCCCTGCACCGCTGCGCTGCTCTGCTCCGCCTGCCCCCCCCTTATCCCCGTCCTCCCCGGCTCCATCTCCAACTGGTAGATGGTCTCCGGCCCTTGCCCTGGGGGCGGGCGGCGACGGCGCTGGTGCTCCACTTGCGCCAGCGCCTGGTACCGCGCCGCCCGCTGGCGGCGCGCCTCCCTCTCCTCCTCCGCCCTTACCGCCGCACTGACCCCTGGGGGCGACCTGGGCGGCGGCTGCCTGAACGAGCATTGGGGCTGCGGCCACTGTCGCCCCCGTCCACTCCCTTTTCCCCCCTTTCCTGCCAGGTGTCCCTTCGCGTGTACAGCCCCCGTCGCCCCTGCCTGCCCTTTCCCTCCCTTGCCTGTCCGCCCTCTCCCTCCGGTGCTCACGCTGCTGTCTCCGCTCCCTGCCGCTCCCGCCTCTAGCTGCCCTCGTCCGCCCTAGCCTTCCTCCTGACTCTGCACCTCCGGGAGGATGGCCTTCATGGCAGCCGCCGGCACATTGGGCGCCGACGGCTGTCCTGGGCCTCCCTCCACCGCCATCCTCCCCGCCCCTTCCCCCTCATCCTCCGACACCTCGAGGATGTCGGCGATTACCGACTCCCTCTGACTCCTCCACTCCTTCCTCCTCACATCCACGTCCGCCCTCACATTGAAAGTGCTGCCCTGGGTCGTGGAAGGTGCCGGAGGGCTCGGGGCCGGCAAGACCAGTGGGGCAGGCACGCGAGGAGTCGACCTGAACGCTGCTGTTGGGGGTAGAACCGGATACACGGACACCAACGGAGGCGAGAGCAGCAACAACGGAAGCAAGATCCATGATGATTGTTATCCGGCAGAAAATCCCAGTCTATGAAGAAAATTGATGCGGATTATCCTAAGTACATCTGAGTGTCCAAAACTATCTGAAAAGATTTATATAAATCCGATTGTGAAAAAATATTTGGCTGATTTGGCTTCGGGCGCGCATCAGCGGCAATTGGCGATTCCAGGTAAATGATCGGAACGCGACGGATTTACGATGAATGGACCGCGGAATCAGATCCGGCATATCAGAAATATATAGGTCTGATCCTGAGACTGAGCTGCGAGGCGGCGATTCCGCCGAAGCAGAGAAAATGACCAAAATGTAGTCAATCTGGGGCAGATCTGTGAAAATCTGAGCAGATGGGGGTTAGCCGCACTTACACTCCCCCTCCAAAAACACACTGGGGTGTGTCGCTACGTCAACGAAGAACGTAGTGCGGGTAAGTCCCAGAAAAAAATAGAAATGTAGCCTCGATGGGGCGAAATCTGCTTGATCTGACCTGATTTGGGCTGAATTGGCAATGAATCAGGATGGATGAACCTGAAATGAAACAGAATGAGGAGTGACGAACAGTCCCTCGTGCAGTAAAACATTAGGTCAAGGGCTAAAAAGCATGCAAACGTATCGAGAATCGATACCAAACCATGCCCTGGTTGAGAATGAGGTAGATTATTGGTGGATTGAGTGGGGGAATCCCGAAATGCAGTGACATCTCGGCGCTCTGGCACAGTTTAGCTGTCGCGGGCACGCTACGGTGTCCTCCACGTACTCTACATCGTGTTAGTCCCGCTTTTCTCGTTCTGAAAAGTGCAGCATGTGCTTCAGATTCGGCGCATCTCGTGGATGATCACAAGATTCAGCAAGATTGAGAATCAATTGGAGCAGAGATGAAGGAGATGAAACAATCACAGAGAGGGAAAACAAATACAAATGAAGTCTGCAGGCCCTAAGTGAACCACGGAAGGTAGGGATGTGTTTCTGTTCACTTATCTGTACACAGATCTTCGCGGAATGAGAGGAGATGACAAGGAAATCAACGTAAAATGTCCTAAAATCAGCAAATTCCCTAAGATGAAGGTGGAATGAAGCGGAATGTCTAAAACTGAAACTACTAATACCTTCGTTTAGACTAAAGTTAATATATATTGTCGTTTATTCAGCTCAATTGTGCTTTCCGGCACGTTGGTTCGCGAGCATCCAACAGATTCCATGAAGATGTGGATCATGTGATGATGCATCATGATGGGACATGCTGGCCCTGGATCCTTGGCATGTAACGCGCCGAAGGTTCGCTGAAGGCGCTTTACTGACAGTATATAACTGAGAGACACCGAGTAGTCCTTTATTTACAGTGGCGGCGGTGTCAATCGACTTGGACAAGGCCAATCTTTCGATTGAGTCCCACAAGACACTTGGATTCACCATTT
This sequence comes from Eutreptiella sp. 'Long Island Sound 2002', assembly GCA_964036045.1. Classification (NCBI taxonomy): domain Eukaryota; phylum Euglenozoa; class Euglenophyceae; order Eutreptiales; family Eutreptiaceae; genus Eutreptiella; species Eutreptiella sp. 'Long Island Sound 2002'. The sequence continues at coordinate 44,171,226 of OZ038390.1, forward strand.
TCGACAGTTTCAGGTCGGATTGAGCTCACATTGGCGTGTGCCAAAAATACAACGAAGCTTACGGACTTCAGAGGTTGCTGTTAGAAGTCCCTAGAGCTCCTATGTGAAGGTTGTCTGAACAATTGACGTCGGGGTTTTGCACAACAGTGGCAGAATGATGGACAAACCTGAGGAATTCAAGTTAAATTCAAGGAATCTGGATCTGAATCTGGACTTTGGCCTCAGCATCACGGCAAATGAAGGTAAGATCTGAGTTCCTGGCGTCGCAACTGGTGCAGCCAGTACTACAGGGGGTGCCTGTAGGGGTGAATGTCACCGGCCGGTGTTTTTACTATGTACATTTGCTTCCATCTGCACGAGTAGCCAAATTCCAAAAATGCACAGACCAACAGAGACAAGATTACCCCGAATCTGCCTGAATTAAGCCTGAGTTTGGTTTTTTTTGAACACGGCAGCACACTCCGTGGCTTTCGGTAGCGTATATACGCCTTGTCTGCCGCACGGAGACCAAAGAAAAGTTGATTGACGTCAAATTATCAAACATTCGCAGTTCTCCACATCATGTCCTAATCAGGAAAAATGCACAGTGGATTGAGCAGAATGTGGTTTTTTCAAGTCGTCAGAACACTCACATTGGAATAAGTGGTCGACGGGGCGAGGCTGGAGCTTTTGTAGGAGTTGGACATGCAAGGGTTTCGAACCTACACCCTTGAGCCCTAGCGACGAGTGCCATGACGCCCTGGACTAGACGACTGTTACCCAGATTATGGCGTCGGCGACTCAAGTCACGACGGATCTCCCTGAATTCGGCCAAGCACGAATACATGTGACCACCAACCTGTCTGGTCGGGCCCTCGTACGGCTTGGGCGCTGCAAATCAGCGGCCGAACTCGAAGCTTGGTCCTCATTTGGCTCCTGGGCTGGCCTGACCGCAGGAGGGGGGATCGACGGATCAGCCCTGGAATGTGGCTGCTGAGGGCCGTAAAAGGCTGGATCTCGATTCACCACAGGTCTTTTTCCGTCGCTCTCCACCTGTCTGTCTGGTTTCGACAAACAGTCTGTCAGGAGTACGCCAATTTCGGGGTGCTTCTTGAGGAAGTCGATGAACCCTTTGGTGTACCCATGGACAAAAGAATGGGCTGGTTCCCAGTTGTTGTGACTGGAATCAAAGCCCCTCCACTCACATAGAAATTCCCATTCGCCCTTTTCGTCACGTCTTGCTTCTAAAATCCTCTTGAGTTCGTACTTCCCCCCTTCGATGACCCGATCGGACAAAAATTTCGAAGTCCAAAAAAGGGGTTTAACCCGATCCTTGGGGGAGGGGATCTCTCTCTTGAGGCGATCGCCCGAAACTTCAATTTCCCTGCTGACATCCACACGAATCCTCCACCTGTTCATACCTAGACGCGCTGTAACAGCGAATGGCCCCTCCCACAAGGGAAGAAGCTTATCATCTCCGTCCAGGGTGGTTTCGGATTTTCGAAGCCAAACTCGATCATCGACTTCAAAATTGTGGGGGTTTTTTCGGCCTTGATTCTGGACCCAAAGCCAGTCAGCTTGATGCTTATCGATTAATTTCGAGACAGTTTTTTCTGCTCGTTGGACTTCGTCCAAAAACAGCGAAGCATCTTTACAAGGGCGAGGATTATTCAACGGCATGTTCCACCAACACTTCTTTCGTCCAAAGACAATTTCATTTGGAGAAAGGCCATGATACAAAGGCGTGTTGTGGTAACGGCGAAGCATGGCGAACAGAATCTCAAGCCAATGGAAGTCCTTCTCACTGGCGAGTTCCTTACGGAGCATATTTATAAGTGAGCGACCGGCTCTTTCGCCAGGCAGCGCTCGATGTGAGTGGATCTCGCATCTCAGGTGGTGGATTCCAAGGCGAGCACATAATTCTCTCCACCATTCGGAGGTGTACTCTTTGCCTGGGTCCGTAACCACCTCGGATGGGACGTCCCAACCTCCCATCCAGGTCTGCGCGCACCATTTGGCGGCAGCCTTGCCAGTCATTGACTCGATGTTGCAAGGCAACACCTGAATGTAGCCAGAATGACGGCACTGAATAAGGAGCACACCATTGACCTTTTGATTGGTCCAATGGCACTCTTCGTCATCGAGTTCACCGAGAAAGATGAAATCACTGGTGACTCTGTTAAAGAGGCGCTCCGGAATAGGGTGTGGCATCAGATGGCCGTGCTTCTTCGCGCTGGGGGGCGTCGAGACAGCACATTGGGCACATCCGGCGGCTACTTTCATGCAATGAGTATATAGCCTTGAGCCAAACAAACTATGTTTAATCATCGACCATAATCGACGGCCATGTGCGTGGGGGGACTCCCATTTGTGCCACCAGTTTAACACTCGGGGGGCCAGGGCGTCTGGTACGCACAATTTACCCTCCATCCACAGCTTCCCCCCATCCAACGAATATTCAGCAAAAATTCCATCTTTGTGAGCATCTTTGGATTTGAGATTCTCAAAGACCTCTTTAAACATGGAATCATGCAGATAATCGGACGTCCAGTCACGGATGATCAGAGAATCTTTCGGCAGGGGTGGAGTTTTGGCCGGATCTCGACGCTTAATGCCCTGAATCAACCGAAATCCACTTACACGTCGGGTATAGTCAAACCGTTTCACACTCCCTGAGGAGGGATCGGTGACTTTTTCCACGACTTTCAGTGATTTGGTGCAGATCTCATGAGCATGCGCCGGATCTGAAAAGGCCGTGATGTCGTGACACGGGCATGCGTGCTGTTTAACAGTGCATTGCATGCATTCACGTCGAATGAGCTTTTTTTCTTCCTGATCCCACTCGATTACGACGTGGTGGTCCTGCTCCGTACCATGGATGTTGGCACTTTGAGGCCCCTCTGAAGCGGGGTAAGCCCATCGGCTCAGAGCATCCGCTACCGTGTTGTGTTTTCCAGGCAAATACGACACATGGAGGTCAAACAGACTGAGAAATTCGTGCCATCTGGCCCGTCGACCAGCTGGGCTCGCGACAGTATCAATGTGTTCGGTGGCCCAATACTCCAGAGATCGATGATCCGTCAGGACCTCGACTCGATTGGTGCCAACCCACGATTGGTACTTTTTCAAAGCACAGATTATGGCGTAGGTTTCTTGCTCACGCGGCGACCATTGCATTTGGCGTGGGGCTAGCTTCCGAGACCAAAATGCAAGAGGGTAATGATCACCTGTGGCTTCATCAACCTGTTCAAGGACAGCTCCGATCGCGTACCTAGAAGCATCGGTTCTTATGTAGAAGGGTCGGTCAAATTTCGGCACATGCAACGTGGCGACTTCGCAGGGGGCCGCCTTCAAGTGATGGAAGGCCTCCTCGCACTCGTCAGTCCACTTGACACGAACCTTTGAACCTGCCTTGCCCGCATCTCCCCCTACCTTCAATAATTCAGTGAGGGGGGCAGCAAATTTGGCATAATTCGGCACGAAAGTGTGGTAAAAATTGCAACAACCCAGGAATCCTCTCAATTCCGTGATCGTCTCAGGGCGCTTCCACTTCTGAATAGCGACGAGCTTCCCTGGACTGGGTCGTCGGGTGCCATTCTCAAGGAGAGAACCACAAAATTCGACTGATTTTAAAAAGAATTTTCCCTTCTTTGGCCCACAAATCAGCTGATTGGCATCAAGAATGTCCAAAACTTGGTTCAGCTGCTTTTCATGTAGGGCCACCAGCTCGGCTTCGGTAAGTCCCTCCCCCTCTGTCGCGATGATTATGTCATCTATGTACACACCCACGAAGGCACGAAGCTCAGGATGAGCTGTAAAAAGCACATCCTCCATCATTCTTTGAAAAAACGAAGGGGCGTTCTTCAGGCCCATGGGCATGACCGTCCACTAGACTGGGCCACATGGCGTGCACATACAGGTGAGAGGTCGGCTGTCCTTCCTCAACGGCATTTGGTGAAAGCCGTGACGGAGATCCAGCACAGAAAACAAACGACCTCTTGCCCTCTTGGCGATTTCCTCCTCAATGAGGGGCAGGGGGTGCGAATCTGCCTTGGTTTCGGCGTTGAGGTTGCGAAAATCAACAACCATTCGCCAACCATCAATAGTGTTCTGGTCTGCAGGCGGCGGCTTCGGGACTGTGAAGGGTGCACAGCACCATTCGCTGGTCATACAACCCTCAAGCCAACCAAATTCCCTGAGATTTCTCTCGATTATTTTTCTGAGTATCTCATGTTTGTGTCCATGGTTCTCATAAGGACGCTGTTTCTTCGCCTTGTAACCTTCACCAAGCTCGATGAAGGCTTCACCGAACTGCCCACGGACAGGGGGGTCCTTGATCAACTTCCCCGAAAGGGTTGTGTCCTTCCGTTCCTCAAAAATCTTGTCTCTTTTCTTGGAACACAACTCAGTGTCCACCTGATCGCCAGGAATTACTGTCGAAAAAACTTTGGCGACTTCTTCGGCCTTGGCAGGAAGAGTCTTCTTACGGATGTCCCTAAAAAGGTCCGTATCAACTGCCTCTTGAAGATAGGTGGGTCGAGTGTCGACATTCCAGAGATTCTCTTCGTGATCCAGCTCCTCGAAAGGATCTATGAAAGCTTCCACACAGGGTTTTTCATAAAAAACTCTGAATTTGCGGCGCGATTTAAAATTTTTCTTCGCCCGTGCACTGAAGATTCTTTTCGATGTCGATCGTATTGGGGAAGAGGGAGACGAGGCGGATCCATTTGACGTTGGATCACCTTGGGCATCTGACGGACAAAAATCAGAAAAAATAGATTCATCATCAGTACCACGCTCAACCTCAGATTCAGACCCAACACAGGAATCAGTACCAGAATCAGCAGAATCAGATTCAGAAAGCTTTCCATCCACCAGAAATGCAAGCGAACTCCAGGACCGCTGTGGCAGGGGACCTGTGTCGTCCCTGGCATACAGCTTAATCTTCCTGGGAAGTTCGATGTAATCTACACAAATGTCTTGCAATTCCTTAAACCAAGGCTTGTCGTCCCACAAGGGCACAACTAAAATCGCCTGGGTTTTATCTTGCTTGATTTTGTGGATGACATGCTGGATTAAGTGAAACGGAGGATTAATCCACAACTTCTTGTCCCATTTATGGGTCCAAGCGTCGCGAAAATGCTTGTCAAAGCGCTTGTTCTCGCGGTTAGCAAATGCATCATACTGTGGCCAAAAGGAATGGTGTTCATAAAAATATTCACAAATTGTATCGCGCCATTTGTCGACAACTCTGTAGGATGAAGAGTGCCAGCGCGAAGGACGTCGTGGCTGGGAGTCCCTACGAAGACATTCTAACTCTCGGGAGTAATCGGCACTCCCATTCACCTCTGCAATGGTGACATCATCGCCAAACTTTGGTGTAACCTTTCGCTTCAAAAATTCTTCTGCACTTTTAAACCCTGCGTGCAAAAAACGAAATTCAGGACGCTCCAAGGGACCTGACTCCAGCAAAAAACAACGCCGATGACCTACGGGCGCCACCCTGTTCTTGCTAAGCCAAGGATGGCCCAAGTAAAGGTCATACTTTATGTCGGCACGATAGAAGTAGTCATCCTTAAGGAGAACTTCCTCCACATTACCTTCTTCCCAAAGGTCTTGAGCGACCAAATGAGTGGATATATAACAACCGCGTTGCCCACCTGCGAGAGAATGTCCAGAAACTCCCTCGAGGGTAACAGGATGAGGCGAATCAAACAAGCAGTCGTCAGGCAAAAAGGAGTTGGATTGGAGATTTACCTCTGATCCATTGTCACACAAACAAGTGGCGAGGTGGAAATTGCCCTTGCGGTCAGAGACCCACAGCTTTGTGACAAACTGACGGGCCCTGTGCTTGGACTGTACACCAACCTCGTCCACTACAACAGAAGGATCCGCTGCCGGATCCAGGGGAGAGGAGACAAGCGACCCTACATCAAGTAATGGTCGAGATGGAATCTGGGGATCATGCCTGAAATCGCCTGGGGAGGGGCGATTTTCGTGGCTCCCCTAGGCGTTCTGACCTCCAGTGGCTGCGTTAACATTGTGAACACACCCTGATTCGTCGACCCACTCATCTTGGAGCGGATCATCTGCTGGATTCAAGGCATTTTCAACGTAATCTCGATCCGCATCGGACACCTGATCTGCACCTGAGACCTGATCCACACGATGGTTGCCCTTTCAACGTCCACGGCCACGGCCGCCGGATGATGGACCTCCACCGTCGCCACGCCCTCTGCCCTTACCAGAGAAAGGGGTTCCCGAAGGATTTCCCTTACCTTTACCCTGGAATCCTGGAGCATTTCCCTTGTTTGTACCGGATTGAGGGGTTTGGCCTGGATTTCGATTTCCGCCTCCGGCGTTGCTATTGGGAAATTTCTGGCCGTTCGGCTGCCCACCGGAGCCGGATGGAGTCCGATTTCCTGTGCCTTGGGAACCGCCAGGGCCTCCAGTATTTTTGTTTCCACCGGAGGGGGTCGGATTCCCTTTTCCAGCCTTCCCACCATGCACCTGTCTGTCATTCCTGTCTGAATTCTGCGGATTACTGATATTTTCACCAATCACCTTGTGATCGTAAGGAGACCATCGGTGATTACCAGTAGAATGCGTCTTAGCTCGGTTCGTAGAACCTAAAAGAAGGCAGATGCTACAGTGATCCTGAACATTCCGGGTGTCATTCACCTTTTTGTTGCCCTTTTGGGCCCCATTTTGGGTGTTTTGCTGGGTATTCTTGTTTCCCCCAAGACCCTCATGGAAATTCTGATTGGCGGCATCGGCGAGCCGCTCAACCTCCTCCCAGAGTTCCTTCGGGGTGAACGAAACACCCAGTTCTTGGCCTTCAGGCGATGGGCATGGTGACGCGTTCCCGTGGGGGGCCGGCCACGGGACGCTGCGGAGACACGCACGGGTGAGCAGGCAGGCAATGCACTACGCTCACAAGGGCATCAATGCGCTCATGTCATGTGACAAAGCGTTTCAGAATCCTTGCCACTCTGCAAAGAGGGAATGAAAGTATGTACAGCAACACATCAGGATATGTACACATGGGGTTAAGACTGGACTGGGGTAAGGGCATCACAGGACCATAGACACTCAGTCCCAACTCATATCCCAATCCCAGGTCCGACCCTCTCAGTGGCTGATGGGGGCGGGGGCTCAAACACAACCCATGCCCTGCTCAGTCCGGACCCTGAAACCCTGCCAATAGGGGGGGTGTCCCGCCCAGCCACAGGCGAGTTCCTGGGAACCAAGTGGGTCCAAGGCCAATCGACAGTGGCTCCCTATGCTCCCTTAATGGCAGGTCCGAACTCCACTCTGAGCGAGAGATATGGCCCCGCCATTATCCCTCAGGAGTTGGTAGCTGAAAATGGGCTGTTTCAGCCCAAACTAAAATTAGCTTAAAAAACTCCAAAATTGACCCCTCGTCCGGACCCGCCAGAGGTAGGGACGAGGCAACTGACCATATGCCCTTCGAGTACGAACCCCCTGGAGCCCTCACCCAACCTGGTTCCCTCTGAGGTCCCGGCATCAGGGCAACACGGATGAGTCATGTGGGGTCATGATGCCAAAATCACCAAAATTGGCGTCATTCCCACGCGTGGCTCGCCCGGCCAAGGTAAGGCCAATGGCTCACAGGGTAGGAGGCGGGACCTAGGACTTTTATCTGAGTGTACAACTTGGATTTGGGTCCAAGCTCCCTATGGGCTTAGAGAAATGGGGCCGCCAATTGACCACACGGAAGGGGGAAATTGGGGTCCCAAAATGGGGTCATTTTGGCTGCTTGAAATGAGCCAAAATTCGGTGTGCTCCCAATAGTATATCTCCACGCCGGCTTGGAGATCGGATTCGCCATCCCATACGCGATCCACCCGGAGTCTAACGGACCCTCCCATGCCCTTGGCTATCAAAGATCTCTATGCTGCTTGGCGTGGTGACGATCCCAATTGGGTCCACAAATGCAAAAATGGCAAAATTGCCCCTACTCAATTTGGCCTAGCGCCTTAACGAAGGCGGCTCCGCTTCGCCCACGTAGTGTGTGGACCATGGGGACCATTACCCATAACACCCATGTCATATATGGTCCATTGGTCCATGCGTCCGGCGTGCACGAAGGTTAGAACATGGGGCACGGCGGGCAGCAAAAGTGGAAAAATGCTCAAAATGGCCAAAAATGCGCACACTCATGGTTGGGGCAAATGAGGCACATGCCCGACTCGGACCGGAGTGTGCCATAGGATTGGTATCAAGTCATATTGGTCCAACATATCTTTTGGGCGTCGCCCAACTCCTCCGATATTGGGAATGGCAGGGTCGCCAAGTGAGCCCATGATTTGGGATAGTCCCAAATCGCCAACATGGCGGCCACGGTATGTCAAGCCTAAGAGGAGTTATTCGCCGGGTCCAAGATATGTTGGGCACCGAAGTATGTACCCCCATATCATACTTAGGTCATGATGTCAATTGAGCGCAACGTTGAGATACACGGTCGCCACTTGACATCATGACGAGCCAAAAATGGCAAAATTGGCACAATGACACACAAAAGTGCCTTGAAAGGTCTACAATTATATTATAATATCTCCGGCTTGGATCGTGCAATCACTTAATCCTTCTAAACACAATGACTTGACACCATTGACCTCTGACCCCACATATGTGCTCCACTTTGGGCGCCTTGAAAGGTTACGAGCGCTACTTCCCAAGTGGGCACATGAAAATATGGAAAATTGTAAAACACACACCTTGCTCCCAACGCATCGCTTCGGGATCACCACACAAGCTTCCCTTCACGAAGGTTAGGCTTGCAATTGACAGTAGGGAGTATGGAGAAAGGGCTTGCACAATATGAGGTCCATTGGCGGGCTTGGCTTGGAGCAATGGACCCGCCAAATGGGCACGCAACACAACACATGGCACATACCACATATTGCCCAAAAAGGTGGCTCCCACCACGATATGTCATGCCCCTCCAAGGGCATAACTTTGTGTCAATCGCTCATAGGAACTCAAGGAGAGTTCCTATGCAACACCAACACTTGCGCGCTACACTCGAAAGTTATCTTAACGCACGCAATATCATGGTCGATGGGTTGTAACGCAAACTCTACCCTCTTGACCATGATCCATTACACTAGCGCGCACGTGTGGAAACGCAAGGCATATAATGCTTCCTAAATTACGTCGGGAGTATTGTGAATACATCCCACGTTTCCCTATCGTAATTCCTCGCAAGCAACACGAGATATGACCTTCACAAGTGGCCTCACGAATCAACTTTGTTTTGCCCATATCTTTAAGACAAATGGAGGGCAGGATAAAAGGGAAGTTGATTCGTGCATACGGAAGCACGTAGGTCCACTCGAAAGAGGTCAAATCAAGTGCGGGGATGTCGAAGTCGAAAATCCGATTTCGACATCCTGAAAAATTCGGATTAAGGTTGCGAGTATTAATTATGAAAATTGCAGAAGCATCCATGCAGTTCCTGGCGACTTTGGAGCCTTCGTGACGGATAGCGTTAAAATTTCCATTATAAACAGTTAAACTGGCGGTTACGGTAAAGTCGCGAACCAACCGCCAGCAGTCAAAACAGTGAGTATCGGAACGGAAGCGTAAAAATTGACGGAAACAATATGAAAATAAAACCCTGTTGATTCCTGATATTCTGATACACAAATCTCCGCTGGCGGTGCATCGGTTGCCGATGCGGGGCTTCACGGCACGGAACACGCCGTGCATGGGGTTAGTGGACCGGAGACCGGTTGTATGCCGTAACCTGGCCATGGGGTTCTGGGTACCGCTTCACCCCCCTCCTTAGAGCAAACCCTGGGGGGGCTCGATAACACCCACGCATGGCAGCGGGTACCCAGGACCACTTCCTGAAGGGGGGGGGGTGTCACATCCTTACTCAGTAAGCCACAGTAAGATAGGTATCCCACAGTGGGATAGGTATGCTGCTGTAACAGCTCGTAGCACATGTATAGTATCAAGTACCAAGTCCCGGGTCCTGGCGGCGATTGTTCGGCATCCAAGGGACCCGTTAACCCATACCAGGCGCACCGGGTGCCGGCTGCTACGGTCACCACCACAGTGGCAGTGGCATACACGGCCAACATAGGCGTCACACGACGGCCGAGGTGGCCCCACAAGTCGAGAGCGACCACAAAGATCCATCAGGCTACCCCAAGCTTCCCAAGGCCCGCCGACTGGGGAGAGTCCCCACGGGTCCTTCCTCGGGCGCACCATGTCCATATCCATGTGACGCGAGTCCAGAGTGCCATAGTCGAACTCCTTACGAACCCCAAATCGTAAGGGAACTCCTCCTGAAGGGATCGGGCATCAAGGCCGTCTTTTCCCTCGCCCTACTGCCACGAAGGCCATACATGAGGGAGTCCTCATGCAGTGTGGGCGGAGGCGTCGACTCCTCAAACCACCAGTTTCCCAGGCAGACTGACCGAGGTCAGGAGCACCGGAGGCCGCCATCCGAATGCAAGTGCGTCTGCAAATCGGTAGGCTCACACTGGGACTGACAGTGGCGGACCGCTGGGAGTGTAGTCAGGCAACTGGGCTTCCCGCCTGGCGCCATCAGGATCTCCACACATCACAGCGAATAGGGCAACACGGTATCACGGGCACTCAAACAGTAGAATCTGTAATCAAGTACTGGTCCAGGCTGGACCAGGCTGTAAGGATATGTACACGGCGACTCAGGGCGCCTCTGTATCCCGATTCGTGGTGAAAAACAGTCCATCCCTCAGCGATGGGCTGATGACACTTAACATACAGATGCACATATCCTGGAGGGCAGAAAAACAAGCAACAATTTGGGTAAATAGGCGTGTAAACACACTCAGAACAGAGTGCCAAACCACGCCACGGTCAGGATAAGGCAAATGCAGGAGGATGGACAGGATAACGCCTGAGTTCAGGCATATATAGTCTCGAGACACACGTCGACTGGTCTGGATTCCGCAAGTGCCATGGAACCAGACCACACACCAAAAAAAAAAAATCGCAATGCCGATGACAGCGGCATCCGTTGCGCAACGTCGTATGGCCTTCAAGGCCCCAAGAGCTCAGAATTATGAAGGTCAGTCGCCCTACCTGGTTTCCCAAGGATTCAGCAGGGGGGGGAGTGACGAATAGAATTGAAAGAGAGGGGCCATCCTCCTCTGGATACAGCAGGGCCACTCTGTCACCGAAAGATGGGAGAGAGCAAGCAAGTAAGGGACGATCCGTCGGCCTCACAAGCGCCCCAAAACGCATCAGGGGAGAGCTCAGGGCGCTGATCAGGCACCTCTGGCTGCAATCGCCCGGGTGAGTGCTGCCAAGTCCGAGACATGGATCTTGGTCTTGTGCTTGCGGATGTACTCCATGAAGGGAGTATTGACCCGCGGCACGAATGAGGAGACGGGTTCCCAGGTGTCGTGGGACGGCCCATAGCCTCGCCAACGAACGTTGAACTCCAGACCTCCGGGTGCCGAGGCCTTCGGACGCTGAGCCAGGATCTTCTCGACAGTATAGTCGTCCTGCTCAGCATAGTCGTCGTCCGAATCGGCCTCATGTTTGGCGTAGTCCAGGGACACATGTCGGCCACGGAGGTCGGGTTCCCGCACACGGAGTTGACTCTCGTGGCGCTGCCGGAACTGTCCGTGACCCACCTTGATGCGGTAGGTGTCCTCACCAATCCTGCGGACCACCTCGCCGGGTGTGAACCAGGTCTTGGTGCGGTGGGTGCCCATGGGGCGGGGTCTGATCACCCACACCGGGTCTCCCACCCTGAACTTCTGCGCTGTCGAGCTCGGGGCGGACTTCTGACGCTCAGCATGCTCCTTCTCAAGCTGCTGGCAGATGTCCCGCGCCGTTTGCTCTTGCCGCGCGAAGAACTCCTTGGCATCCATAGCCATGCCATCACCAGACAAGGGAAGTCCCCTACCCAGGGGGTCCCTGCCAAACAGAATCTGGTGAGGGGACAAACCGCCCGGAGTGGGGGTGTCATGATGGGCCTTCAGAGCAGGCCACATCTCCTCGAACCAGTTCCGCCGTGGATTGGTGATGTGGATCTTGCGCAGCTTCTCGAACAGCTGCCGTCCAGCCACTTCAGCACGGCCGTTAGACCGGCTGAGATAGGCAACGCTCTTGGCATGTCGTATTCCCATGAGGGAACACATAGCCTTGAACCAGCCACCAGTAAACTGGGGCCCTCGGTCACTGCAAATGGTGCGGGGGATGTCAAAGACGGTCAGCCAATGACGAATCATCATGACTGCCACTTCCTTGGCAAGCAACCCCTTTTTGCGTGCCGGAACGGCTACAACGTAGCCGCTGTGGCGGTCCACACAGAGAACCACACAGTCAAAGGTCTCCTTGCCAATGTGCACTTCGGGCATGGAGAAGACGTCCATGGCCACACTCTCCATGGGCTGGTCAGGAACCGGGGTCCATTGGGGTTCCCCCTTGACATTCCGGTTGTCGGGATTGCAGGCCTGGCAGACCGAACAACCCTTCCTGACCTTCTTGATGGCGGTGTAGAGAACGATATGGTCGATCTCGAACCGGCACTGCATGTCAAGGGCTTGCTTCTTGACCCCTGGGTGCAGCATGTGGTGGTGCCAAGCTTCACACAGCTCGAGCACCCGGGACTCTGGGACTAGCAGCTTACCATACCGGTAGAGCTTGCCATCTTCCTCAGTCAGCCCCTTTGGCCACTTCTGCCCGTCGTCAGGGTCGGTTACAGCCCTATATTCGGCCGCAAAGGCCTCAGACTTGGCGTAATCGTCGGTCCAGTCGTCCTGGAGGCAAGACTCCGGGAAGAGGCGCTTGTCGGACTCAGTTTCCACCGGGGGTGCCAGACCGGGCCTTCCGCCCGCGGCACCCACAGGGGCGAGTACACTGACCGTTCTGCTCACCCTCGAAGCGAGGGGGGCATCTGCGGCCATGACGACGAAGCATTTGGCACCCTCCTCCTCCATCAGGCGCTCCATTTCAATGATCCTCTTGGCTTCAGCGGTCTCAGCCTCATCGCCATGGGCAGAGATATCCTGCATGCCCTTGCTGGCGGGATAGGCCCACCTACTGAGACAGTCCGCCACGGTGTTATCCTTTCCAGGAATATAAACAACCGTAAGGTCGAACTTGGCCAAGGTCTCGTGCCATCTTGCCCGTCGGGAGGCGGGACCCGAGGGGGTGTCCACGTGCTCCTTGTGCCACGACTGCAGACTCTGATGGTCGGTGCAGACGGTGACGGGATGGAGGGCTATGTACCCAGCCCATTTCCTGAGAGCCATGACAATGGCATACGCCTCCTTTTCACGGGGCGTCCACGTCCGTATCTGGCCTTCCGCCAGGACTCGGCTCCAGAAGGCCACGGGCACGTGCCTCCCATCGTCAAGCACTTGCTCCAACACAGCGCCAATGGCGTAGTCGGAAGCGTCGGTGCGCAGGACGAACCCTCGGTCGGGATCCACGAGGTGCAGACCCACTGCGGATAGCAGCGCCTGCTTCATCCCCTCAAAGGCACGGTCAGACTCTTCAGTCCAGACCAAAGCCTTCTTGGACCCCTTCTTGGTCTCCTCTCGGTTGCCCTTGAGCATGGTCGTCATGGGGGCTGCATACTCGGCATACATTTTGATATACCCCGAGTAGTAGTTGCAGAACCCCAGATACGCCCGTAGCTCAGAGACCGTTTTGGGCTTTTCCCAGTGCTCGATCGCAGCCACCTTGCCAGGTATCGGCTTTCGCTGCCCGTTCCCGACTACGTGGCCAGCGAAGACCAACTCGCTTACCGCAATGGTGGCCTTGTCACTGCTGCCCGTGAGTTTGTGCCGAACCAGAAGGTCCAGCACCCGAGTGACGTCCCTCTCGTGTGCCTCCAGGAGCTCCTCGTAGCTCATGCTGGGGTCCCCGGACGCGATGATCACGTCGTCCACGAAGGGGTCCGCACAGTCGCGCACCGGCTCAAGCAGGTTCTCCAGCATCCGCTGAAAAGCCGCATTGCCGTTGGTAACGCCCATGGGCATCACCTTCCACTGGAGAGGTCCAAGTGGGGTGCTCATGGCTGTGCAGGCACGGGACTCCTCGGCGAGAGGCATCTGATGATGACCATGTTTCAGGTCAATCACCGTGAAGATCCTCCGCCGGTGTTGCTTTTGCAGCATGTCCTCAATGAGGGGCAGCGTATAGCTGTCGTGCTGCGTTTGGGCGTTCAGGCCGCGGTAGTCGACCACGAGCCGCCACTCACCGGCAACCTTCTTGGGGACGACGAAGCAAGGAGAGGCCCATTCGGAGTGGCACGGCTAGAGCCAGCCTCTCTGGATGAAGTCACGGAGGATCTTCTCCATGGCCTCTTTCCTCTCGCCCCTCAGGGCAAACTCCCGGTGCCGATACACACGGGGGTCCTGCTTCAGTCGTATCTTGGCCTCGCCATACGGTCCACGCACCGGTGGGGGGAACACAGGTTTGCCGCTGAAGAAGGTCTCGCCATACTTCTGCTTCAGCCTGGCCCTCAACGCCTGGATCTTGGGGCAGTCATCGGACTCCGCCTCTGGCTTTTCCGGGCACTTGAACCACGGAGCTTACTTGAGGGGTAGCGACCCCGCTCGCTTTCGGCTCAGGTGGTCTTCCCAGGTGGCCCAAAGGGCCATCTCTGGTCTTGCCCCGGAACAGATCGCCGTAGGTGGGTGGGTTACCGCGAGGCGGCTCGTCTTGGCTGGACATGTGATCCAGCACCCTCTGCACGAAGGTATTCCCGTCATAGGAACCGGAGACGATTGAGTCCACTTCCCACCAGGCTTTGTCCTGGCCTTTGCCCTCACGTTGGTTTCCCCAGTCGTGAGAGGGCTGATCCATATACCCCTGAACCAGATCCCACTCCTCTTCAGTGAGGGGGTCTTCGGAGTCCGATTCTTCGATGTCAACAGGGGGAACCGCAAAGCATTGCCTCCAAGGTTCTGCTATGATACGGTTGACACACACGAAGTCCGTGGTGTCGGCCTGATCAAGGCCCCCATCCACATAGTGGAATTCTGTTGGCCATCTCTGGGGCGGCATGGGCTGTCCCTTAGCGTCCTGATAGACACTCTCTCCAGCCGGTAGGACGACCTTGTTTAAGGTCATGTTGGTCAATGAGGCTACCCAATGTCGGGTACTTTCCTCCTCGGTGCATCCCATAGGAACAACCAGCACTGCCTTGGAGCGGTCCTTGCGAATCTTCGCTATCGCTCTTGGAATGTCCCAACGGGGGCAATGGATCCACATCAGTCCCTGATGCGGACCCCAGTGCTTCTTCCACGCGGAGTCCTGTGCGCTCCAGTACTTCTCACACACCCGCAGATGGGCGGAGGTTCCTGAAGAGAACGCATCCAGGGCCAGATCCGAAGCTCCCAAGTCCGCGACAACTCGGCTCGCCACTTCCGGCCTTACGCCGTACTCCTGGTTTGCAGGACCAGTTGGCTCAGTGTCCAGCGCGGCCACTTCGAGCTGATTGCGTTCGGGGTGGATCCATTGGCATTCCACATGGTGCTCAGGTGACGAAAGCCACGAGAGTTGGTCGTCCTGGTACAGGGTCATGGAAGCCTGGGCCGGGAGGACGCCGGAGTCCGTCTCCATCATGAAGTCGTACCCGACGATCATGTCCCAGTCCATCTCGGCCTCGTAAAAGCTACCGTGCAGGAGGATTTCCTTGCCGAGGTCTGGGCGGCTCAGCTCACGATGGTTCACGAACTGCAGCCCAATGGCCGCTTCCTTCGTGCCTCCCACCATGTACTGGCCGTTCGCCACCTTCAGCCTGACAGGTTTCCGACTGTCGGTCAGACACTCTGGTGGAAGTAGGCCAGCCTTGACCAAGCTGACCTGAGCTCCCGTGTCGACCAACACGTCGAAAACCTTTTCCACTTCCCCGCATAAGGCACGGACCTTAAGATGCAACTGCCGCTCGCGACCGACACGGCGCACGGCGTGCAAACTCAGGATCTCCGGCCGTTCCAGAAGCTCAACAAGCGACTGGTGCAGGTCGTGGACAATGGGCTCAGGCTGCCCATCTGCAGCATCCAGCTGCGGTCCGGGTGATCCTCCGATACTCTCGGATAGATCCTGTAGTACATCAAACACGTTCTTGGTCGCGAAGGACGGACGGGTGCAAGGGTTCGTGCCTTCACTTGCCCTCACCCCGCCTCCGCGACTGGGCGCCGGACCGGGCCTTCCGCCCGCGGCAGTCCCCTTGTGCTTATCGACTCCCGACTGGGATGGATCGGCGCTTCCCACGTCACCATCCTGCGACCGCCCTAGCTGGGGCCCTTGGCTGCAGGGGCTCCGCTAGGGGGCGTCGGTTGTGGAAGAGGGGGTGTTCTCCTCGGCCTCAACGTCGTTGACGCCCTTCTTTCTTCCCCCTTTACCTCCTCCTTTACCCTTCTTGTCCTTGTCCTTGTTCTGGTCATTCTGGTTGTTCTCCTTGTTCTTGTTGTCCGACCTGGGGACCCAGTTCCGCTTGATCTCCTGGATCTCCTTGGCCAACTCGGTCCCCACCGACGACATCAGCTTGGCCAGCTCGTCCTTGTCGACCTCCATTTTGGCTTCCCGGATACCCGCGGGCGCACGCTTCTTCGACCCGTGCGCCTTCTTGTAAGCCTCCGTGTCGGCCTTGTGGACGGGGCATGTTCGGTGGTCATGGTTGAAGCCTTTCTTCCTCCCATAACACACGGAACAGCCCTGAGGGTGAGCTCGTATGAACTCCCCAAAGGACAGCGGAGGGTCGCCAATGCGGCGAGGATCCCTCTTCTCCTGCTTCCTCCAACCCTGCTGCAGGGGCTTCCAGTTTCCCGGCTTGCTCCCCGTGTTCAGGTTCTTGGCCACGAAGGCACAAACGGCCACTTCGGCGGGCTCATCGTCGTCGTCATCGTCGACGAGAGTCTCATCGCCGCCGGCTCCCGCTGGGTCCATGGCAGATTCCCCGCCAGGTCCCTCGCCAACGTAGTTGACGTCGCGGTCGCCGGGCCTCAACCCGCGGGTGTGGTGGAGGTTTCGGTACTCCTTGAGTACTTCCTCGCCAACCCACTCCAGGATCTCGTCGCAGCTCATCCGCGCCGGGATGGGCTGCAGACGGATGGTCTGGCCGCTCAACTCACAATCGTCAAGGCGCCACATCGCGGTCTTCTCGCGATCGCCCGAGACGGTGATGAGAAGAGCGTTCCGCAGGGAGTGCCGTTTGACATCCCGGGCCACGTTCTTCTTCACCCAAGACACAACGTTCGTATGATACTCCTTGGGGAGCATCATCTTGACCGTGTGGTTGGACTTGGCCCTCTTGGATTCCTCCTTGGTGACCCTCTTGATCCATGCTTCCGGCAGCATGGAGAGCAGGCGAGCCTGCTCGTCACCCTCGTTCCAATCCTCCACATTGCGGCGGAAGAGGGTGTATTTCCCTCGGAAGTCACGCCAGTCCCGTAGGCGGATCTCCCGTCCATCATGCTCAAGCTTGATGGACTTCCAGCGCTTGGCAGCCACCTGCGGAGCGTCCACCCGCTCCTGCTCGTTGAGCCATCTCTTGGCGTCCTTGAGGGTCTTGATTTTCCCCTCCTTGGTCGCCACGAAGTATAGCTCGCCGAGCACTTCCGGCAGGCGGTACCTGAACCGTTTGAAGACATATCTCTCCGCATCCGCGGGAGGTAGGTCTTCAGTGACGGTCAGCCCCCAATCGTCCAGCTTCTCCAAGAAGCGGTCGAGGTTGAGGGGGTTGCCATCGTACATGGGGGGCTTGATGTCCTTCAAGTCTTCCCACACGGCGGCGTCCGCGGCCTTAGAGACCATGAACGCCGGCCGCGAGGTCGACCGAGGTTCCCATCGGCCTCGCCCACGGACTCCCACGGCCGCCACGTCCATCTCCTCCATGGAGTCCCTGTGGCTACGCCGCGGTTCCTCCACGTACGCTGAACCAAAATGTTCACGCCGTACTGCATCCATGTACGCATCCTCATAACGGCGCCGGCGGCTGCGTTCAGCGGCCTCCCGTCGTACACCACGCGGCGGGCTGATGTCGAACTCCTCCAGGTCCAGGTCCAGGTCCAGGTCCTCACCTTCGCCGACATCCCACTCCACGTCTCCTCTGGGGACCTGATCCCTGAGTCCACCATAACGTCCTCCAGCCCTGGGGATTGGCACCGGGGCTGGTGGCGGGCGTCGGGGGCGTACAGGCGTCCGCGGTGGAGCACGGCGGTTGTGGTAGTCCGCGCTGAGCCACTCATCGCGCCATTCCTCACTGCCACTGCCGGGCGGCACGCGCTCGTTGCGGCGGCCCGCGCTGTGGTGAGAGGGGGCGGTGAGAGAGGGGGCACTGGCGCTGGGGCGACTCCTGGGGGCTCCGCCGGGGGCGTGGGGTCTGCCTGGACCTGGTCCGGGTCCCCAGCCGTCGTCCGACGAGCCTGACTCCAGGGGTGGGTGGTCGCTGCCGACTCTCCCACGGGCTTCCAGCGCATCCAGCCTCTCCTGCAGGCCGCTGACGACGTTGGTCAGCGACTTGGTCTCGGCTCTGGCGATGTCCAGGTCCTTCTGCGCGCGCGCGGCGACCCCGGAGATGCGAGCCATCTCGACCTTGCCCGTGTCTACCTCGCACTCGAGGGCAAAGACCCTCCTGCGGAGGTAGACAATCCACCGCCAGGTGGTATCCGGGTCGCCGTTCCCTGGTGGGTCGTCGGGGTCCCCAGGGGGTCCTCCAGGAGGGCCTCCGCCGGGTCCGCCCGGTCCAGGGGGTCCTCCCCCGCCCGGTGGTCCGCCTCCAGGGGGTCCACTTGGTGGGCGTCCTCCAGGGGGTCCTGATGGTCCTCCGCCAGGGGGTCCCGGTGGGTCTCCGCCGGGTCGCCTCGGTGGGTCCGAGGATGGGCGCTTCCTCGTGATGCCGAACTCCATGTCGTCATCCTCGTCCATGTCGCCCCACATGGGCGTCTCGGTCACGGAGGACTCCGAGCTCCGGTAGGGAGGAGGGAGATCCTCATCCTCACCTTCCGGTTCCATGGGAACGTCTCCGCCGCCTCCGCCCGTCCAAGCCACCACTTGGCGATGTCGACGGCCTCGTTCATCCCCGTCACTGGCGGTGAAGAAGGGGTCACTGTCGTGGGGGTGCCCACCCGCTGGCCTCCGCGGCCTCTCGGGGGTCTTCCCCTTGCCCTTCCTCCGTCGACGGGCGGTGGTGCCACTGCTCCCACTGCTGCCCGTGTCGGCCTCATCCAGCGCCATCCTGGAAGAGGCGTCCCCTTCGAAAAGCTTTCGAAGGGTCTCCACTCGTGATGCTCCCGGGGGAGTCTCACGGCGGAGTTTGGCCTCTGCCTCCTCCATTGCGGCGGCGGTGGCTGCGGCAGCTCGCGCCTCGGCTTCCTCCCGAGCACGAGCCGCCTCGGCTTCCCGGGCCTGCAGCAGTCGCGCCTTCTGCGCTTCCAACGCTGCCAGCTCCGCCTCCGTCTTGGCCTTCTCCTCAGCGACCTTCCGTCGCGCGGCCTCGATGGCTTCCTTCTTGGCGGCGTCCTCCTGGGCCTTAGCCGTCGCTTCGGCGTGGGCCCTTTCCTCCGCCTCCTTCTTTGCCCTCTCTTGGGCAAGCGCCTCTTCCAGCGCCTTCACCTCGGCCTCCTTGCAGGCAATGGCCTCCTGCGTCAGGCGGGCTTCCTCGTCGGCTGCCGCCAACTCACCGTTGACCTGGGCAGTCGCTGGCCCATGGGCGGCTACCGCCGTGAGTCCGGCCGCAATGGCCGCCACGGTCTGGGTGTGGATGGCCATGCCATGCGCCCACTGCGCAGCCTCCTCCTGGGCGATGCCGGCGGCGCCCTCCACGGCAGCGCTGTACTGCTTGGCCCGTTGCCGGGCAACCCGACGGTTGCAGGGCACCCCACAGGCGCGCTCACAGGCGCGCGCCACGTCCCTTTCGGGAGCGACGCTGCTGCTGGAGCTGGCCTGGTCGGCCGGCTTCCTCCCGCGGTGGGCCGACTCCACGTCGCTGCTGGGGCCTGCTGGGGCCTGCCGGGCCCTCAGGAGCAGCGGACGGGGCTTGGCCTGGGTCTGCTTGGCGACTTGGATGTAGTCGCCAAGGGTGGTGGAGCCGGGGTGGTGACCACCATTGGCCCGTTGGGGACTGGGGGCTGGGGTTCCGCCCTTGGCGCCTTGGGCGGCTTCGGCGGCCAGAGACTCCTGGTACTCCCGCCACTTCCGGTCCCGCTTCTTGTCCCCGGCGGACCGCTTCTCCGTCGCCGGGGACGCGCTGCTGCTGCCCTGCAGCCCGCGCTCGCTCCCCGGTTCGAGGAACTTCTTCTCGATCACGTCCCACAAGGAGACGTTGATCGAGGCGCCCGACGGGTAGGCGTTGGGGTCCTCGTCCTCCTCAATCCCGTCGGGGCGCAGCCCTTCGCCGGGCCTGTCCGGCCGGGTCCACGTCCTCCAGCGCTTGCGGCGGAAGCGGTACTCGTACCCTTCCGCCCGCAGCCACTCCTCCACTGCCCGCAGGCGATCCTCCCCCATGTCCTCGCGGAGCTCGAAGCTCCCGGGCATGCCGCCTTCGCACTGGGGATTGCTGTAGCGGTACTGCTGGTCCCACAGCAATCCGCGCAGCAGGCGCGCCACATGGGGGTGGTGCTGCGGCCACCTCCGACCCGCTTCTTGCCAATTCACCATGGCAGCGGGGGCGTAGTTGATCTTGAGGTCCTTGACGTGCCCTCGTTCAACTCAACGAACTGGTTGTGGTTGTTGAGGAGGGTGCTGTAGCACTGGATTGGGCGTGCGGCTGGTGCTGGTCAGCCGGTGGTTGTGGAGGTGGTTGACGCGGCCTTGCTGGTCGGCCGATGGGACTCCGGGTCGGCCGATGGGGCTGATGCAGGAGTCCTGGTCTGTGCACCTCTTTCACGGCTGCTGCGCGGTCAGGGCGGTGCTCTTGACGGCGCTGCGGGCTCCGTGACGAACTCGGCGCTGTCGCTGAGTGGCGCTGCGAGCCGCTGCGCTGCGCTGCGAGACGCTGCGCTGCGCTGCGAGCTGCGAGCTGCGCCGCGCTGCTGCGACGCGCTGCTCGGGGTTGGTGGCCCCGAGTGGCACGCGAGGGCTGGGTAACCCCGCGGCGGTGAAACGCTTTTGACGCGTTCCCGTGGGGGGCCGGCCACGGGACGCTGCGGAGACACGCACGGGTGAGCAGGCAGGCAATGCACTACGCTCACAAGGGCATCAATGCGCTCATGTCATGTGACAAAGCGTTTCAGAATCCTTGCCACTCTGCAAAGAGGGAACGAAAGTATGTACAGCAACACATCAGGATATGTACACATGGGGTTAAGACTGGACTGGGGTAAGGGCATCACAGGACCATAGACACTCAGTCCCAACTCATATCCCAATCCCAGGTCCGACCCTCTCAGTGGCTGATGGGGGCGGGGGCTCAAACACAACCCATGCCCTGCTCAGTCCGGACCCTGAAACCCTGCCAATAGGGGGGGTGTCCCGCCCAGCCACAGGCGAGTTCCTGGGAACCAAGAGGCTCCAAGGCCAATCAACAGTGGCTCCCTATGCTCCCTTAATGGCAGGTCCCAACTCCACTCTGAGCGAGAGATATGGCCCCGCCATTATCTCTCAGGAGTTGGTAGCTGAAAATGGGCTGTTTCAGCCCAAACTAAAATTAGCTTAAAAAACTCCAAAATTGACCCCTTGTCCGGACCCGCCAGAGGTAGGGACGAGGCAACTGACCCTATGTCCTTCGAGTACGAACCCCCTGGAGCCCTCACCCAACCTGGTTCCCTCTGAGGTCCCGGCATCAGGGCAACACGGATGAGTCATGTGGGGTCATGATGCCAAAATCACCAAAATTGGCGTCATTCCCACGCGTGGCTCGCCCGGCCAAGGTAAGGCCAATGGCTCACAGGGTAGGAGGCAGGACCTAGGACCCATATCTGAGTGTACAACTTGGATTTGGGTCCGGGCTCCCTATGGGCTGAGAGAAATGGGGCCGCCAATTGACCACACGGAAGGGGGAAATTGGGGTCCCAAAATGGGGTCATTTTGGCTGCTTGAAATGAGCCAAAATTCGGTGTGCTCCCAATAGTATATCTCCACGCCGGCTTGGAGATCGGATTCGCCATCCCATACGCGATCCACGGGGAGTCCAACAGAGACTCCCATGCCCTTGGCTCTCAAAGATCTCTATGCTGCTTGGCGTGGTGACGATCCCAATTGGGTCCACAAATGCAAAAATGGCAAAATTGCCCATACTCAATTTGGCCTAGCGCCTTAACGAAGGCGGCTCCGCTTCGCCCACGTAGTGTGTGGACCATGGGGACCATTACCCATAACACCCATGTCATATATGGTCCATTGGTCCATGCGTCCGGCGTGCACGAAGGTTAGAACATGGGGCACGGCGGGCAGCAAAAGTGGAAAAATGCTCAAAATGGCCAAAAATGCGCACACTCATGGTTGGGGCAAATGAGGCACATGCCCGACTCGGACCGGAGTGTGCCATAGGATTGGTATCACGTCATATTGGTCCAACATATCTTTTGGGCGTCGCCCAACTCCTCCGATATTGGGAATGGCAGGGTCGCCAAGTGAGCCCATGATTTGGGATAGTCCCAAATCGCCAACATGGCGGCCACGGTATGTCAAGCCTAAGAGGAGTTATTCGCCGGGTCCAAGATATGTTGGGCACCGAAGTATGTACCCTCATATCATACTTGGGTCATGATGTCAATTGAGCGCAACGTTGAGATACACGGTCGCCACTTGACATCATGACGAGCCAAAAATGGCAAAATTGGCACAATGACACACAAAAGTGCCTTGAAAGGTCTACAATTATATTATAATATCTCCGGCTTGGATCGTGCAATCACTTAATCCTTCTAAACACATTGACTTGACACCATTGACCTTCGATCCCACATATGTGCTCCACTTGGGGCGCCTTGAAAGGTTACGAGCGCTACTTCCCAAGTGGGCACATGAAAATATGGAAAATTGTAAAACACACACCTTGCTCCCAACGCATCGCTTCGGGATCACCACACAAGCTTCCCTTCACGAAGGTTAGGCTTGCAATTGACCGTAGGGAGTATGGGGAAGAGGCTTGCACAATATGAGGTCCATTGGCGGGCTTGGCTTGGAGCAATGGACCCGCCAAATGGGCACGCAAAACAACACATGGCACATACCACATATTGCCCAAAAAGGTGGCTCCCACCACGATATGTCATGCCCCTCCAAGGGCATAACTTTGTGTCAATCGCTCATAGGAACTCAAGGAGAGTTCCTATGCAACACCAACACTTGCGCGCTACACTCGAAAGTTATCTTAACGCACGCAATATCATGGTCGATGGGTTGTAACGCAAACTCTACCCTCTTGACCATGATCCATTACACTAGCGCGCACGTGTGGAAACGCAAGGCATATAATGCTTCCTAAATTACGTCGGGAGTATTGTGAATACATCCCACGTTTCCCTATCGTAATTCCTCGCAAGCAACACGAGATATGACCTTCACAAGTGGCCTCACGAATCAACTTTGTTTTGCCCATATCTTTAAGACAAATGGAGGGCAGGATAAAAGGGAAGTTGATTCGTGCATACGGAAGCACGTAGGTCCACTCGAAAGAGGTCAAATCAAGTGCGGGGATGTCGAAGTCGAAAATCCGATTTCGACATCCTGAAAAATTCGGATTGGGGTTGCGAGTATTAATTATGAAAATTGCGGAAGCATCCATGCAGTTCCTGGCGACTTTGGAGCCTTCGTGACGGATAGCGTTAAAATTTCCATTATAAACAGTTAAACTGGCGGTCACGGTAAAGTTGCGAACCAACCGCCAGCAGTCAAAACAGTGAGTATCGGAACGGAAGCGTAAAAATTGACGGAAACAATATGAAAATAAAACCCTGTTGATTCCTCATATTCTGATACACAAATCTCCGCTGGCGGTGCATCGGTTGCCGATGCGGGGCTTCACGGCACGGAACACGCCGTGCATGGGGTTAGTGGACCGGAGACCGGTTGTATGCCGTAACCTGGCCATGGGGTTCTGGGTACCGCTTCAATGGAAGCTTACTCCCCTGTTGAGGACTTGGAGAAACAAGTCCCGATCCTCGTGTTCATTAAACTTGATTTTCCACGTCTCCTCAGTGAATTTCACCTTGGAGAAGGACGTGGGGGAGCACTTTTGAAGTGCCTCCCTGACTGAAAACCTGTTGGCAGAGGCATCAAAGCCTTCCACCTCCGCCCACCAGGTCTTGACCTTTTCTTCGGACTGTTTGTTCCGAAGGGTGGCGGCAGTCTCTGAGGGGATCTTGTCAAAAATCAGATTTTTCAGCTCGGCACTAGAAAATTTTTCGCCTGAATGTTCAGCTTCTTCCACTAAATTCCAGAAGCGCTGTCTTTTGTCTTGCACTTCGTGCAAAATTAATCGCGAGAATGAAGGAAAATTCTTCAACATCTGGTGGTAATGGTCCTCTGGCAGCCGGGATCCACGTACCTCCAACTGTTCCCACACCTCATCAAAGGTAAGGGGGGAACTTGTATCCTCACGATCACTCCAAGTCCTGAGCCAAGTGTTGGCCGGCGCTCCCTCAAGGCAATCCAAGAGGGCCATCAGGAACTGATCATCTTGGAGTTTTTGAGTCTTAACCCACAGTTTAAATTCCCGTTGGAACTGAGGCCAACGTCGGGGGTTCCCATTATACTTCGGTTGCTTGGCAACCTGACGAAGTCGCAATGAAGTAGGATTAAGAAGCGAATCCAGCCCAACACCGGCCGTAATGGCAGACACCTTGGCGGCATCATTCGCCACACCAGCTTCGGCGAGGGTCTGGGCGAGCAACAGCTGGGCTAAGGCATTGGAATCAGCAGCAGGAGGGGCAGTACGGGAGGCAGTTTGCTTGGCATTCTGAGCCTCAGTCCTAGCCTTCGCCGTCCTACTCTCAGAACGAGAGATTTTAACCCTTTCCTTTAGCTTGGTCCTGCTGATCCTTGCATCGGTGGTCCTGGAGTCCACCGAAGGAGCAATTGAAAAAATTTCTGTCGCCTCCTCCGACGGTTCTGTTGCTTGTTCCACCGATGATGCGCCCTCAGACCGCATGTGCGTCTTGAAAAGATTTTTTATTCCCAGCGTTTCAATGATGAGGTGCATTTGATCTTTGAGCGTTTGGAGCTCAGCATCTCGCTGGAATCTGCAGGAGCAGTCGGCAGGACAGTACATACCGTGTCCTGAAGGGCCTGAGCAGGCTGTCGGACCGCTGATCTCGGTGGTCCGCAGCCAGGAGTCCACTTGGGGAGCTCCTTCAGCCCTGATTTCCAGGCTTGCCTGCCTGGCCGCCTCTGAAATTCCCTCCTCAACCGCGGCGGCTAGATCGTCGCGGATGGACACAGGGGGATGAGGGGCGGAGGGCCCGGGAACAGGTGCCGTGCCCTTCTCCTTCGGGAAGGGGCTTGCCTTCCAGATCTGCAAAAAAATGGCAAAAGAGTCATCTTCTTGAGAACGCCACCACATCCTGGTATTAATTTCGTCCTGAAGGAGGAAAAAATATTCGATTAAAAAATCAGAGGCGATTCTTTCTTGTCCGATCAGCTTAGACGTGGCTAAGAGACAAAGGGCCTCAAGGGCCTCAAGGTTACGGGTCACTTCTAGGGACAAATGGTCGTCCCATTGTGCCCAAGAGGCTGGTCGATTCTTATAGCTAGGTACCTCACCTGGACCACCCATCTCAATGTCGTTCACATCGGCGTCAATGGTCTCAAATGTTGGACCTCCGTAAGGAAGGTTGGTACCTGCCAGGTCCGTAAGCTCCACCGGAGCGTTGCCATCGTCGTAGGCCGGCGAATTCCAGCTGCTCGATGGCCAATTTCGACTGGGATCATAATGGTAATCTGGGCCTCCACAGCTGCTGATGTGTGCCCTTCTTGGGCAGCTTGGGCTTGCGCAAGGCATTCCTCTCAAGGCCTCGTTCGCGCAGCACCATGGCAGCGTAATCGTTACTTCTCCAGAAGCGGCGGGGTCTACGGGGCCGTACTGGGGAGCGGGCTGTGGACTGAAGGGCTGTGAAGCAACATTCAGGTAGCCTCTGCTACCATGAAAGTGCTGCCCTGGGTCGTGGAAGGTGCCGGAGGGCTCGGGGCCGGCAAGACCAGTGGGGCAGGCACGCGAGGAGTCGACCTGAACGCTGCTGTTGGGGGTAGAACCGGATACACGGACACCAACGGAGGCGAGAGCAGCAACAACGGAAGCAAGATCCATGATGATTGTTATCCGGCAGAAAATCCCAGTCTATGAAGAAAATTGATGCGGATTATCCTAAGTACATCTGAGTGTCCAAAACTATCTGAAAAGATTTATATGAATCCGATTGTGAAAAAATATTTGGCTGATTTGGCTTCGGGCGCGCATCAGCGGCAATTGGCGATTCCAGGTAAATGATCGGAACGCGACGGATTTACGATGAATGAACCGCGGAATCAGATCCGGCATATCAGAAATATATAGGTCTGATCCTGAGACTGAGCTGCGAGGCGGCGATTCCGCCGAAGCAGAGAAAATGACCAAAATGTAGTCAATCTGGGGCAGATCTGTGAAAATCTGAGCAGATGGGGGTTAGCCGCACTTACACACATCCCGGACATTGAACGGGTCCGCCCCTGGCCCTCCCGCTGCCCTTTGCCCCTGCCCCTTCCCTTGCCCTTCTGCCCCAGCCGCCACCCCCTCTGCCCCGCCCTTCCCTGCCTCCGCCTGTCCTCCCTTTTCCTTCCCCTCTCCCTTCCCCACCACGGCTCCTTCCCCCCTTCGTCGCCCTGTAGCCCCCGACCCTTCCTCCCTGACCGTCTCCGGGCTCTCCGGAGATAAGGGCGACGACACGCCCGCAGACGTCGCCGAGGACGCCGGCAAGGGGGGCCGCGGGGCTGCGCCCGCCTGCATGCGGGCCACTGCTGCCCGCACTGTCGGCGGCTGGCTGGGCTGTGGGTCAGGCATTTGTGACATAGCGCTGCACATGGGATCACGCTTGAGCCCTGCGCCCTGTCGCCGTTGTCCCCCACCTCCCCCGCCCTTTACCCCCGCCGTTCGCGCGCCCTACGTGTGGGGTGCTCTGTCATCATGTCTCCAAAGCGAATTGTACCAATTCCAGCCCGGTTCGTCAATGAGCAGCTGGCGGAACTTTTCGAACATCTGCCGCCCGGCCACCTCAGCCTGGCCATTCAACCTGCTGTGGTACGCCACGGTCTTGGCGTGACGAATCCCCATGTGCTTGCACATCGTCTTGAACCACCTCCCCACAAATTGACTCCCCCGATCGCTGTAGATGACAGCAGGGACATCAAAAATCGTCAGTTAATGCCTGATCATGGCATTAGCGACGGTCTTGGCCTGCAGACCAACTCCATGCTTGTCCTTCTTGTCCTTCTTCTTGGACTTCTTGCCAGGGACCGCGGCGATATACCCGCTGTGCCTATCCACCGCCAGGATGACACAGTCGTAGGTCTCTCCTTCCACGGTGACCTCTGGCATGGCGAATACATCCATGGCCACGGACCGCATAGGGGCCTCCGATATAGCCCTATAGACCGGGTTGCCAGCCGTGGAGTGGTTGGGGCTCTTCGTGGCCCGACACACGGCGCAGTCGCTGCAGTACTTGTCCAGGATGGCGTAGTACCCCGGTGGGAATTTGAAACGCCACTCCAGGTCCTGCTGCATCTTGTCCCGACCAGGATGCATGAGCTGGGCGTTATGCCAGTGGTCAATGAGCGCTTCCATTCGGTTCTCAGTGACCAATAGCTTGTCCTTGTGGAATAATTTATCCCCATCCTCGGTCAAGCCCTCAGGCCATTCGTCGTCTGACGGGGCGCTCACGGCATTCCAGTACCTGCTCCAGTGTTCGGATGCCGCATAGTCATCCAACCAGTCTTCTGTGAGCACCGACCTGACTAGCTCTACAGGGGCCACCCTCCATTGCTCGAGGGTTTCCTCTCGAATAGCTTGGACTCGGGCGCCCCGGAACTTGGCCAGGTCTGTACGGTTTGCCATCACCACAAAGCACTTGACCCCCTCTTGCTCCATGGCCTTCTCCATCTCGATGATGCGCTTGGCCTCCTTGGTCTCCTCGGCGTCCCCATGGCTGGATATGTCCATCCATGCCTTGCCCGCGGGGTAGGCCCATCGACTGAGACAATCTGCCACAGTGTTGTCCTTCCCCGGGACGTATACGACGCTGAGGTCGAACTTGGCGAACGTCTCGTGCCATCGGGCCCGCCTTGCCGCCGGTCCCGAGGGGGTGTCAATGTGCTCCTTGTGCCAGCTCTGTAGGGACTGATGGTCCGTGCAAACCACCACCGGTTGTAATCCGATGTGGCCAGACCACTTCCTGAGCGCACAAACAATGGCGTATGTCTCCTTCTACCTCGCAGTCCAGGTTCGACGTTGGCCCTCGGCCAGGATCCGGCTCCAAAACGCCACGGGTACCTGCGACCCGTCATCCCGGACCTGCTCGAGGACTGCCCCTACAGCATAGTCCGAGGCATCCGTCCGTAGCACGAATCCCTTGTCCGGGTCCACCAGGAATAGCCCCAGCTGCCTCAGAAGTCGCTCCTTCAGGCGGCTGAACGCATCTTTGGCCTCAGGGGTCCAGGCAAGCTTCTTCTTGCTCCCCTCCCGGCCATCGAACTTCCCCACCTGCAGCATCATGTGCAGCGGCCCCGATAGTTCTGCATACATCCGGACATAGCCCGAATAGTAGTTGCAGAACCCCATGAAGGATCGGAGTTCGCTGATTGTCTGGGGCTTCTCCCAGTGGTGCAGGGACGCCTGCTTCCCAGACATGGGACGGCGTTGCGCGTGACCAACCACGTGACCCGCGAACTCCAATTCCTTCACGAAGAGTGAGGCTTTGGTGGGCTGGCACACCATGTTTTGCTTGTCCAGCTTGCTGAGCACTCGGTGCAGATCCTTCTCATGCGCTTCGATGAGCTCGTCCTCAGTCATGTCCCCCGTGCCGGACCCGATGATGATGTCATCCACAAAGGGGTCGGCACAGTGCCGGACAGGACCGAGTAGGTCCTCCATCATGCGCTGGAAAGCGGCGTTGCCATTCTTGGCGCCCATAGGCACCACTTTCCACTGCATGGGCCCCAGCGGCGTCGACATCGCTGTGCAGGGCCTGGAGTCCGGGTGTAGCGGCATCTGGTGATGGCCGTGTTTCAGGTCTAACACCGTGAAGATCCGCTTTTTCTGTTGTTTTTGGAGGATGGTGTCGATCAGAGGGAGCGAGTACGAGTCGTGCTCGGTTTGCTCGTTCAAGCGTCTGTAATCCACCACCAACCTCTACTCGCCCTTCTCCTTCTTTGGCACGATAAAGGCTGGGCTTGCCCACTCACTGTCGGAGGGTTCGATCCAGCCCCGCTCAATAAACTCGGCCAAAAACTTCTTCATGGCCTCGGCCCGATCGCCCTGAAGTTGATACTCCCGATGACGATAGATCTTGGGGTTCGGCATCAGCTTGATCCTCGCTGTGCCAAACCTCCCACGATCTGGAGGGTTCCTGTTGGCGACGCCACTGAATAGCCGCGGATAGGCATTGATCAGCCTTTCCTTCAGCTGGGCAACCTTCGGGTTCTCGTGGGCCTCTTCAGCCGCTTGCTTCGGTATCCATACAACCGACCGCACTGCGGTGTAGGCCTCTTCTGGGTCCGAGTTCGACTTCTCCTCGTCTGATATGCCGTCTGCATCGTTGTGGGGCGCGCTTCCCACCGATTCTCTTCTGAGAATTGCGGCATCGGCCCCGTTCTTGTCGCTACCGGCCCCCATTCTTGGAAAATCCCACGTCGGCGGGTCCGACCCGACCGGATCATCATATTGGTCCGCGATGTGATCCATGACCCTCGCCTGGAACTCATCCTTCTCGTACTTGCCGGTGACCAACATCTTGTCATGCCACCAATGCGGAGATGTGACCATGGCCCGTCCCTTCTTGGCTGCCACACGGTCGTGCATCCCCATCCGCATGTAGTTGACGAAATGGTCGATCTCGGCGTGGGACAGCACGTCAATGCCATCTATTGGCTGATCCGTCCCTTCCTTGGGCTCAAACATGACCCGCATGGGCACCGCTTCAACCCTACGGATGAATGCTTCGTCACCCGTGGGCTGGGATTGCGCCCCATGCACCAGGAAAGTCTTGGTATCCCACACTTGACCCGGGGAGGGCATTGATAAACCCTTGGCGTCGATGAACAACTCCTACTCTGGCCCGAATGACATCTTGTTCAGGGTGATGGAATCCAGCGTCGACTTGAGACCTTCCAGCGGACATGGGTTGGATCCTATGCCGGTTATGACCAGGATCCCCTTCGCCCTATCCGCGACGATCTTCTCCACCGTACGTCTGGTATTTTCCAGGGAGCCATGCCAACACATGGGCCCCCACTCCTTCAAACCCCAATGCCTGTGCCAGGCTGAGTCTCCTAGATGCCAATGCCTCCTACACTTCCTCAAAAGTGGGGCATCCTGGGAAGCGAAGACGTTCGTCTTGGGCGCTTCGGCTCCCAGCGTCTGAATCATCCTAGCATACACCTGAGGCGCCATTCCATACTCCGTAAGCTGAACTCCGCGGTCTCCTCTGGACTTGGCACCCACAGCTTGCACCGCTTGGACGATCCATTCCTCTTCCTCAGCATTCCATTGGGATGATCCGCATGCATAGTCCGTGGACAGCCATGTAAGGTATTCCCTATCCTCCCGGACCAGCGTTGCGCGATGGGGAAGGGCTCCAATGGCGTTTCCCACCATCAAGTCACACCCCATGATCATATCCCAATCTGTAATGTCGGCCACATAGAAGTTCCCGGATACAGTGCTTCTCATCGCCAGATTGGGGCGGTTCAAACGCTCATGCTCCCAGAATTCGAGACTGATAGTGGCCTCATGGGTGCCACCACCCATAATCTCTCCATTGGCCACCTTCAGGCGTACCGGTCTACAGCTGGGCTGCAGGGATTCCTCCTTGAACAACCCTCTCCGGACCAGGCTCACCTGGGCACCCGTATCCACCAAAACATCCACCACCAACTCCTCTTGTCCGCACCGTACACGCACCTTCAAGTGCAACTGCCGCTCTTCACCCTGCGGTGTATGGACAACTCTCACGGCATGCAACTCTAGCACATCTGGGTGCATCAGGAGTTCGAGGGTATGGTCACGGATGGTGTAGAACCAGGGCTGGTCCTGCCCGTCCACGGGGCTCTCCGTGGTAGCTCCTTCTGTCTTGCCACGTCCCTTGCCCACATACACTTCCCTTGGCAGGGCGCTCCAGGGGTTGAGAGTGACAAAACTCAGTGGTTTTGGCTCTTCTGAAGCCTTCTTCGGCACCCGATGTGCCTTCGCTTTCTCTAGGATTCCACTGATTTTCGGAGGACAGACCTCCGGGTTCCCACTCCCGTGGGGGCTCCTCTGGACGTGGCCTGCCGCAGCTCCCTCCTGCTGCAATCCGCTCTGACTTTGTGCACCACGTTGCTGGGCTTTGAGTTCCTCCAACGTCCTCAACATGTCCTCAGCAACCTCCTCGATCGACCTCACGCGTCGGTCTGGGCCGGGTCCTTCACCATAGCCTTTTCCTCCGCCTTTCCCTTGGCCCTTTCCTTGGCCTTTTCCCCCGTCTCCGCCCTTTGCCTTCCAATCGGCAATTGGTTGCTCCTTGGGCTTCTTGTCGGGATGGGCGGCGAAGTAGGTCTTCTTGTCTTCCTCATATACCTTGCAATGCCGGTGGTCATGTGCATGGTTGTTCCCCTTGCCGTAGCAGACCCAGCAACCGTCGTGCTGTGATCTGTACTCGCGGAACGAGAGCGGCGGGTTCCCGATCCTCCGCGGTTCCTTGCGGTTCTGGTTGACCCTTGGGCCCAGGCGGTTCCACCTGGACCTGTCCTGCCCATGCTCCTTCATATTGTGCGCTACGAACGCGAAGAAGTGGGCTTCATCATGATCCCCTCGGGTGGTAGCGGTCCAGAGATCTTGGCCACTTCCACTCCCTTCCTCCGCGGTGCCGACCGTGTCACCCTTCGCCCACTCGGTGTTGGCGATTTTCCCGATGACCTCGGTGTCTTTGGCCCTGTCGATCCTGCACGTGGGCCTTGTTCTTGGCGTTGAGCTTCAGCTCCACCGTGATGTACTTCACGATCTCGTCCAGGCTCATGCGGGCAAAGATTACCTGCATCCTCAGCGGCTCCCCGCGCCTCCACTCCGCGTTGTTGAGGCGCATCAGCCTCTGCCCCATGGTGTTCAACCCCAACATTCGGCTGGGCTTGCCGAGGTTTCGCCGGAAAAACTCCATTATTCCGGCGTGGGTATCCTCCGATGCCATGATCCGTAAGGCCACGCGCTTCTTTGCTCTCTTCTTCTCCTCGTCCTCCACTCGCCTCTTCCAGTGGCCGGTGAGGACGTCCTTCAGCAGTTGTCAGATCTCGCTGGACTCGTTCCAGTCCTCCACCAGCTTGAGGCTTCTTCGATACTTGCGGATGTACCGATTCCATTCCCGGACCCTCAACTCCCCGCGCTCCAGCGGCAGCGGAATGGACCACAAATCCTCCAACTTCTGGTTGGGGGCATCCACTGAAGCGGTATGGGGTGCTTCACCCATACCCGCTGCACAGCCTGTGGCGCTCTTCGCCAGGCCAGATCAGGAATTTTCCTGTTGATGCTACGGCATCTTGATTTCTGTGGGATTTCAGTAAAATACCCCAGAAATCGTTATTTTACGTCTTTTTTGGGCTGGCGACGACAGTCGTCGCCTGCGCGACGCAGCCCCAGATCGAGAATTTAACTCTCGATTTCTAAAGATTTTAGGCAATTTTATTATTGTTTTATCGTTTTTAGAAATAAAAGATTGTAGCGTGACCTTTTTCGCGGCGATCCGCGAAGGTCCATTTTTGCGAAAAGTGGCGCGTTCACGCATTTTTCAAAAAATGCTGAGGCGATTCCAGGAATCCCTCAGACGCCTATGGCGTAGCCCAACAGTGGGCCTTTTCATATGTAGGTTGAATTGGCGCAGAAACGCGTCGTGTCGGCTACGCGACGCGTTGGGGGGAGACGCGCAAAATGAGTGTTTTTGACTCAAAAATCACTTTATTTTGTTGTTTTTCGCCCAGAAACCACTGGTTGGCCCTGATGGCGACGCCTCGTAGCCGTCAGATTTTCTGATGGCGGCGACGCCGTCGCCTTCATTTCGTCTTCTTTTTTATGCTATTTTATAGTATAGAATTGTTACTTATACATTGTACATGTCAACGCATTTATTATGTTACATATACCCTCTCTTTGTCCATAGACGCCAGATTGTGTCCGCGGACGCTCCCCGTGGGGTGAGCAAGGATTCCAAGACCATTTACGCAACTCCAATGGAATCGAAGTTTGGAATAGACTTCATGTAGTACTTGGAGAGGTTGGGGTGATGGGTTGAAGGATTTTCAATTTTTCCAATTTTTCTGTGGACTCACGGACATCACCCCCGCCGAAAATGCTTCAAAATGGTCTTGCCGCTGTCCGCGTGGTTCACTGGCGGACCTGTCGATGAGCTCCCACAACGTCGAGGTCCGATCTGCTGCCTGGTTTTCGACAACTCCCGCAGCGCAACAGACTGCAGCCTAAGGTATTGCACTGGTGGAAATACAGTGCAAGAAGGGACGCCTGGGCCAAGACTGGCCCCCAAGGCAACAGCAGCGACGACGACAGCCCTGAGATCAACTCCAGGAGCTCCTGCGACGACGACGACGATCCCAGCAGAGGTCTTCAGGAAATCTGGACCCTGCAGCAGCTTGACGAGTGGTGTGGATGGCAAATCCCAAGAGCAACGACAGCAGGTCGCGCGGAAGCGCCCCGCGTCCACCAGTAACCAAATCAGGCGCGCTAATTCGTCGCCTTGGGTTGGTTGACCCTCCGGGAGGTCCCTTCCTAAATTGGCGTGGGGCGCCTTGGGTAGGAAATGACCCTAAATCCCCCAAATCAGGTGCGTTCATTCGTCACCTTGGGTTGGGAATCGACCCTAAAAGGCACGAGGAATTCGTCGCCTTGGGCAGGAAATGGCCCTAAATTCAGGCGCGAGGAAGTCGTTGCCTTGGGTTTGACCCTAAATAATTTTTTCCGAATTTTCCGAATTTATTGAATTATTGATTTCCATGCCCATGGAGAAAAAGGGCCAATATGTGCGCCTAAGCGCCATCAGTCAGGGCAGAAGGCCCTGCAGCGCCCCTGGTTTGGTCACCAGAGGCTACGAGGAGTGCCAGGGACCAGTGTGGTCGCCTGAGGGGCAATTGCCCTATGAATATTTCAAGATCAAAAAAAAAAAATTAATTTTTTTTTACATGTGTGTGGTGCTCCCCCCCATGTAAATTACTCGGGAAGCCCCCCCCCCCCCACTGTTCTGATGAATCAGTGTTGAAACCAGGGCAGTGCAGGGGTCAGAGCGCCTCCTTGGCCTTGCCTACCTTTGGATATAGGCAAGGCTTCTAAGGAGGGGGGTGAAGCGGTATGGGGTGCTTCACCCATACCCGCTGCACAGCCTGTGGCGCTCTTCGCCAGGCCAGATCAGGAATTTTCCTGTTGATGCTACGGCATCTTGATTTCTGTGGGATTTCTGTAAAATACCCCAGAAATCGTTATTTTACGTCTTTTTTGGGCTGGCGACGACAGTCGTTGCCTGCGCGACGCAGCCCCAGATCGAGAATTTAACTCTCGATTTCTAAAGATTTTAGGCAATTTTATTAGTTTTTTATCGTTTTTAAAAATAAAAGATTGTAGCGTGACCTTTTTCGCGGCGATCCGCGAAGGTCCATTTTTGCGAAAAGTGGCGCGTTCACGCATTTTTCAAAAAATGCTGAGGCGATTCCAGGAATCGCTCAGACGCCTATGGCGTAGCCCAACAGTGGGCCTTTTCATATGTAGGTTGAATTGGCGCAGAAACGCGTCGTGTCGGCTACGCGACGCGTTGGGGGGAGACGCGCAAAATGAGTGTTTTTGACTCAAAAATCACTTTATTTTGTTGTTTTTCGCCCAGAAACCACTGGTTGGCCCAGTTTGGGCAGGATCTCAGTGGAGATCCTGATGGCAACGCCTCGTAGCCGTCAGATTTTCTGATGGCGGCGACGCCGTCGCCTTCATTTCGTCTTCTTTTTTATGCTATTTTATAGTATAGAATTGTTACTTATACATTGTACATGTCAACGCATTTATTATGTTACATATACCCTCTCTTTGTCCATAGACGCCAGATTGTGTCCGCGGACGCTCCCCGTGGGGTGAGCAAGGATTCCAAGACCATTTACGCAACTCCAATGGAATCGAAGTTTGGAATAGACTTCATGTAGTACTTGGAGAGGTTGGGGTGATGGGTTGAAGGATTTTCAATTTTTCCAATTTTTCTGTGGACGCACGGACATCACCCCCGCCGAAAATGCTTCACCACTCCCTCCTCGTCCTCCAGCCACTGGAGGCAGGCCTGCTCCGTCTGGATCAATCCCTCACGGATCTGATCCCTGAGCTCCTCCTTCACGTCCTGCGCCAGCCTGTTTGGGAATTGCCGACATACCCACTTGTCCCTTGGCGCTCCCTTCATCTCGCCGACGACCTCCGCGGCGAAGTCCTCCCAATCCAGGATGAAGTCATCCAGGTTGGAGGGGTTGCCATCGTAATAGGGGATTTTGACTCCCCTGAGGTCGTCAATCCTGATGGCGTCTCCGAAGTCCGCAGCAACCACTCCACCGAGACGGATACCACCTGTGGCCGGGGGGTGTCAGTACACTCCCCGTACATCCCTCTCCTCCATGGAGTGCGGTCCAGTTCGGCCTGAACCCATGGGGTTTGGGATGCGGAAAGGACTTGCTCCACCGGCTGTCCATATCCACGTAGTGGGGTCCCTCACCCACAGGTTTCCGCCTGGATGGCCTCGACCATGTCCGTCGGCCCTTCCCATGGTCCGCCCCTGCATGGTATGGATCTCCTCTTCCGCATAAACTGCATGGGCAGTCGTAGCGATCGGTTGATCCTGGGCGGCATGGGACATCTGTACGGTCAGGCTCCTCAGGTCCGTGGTTGCGTGCTCTCCTCGCATGGACCCAGCCGGTGCCGTATGCTCCCCGAGCATTAAGGATTCGCTGAACATGGGAAAAAACGGCAGCGCACCCGGGTCAACACGCGGAGGCGCGTAAGGTGCCTCTGCAGGGCCGCCCATGGGTTTCTCCATGGTGCTCCTGAGGGTCTTAACCCGCTCCGACAGCTCTGCCGTTGCCGGCCTTGCCGGGAGCTCCGGACCCGAGGCGGGGGGTTGTAACTCCTCTAGCCTTTTCAGGCGTCCCGACATGTCCTCCACCAGGTGGAGGAGGCTGTCCACCACTCGCTGCTGCTTCTGCAGGGCCATCTCCAGCTTCTCCCGGTACGGGTCCTGCTCCGCTCGCAGCTCCGCCATGTCTCTCTCCGCTTCAGAATGGTCATCCAGGATCCCCGCGATGTCCTCCTCTAGGCCGTCCTCCTGGTTGTCCAGGCGGTCGAGGTGCTGCAGGATGGCGTCCATCCCCATCTTTGGGTACTTGCCGATGAGGAACCCCACGTGCTCGCAGTGGCACTGAACGTGCTTTCCACCTGATCCGGCGCATCCCACGGTTCCCGGCGCCTCGGACTCCTCCGCCGTGGGTGTGTCGCCCATGTTATCCCGCGTTGGCTCCGTGTGCCGGACCACTGGCGCCGTTCTGGCTCTGGTAGGCCTCTCCAACGCCTCGGCGTCATGCTCCAGGCTGGCTTCGGGGGCCGTGTGCGCCCTGGTGGGAGGTATGGCCATCTCCTCCGACTCCGAAGGGAAAGCGGTCCGATAGCCATCGGAATGCTTCTCGGAGTCTGCAGCTGACCACAGCCTGACCAGGCTGGGATCTGTCTCCATCGCCCTGGCTTCCGCCGCTGGTGGTTGGGGACCCGCGCTTCCGGTAAAGCCGGGCCCTACCGTTGCTGCCAGTCTCCTCCAACTCCTCCGCAGCGGAGCGGAGATTGCAAGCCTTGCGGCATTCCCTTTCACACATGGAGGCCAGGTCCTCCATGTCTAGCCCATGTCCTACAAGGGCTCTCCGTCCTGAGCATCTACGCTCTTCTCGGGCTTCCAAGTCCGGCGTCGATTCCACGGACTCCACGATCTGCAGCCGGGCCGTCCTTGGGCAGGGCTCATGAGGGCCCAAGTCCCCGGTGCGGCGGTAGGCAGCAGGTTCTCCTCTGCTACCATAAAGAAGGTCCCTACCAGGTCCGGCCCCTGCTGTACCCCTTCCACCATTTCCTGTCACTCCTATGGTCTTGCTTCTCACCAGGTTCTGCATGATCTTGCCCTATACTGCACAACTTCCCACAAAAAATAGTAAAATATGGCTCCTTCACACAAGTCCTGATCCCTTGCAATAACCAATCCCAAGTACAATAGCCCAATCCAGATAATCCACACTGAGGGCTTCCAAGGGTGTTTGAGGTCCCCCGTTGACACTCAACAACTCCTTTCAACACGCCCGTCGTCTCACGGTGCACACGGAGACACGGGCGTTGGGCATGTACATAGAATTGCACCAATAGAATAATGGAAAAGAAGCCCTGAAATTGGCATATGAACACAAAGAAAGCAAAATTGGGGAAAGATGGAAACATACACAATCACAGCCATAGACCCCTCATTCCCTGGACTCAAGACCTTCCCTTGACTCGCCAACATGATGCCCTGAACCAAGTCAAGTAAGATGGCCAAATGCCATGTGTCAAACGTCACTACACAAACCCCAAAAATGTGTTCACTCCCAAGCCTCTAAATCCTAACCCAATAAGGGAGGTGGGGTGTCATGGCCTAGAGTGGCACTCAGGACCATGCCCTACCCTGACATAACTTTGGTTGGACTTGGATTTGATTGGGCTTGGAGAATTGCCCCATGCAGATGACCTCAAAACATAGCAAAATCAGGCAAATCACACCATAGTGCCCTAATTCCATTATATACTCAAAACTGCATACGGCAAGTATTCAAATGCTCCATGCATGTGTCAAATCGGAAGGTAATATACAAGGGTGATATAGACCAAAGGTCCATGCCCAAGAAAATCCTAACATTGGCTCTCAAACCCTTCCAGGTATATACATGCCATGCTTCACAAGTCAACTCACGAATTTGAGACCTAATTTTGTGAGGCCTCGTGTGCCACGCCAAAGTGACCACGTGATCCGGCATATCATGAGGTGCAGCACCGAATCATCTGCCAACATATAAGCAACAAACCATAGTTCACGGATCTCTAGGCACTTTACTGTTAGCCGACCAGTTGAGCACATAAAATACAAAAATGAGCATAAAATGAGGTCAAAAACATGCAAATGTTGCTAAATTCAAAGTAATCACAATACTATATAACTTCGCTCGCCCATGGTATCAACATATGGTTCAAGACACAAGTGCTTGGGACCATTTGCAAACAATCCCCCCACTTGGATCCCCACATGGACGCATAGGGACACCTTCGAACCTCCTCACGATACGCACAATGAAAATGGGAAAATTGATAATGGCGCTTGTGGGTCGCTCCGTAAGCCTTCCCACATGCACTATATGTGCGGTAGACTTAGTCTAGCGCTATGGAGCTCACCATTGTGACATGGGCAAAGCCCTTGCCACGTATGACTCCACATATCTTCCTACATACGGAGATATATAACATGGGCGTGAGCATAACGAAGCACATACCATCCATATAACACATACCCTTAAAAAGTGGCTCCCACCATGGTATGCCATGCCCCTACATGGACATAACTTCACGTTAAAAATACGTGGGAACCCAAGGAAAGTTTCTATGCAACACCAGCACTGATGCGGTACACTCGAAAGTCGCAAAAAAATATTCGGTTGCATGGTCCAAGAGTTATAAATCACTTTCTACCCTCTTGAACATTATCCCTTACTACACCGGGCATCTGTACACATCAAAGGCGTTTAATGCTCCCTGAATTAAGTTGAGCCCAAGGCGATACCAGCTCATATCTCAAAATTGAAATTCCTCGCAATGAGCCGGAGATATGATTCTTCAAAGTGGCCTCACGAATCAATTTTGTTTCGACTATATCTCCAAGAAAAATGAAGGAGACAACAAAAGGAAGGTTGATTCGTGATCGGGGAAAAATGTAGGACCACTCGAAATTCATCATATCCCATGCGGCGACCTCGAAGTCGAAAATCCGATTCTGAATGTCTGAAAAAATCGGATTAATTTTGCGAGTGTATAACATAAAAACTGCGGAAGCAACGAACCCTTTTCTGATGAAATTTGACCCTTCATCGGGGTTTCCGCTAAAATATCTGAAAATAACAGTTAACCAGTCGGTTACCGCAAAATCGCGAGCCAACTGACAGTCGCCGATACATTGACAATCAGAACTGATAGCTGAAAAATTACGGAAACATTATGATAAAAAAACCCTGTTGATTCCTGCTATTTTGATATATAAATCTCAGCCGGTGGCACCTCGGTATTGAATATGGCCGCTCATAGCTGGAATGGCCAAGACCATCACACTATCACATCAGGTTAGGTCAGGTGGATGGGAGAGTATGATGTCAGCCAATGGCGGCTTGCCGGCCCATAGATACACACCCAAAGTGACCCAAAGACGGCCTTGGGGGTCCGAACCGGCTTCAATTGGTACAATTGGTATATCCTTATCGGACCCCTGTGAAGCCCCACTTTTGGGCTTTCCTCGCATGGCCCGAACCACCCTTTTCACAAGGGTATTGATCACCCAGGACGGCATAGCTATGTCCGTCTCGGCGGTCCCATTATCCAGTCGCCTAAGCTTAACACTAATACCTCCTATACAACTTGCTACATCGTACAACTCTTGATGCATCGTGTGGCTACCTAACTCACTACCCTGACCTTGGCCATAACTGACTTTGGCCATGGGAGCGGGCTAGCCAAAGGGCGAGCCGGAAAGCAGGGCCGAGATTTTCAATCACGGCCCAGGAAGAAAAAAGTTGGGAGTGGGCGATGACGGTAAAAACTGGCGCACTGGTAGGGGCGGGCTAGCCGTTTGGCGGGCCTGACGACGACCGGACCTTAAGTTTGTGCTTCGGGGCTGATCGGGGGGCGTGCTTCCCAACGATTTCCATTGCTTGGGGGGAGAGGTTGGGGTGTTTGACATCGCCCCATGTGGCCCTGACGGGGGAACCGGAACTGCTACCATGTAATAAGCTTGGAGAGGAGCTTATTATCTTATCCATGGCGGGTGGTGTTGTTTGAGCCATGGAGCGCAGGATGAAAATCTATTCTCCAAGCAGAGTAAAAAAATATGAAAAAGGAAAATCCTTCGAAAAGTGCAATCCAAAAAGTTTAAGATAATGTAAAACCTAAAGGAAGCACTTTAGGAAGTAGGAGGTGATGATTGAGATGTCTTGGTGTTTGTTTGAATGGGGCTCACCCTAGTTATGCAAAATTCAGCAATCCCTTCCAGCACAAACCGACACTAGACAAAACCCAAACAAATGAAGATGCCAGGTTCAAAACCTCAGTACGTCACCAATACGAGTTCTCAAAATTCTGATTCCTTGATTGAACTTGAACTCACGGCATTGTGGCCGTTACAACGAATTGAGATTGAAACATCGTTTGGCAAGGAGGTCCTGAGATAGGGGGAAATTGCTTTGGGACAAAGGACACAACACATCATGGGAGACAGAACGAGAGAGAGAGAGAAGAAAGGATGGTTGAAGTCATTGAACCCATGTCATGCAAACACTCTAAAGATTGACACATAGGCAAAAAAATTCACCATGGGGCATGAAAGCAAAATATTGTATGTTCATGAAAAAATGTGACTTTTGGCTTCCAAGCCCGTGGGGAGGTGTGACCCAAAATTAAGGGGAGTGGGGAACACATGCCATGTATGTGCTTTGACACATGTGTAGTGAATGAGAATGATCATGCATGAAGTTATGATACATGAATTTTGCATGTGCATAGGTAGGTAGGTAGGTATCTTCGGGAGCTCGGGATGCCTCCTTTGACGATGCAGGAAGAAGGTCTTACCAAGGGGACGTCCTGTCCCTTGCACTGCCCTATGTCAGGTGCCTCTTGAGCCGCTCCCGCATGTGCTTGGGAAGGCATTGTCGCGGCCACCCGGTCCATGTGTCCCAGGTGGGAGGGTGTCCCCACATGTGTCCATGGGTAGGGCCACATGCCCCCTCCTTTGGGCGGCAGCTCTGGGGGCTGCCCAGCCGTGTGGAGTATCTCTCACCACAAGGGGTATTGCTCCCGCTAGTCTACGGTACGACCGCCTCACTCTTGTGGCTTGAGTTGCGGGGCAACTCTGCTTGGCAGGCGACCCCCTCTTGGACGGTGTACCGGCTCGCCTGTCACCGGTTGCTTCCATGGCTCCGGGTGATGTTTGCCATGGTCCCTGGTGCAGCTTGGTCGGGCTCGGACCAGTGGCCTTGGAGTACCGCTCCTGCCACTGGCCCGGTGGGTCGGCTGGGTCGCCCCAGTGTGACCGACCCATGGGGTGTTGGTTCTTTCCTGTCCCTCGGCCGCCCTACGTGTGTGCAGTGTCGTGGGCCACTTGGCTCCTGTTCACCGGTGTGCCCGCGTGGTTTGTTGTGTTGCGTCTGCGGTGTCCTGGGCCACTTGGCTCCTGTTCACCGGTGTGCTCGCTCGGTGTGTTGTGTTGCGTGTGCGGTGTCCTGGG
The DNA here is from genome assembly GCA_964036045.1 of Eutreptiella sp. 'Long Island Sound 2002'. Classification (NCBI taxonomy): domain Eukaryota; phylum Euglenozoa; class Euglenophyceae; order Eutreptiales; family Eutreptiaceae; genus Eutreptiella; species Eutreptiella sp. 'Long Island Sound 2002'. The sequence continues at coordinate 44,212,922 of OZ038390.1, forward strand.
CCACTTGGCTCCCGTTCACCGGTGCGCCCGCTGGGTGTGTTGTGTTGTGTGTGCGGTGTCCTGGGCCACTTGGCTCCTGTTCACCGGTGCGCCCGCTCGGTGTGTTCCTTTGCGTGTGCGGTGTCCTGGGCCTCTTGGCTCCTGTTCACCGGTGTGCTCGCTCGGTGTGTTGTTTTGCGTGTGCGGTGTCCTGGGCCACTTGGCTCCTGTTCACCGGTGCGCCCGCTCAGTGTGTTGTGTTGTGTGTGCGGTGTCCTGGGCCTCGTGGCTCCTGTTCACCGGTGTACCCGCTCGGTGTGTTGTGTTGCGTGTGCGGTGTCCTGGGCCACTTGGCTCCTGTTCACTGGTGCGCCCGCTGGGTGTCTTGTGTTGCGTGGGCGGTGTCCTGGGCCACTTGCCTCCTGTTCACCGGTGTGCTCGCTCGGTGTGTTGTGTTGCGTGTGCGGTGTCCTGGGCCACTTGGCTCCTGTTCACCGGTGCGCCCGCTCGGTGTGTTGCTTTGCGTGTGGGGTGTCCTGGGCCTCTTGGCTCCTGTTCACCGGTGTGCTCGCTCGGTGTGTCATGCAAAAACTCTAAAGATTGACACATAGGCAAAAATATTCACCATGGGTCATGAAGGCAAAATATTGTATGTTAATGAAAAAATGTGACTTTTGGCTTCCAAGCCCATGGGGAGGTGTGACCCAAAATTGAGGGGAGTGGGGAACACATGCCATGTATGTGCTTTGACACATGTGTAGTGAATGGGAATGATCATGCATGAAGTTATGATACATGAATTATGCATGTGCATAGAAATGCATACATGTGAGGTCATGCATGTTGGAGAATTGAGGAATGGGAATGTGATCATACTCAAATGGAATTCTTGTTCCACCCTTGTTCTTGACAACACTTCATGTATTGACCTTTGGTGTTGTATGGTATTGGAGTGTCTCGAATTTGATTGAGATTCAATTACGAATAAGGCAAACACATGAGAGACACAACAACTCATGAAAAAAATGGCATATGCAAAGTGGAAATCAATGTGACAAAAACACGACGTGGTTGTGAGAACCAAGTGGTGTGTCATTGGCCATGTTGGACTCAGGGCGGCTTCTTGAAACCGACTTGAGACTCATAATTGCGGTCCAAGGCGATGTCGACGAGACCGGCTGGGACCGATGCGATCAAGGACAGAATTCTCGACATTTTAATGCAAAAAACAATTTGAATTCCGTCTGTTACAAAAATCCACAGAATTGGGGAATTTCTGTCCACGTCTCGGCATTCGTTATGGGGCCGCTCCTACTGTCGGGGGCGGCATGCCGATCCTCAATTGTCAATGGGGATTTGAGGATTTGTGATGCACTTTGATGAAATTTGTGGCCAATAATGGCCAATTGATGCCCCGATGCCCATTTTCATTACACCCCGGGACGAAGCGCACCGCCGCAATCTGCCGCATTGTCCTCACAGCCCTTGTCCACCCCTATCGCTGGCATTTGCGATCTTTCATTTTGATTGTTCAAAGGGAAATCGGGCTACAGTCCACGCAATGTCGATCTAAGACCAGATTTATAAATGATTCTAAAAGCCCCGTCTTGCTGTACAATGGGAAAACCGCCGTCATTTTGTTTTAGCACCGCTCTTTGATTCGACGATTTTCAGTGCACACAACCGCCTCTCTAAGATCACAAATGAAAGGAACACCCCCAAACTGACCAAACCTGCCCTTAATTTCGTCCAAGTCCGATACAATAGGCCCGAGTTATGAATATGTCAATCTTATGCCATTTTGGCCCTGTGTCGCTAATCTTGCCAAACACACCCTCCCTGTCCTTGCGCTGCTAGCTTAAACATAAGGCAAAGGAGTGTTTTTGCCTTTGTTTGTCACCGCCCGGCTCGATTTTCGACATAGAAAGGTGACCCGAAAATGGCTAATAACGTAATAAGGCTTTTCTTTAGATGGTGCTTTGCACCAGCAAAGGAAAAGCCAGACCAAGCACGAAAGACGAAGGATTCATTTAATACTACTTTCCCACACCCTCCACAACATATCATTTATCATTACTTCGTTGAAATTTTCTCAACATGCTCATCGCTCTTTGTTATAAATACCCAATCATGCACGTGCATATTGTGCAATCTGACTTCCGCGTCCGACAGATACCTTTCAGAGGCGATCGCAGCCCGCACACTGCCCTTCCCCATCTCGTGGAGCCCCCCTCCGCTTGTTTCACTCAAGAATAGAGTATAGTTTCGTTCAACCAAGGCCGTCTTGCATGATCATCGTGTGTGGAAGATCCCTCTCTTAGTGTTCGATGCTCCTTCTTGCCCTTCTTACGGCCTTCTGGTGCTGAGACACACATGCTCGTGATGCCGTCGAATGAACATCGCACATTGACTTTTCATATTATAGACTGCTCCTCCACTCATGCTTTCCGCTGTGCTCTTATTCATGGTCGTCATAGGTGTCACGGATGTGCTTTAGCTTCTACAACGTTGCTTGTATTCTGACAAAAGTATGTTAGATCTCCCAATGCACGTTTCGACACGTGTTTCACGAAAGCACTGCTTATTCCACATCGTTTTCAAAATAGGTAGGGTAAAAGAAGTCTGATGCAATACAGGGTTCTACAAAAGCTGAAGATGAAATTAGTTTGAAGACGGCCTTAAAAAAGAGAAGGCAGGTAGGTACAAAACAAAAAACGACGCATGTGGTATGTATAAGCAACGTCGCAAAAGGTTTTATCACAAAATGGTGCACCATTTGGATACAAGGTGTAAAGCGCCCATTTGATGTACACTATGTTGATGAAGTTGGGATTGGGCAGGAGTATGAGACTCTTTGTGTCCACAAACATGCGTGTTTCCACGCCCAAGGCTTGTTAAGCAAGGTGCTTAGTAGCTACGTTAGACTCCGACCGGAATACACTCAAACAGGAATAGGCACAAGGAGAATATCATAATGGAATCTAAATGTGCACGATATGAAGTAATGGTAATGCAACAATAGTAACAAATATGCCACAATTAATGCATTTATGCTCCCGTGATGCGAACGCGCACGCTTATCCGGTTACACTAGCCCACTAGGACACAACACATGGAAGCACACCATGGGACCATAGCCCAAAACTACAATACGACAACAACAATGGAAAACGTGGGTTCTGAGCAACTCCAAGAGGGATGAGAATGAGGTTACGCTACTACGGCATATTCCGGCCCAACCTATGAAGATGATTGGGTAAAGAAGGTCCCTACCAGGAACTGCCCCTGCTGTACCCCTTCCACCATAACCCGTCACTCCCGGGGTCTTGCTCCTCACCAGGGTCTGCATTTTCCCACACAAAAATAGAAAAAAGCTCCTTCAGACAGACCCTTGCAATACCCAACTCCCAAGTACAATCCAAATCCAGTCCACACTGCGGGCTTCCGTTCAACACGCCGATTGTCTCACGGTGCACGCGGAGACACGGCAGTGGGCATGTACAAAAAGTGCACCAGAGAGGAAGCCGTGAAATTAGCATATGAACACAAATAAAGCAAAGTTGGGAAGAGAGGGAAACTTACACAATCAGAGCCATAGACCCCTCATTCCCTGGACTCAAGACCTTCCCTTGACTCGCCAACATGATGCCCTGAACCCAGTCAAATAAGATGGCTAAATGCCATGTGTCAAAAGTCACTACATAAACCCCAAAAATGTGTTCCCTCCCAAGCCTATAAATCCTAGACCAATAGGGGAGGTGGCGTGTCATGGCCTAGAGTAGCACTCAGGACCATGCCCTACCCTAACAAAACCTTGGTTAGGACTTGAAGTCGAATGGGCTTGGAGAATTGCCCCATGAAGATGACCTCATAACCTAGCAAAATCAGGCAAATCACACCATATTGCCCAAAATTCAATTATATACTCAAAAATGCATACGGCAAATATTCAAATGTTCCATGCATGTGTCAAACCGGAAGGTAATATACAAGGGTGATATAGACCAAAGGTCCATGCCCATGAATATCCTATCATTGGCTCCGAAACCCCTCCGGTTATGTACATGACATGCTTCACAAGTCAACTCATGAATTTGAGACCTAATTTTGTGAGGCCTCGTGTGCCACGCCAAAGTGACCACGTGATCCGGCATATGGTGAGGTACAACACCGAAGCATATGCCAACATATAAGCAACGCACCATAGTTCACGGATCTCTAGGTACTTTACTGTTAGCCAACCAACTGAGCACATAAAATACAAAAATGAGCATAAAATGAGGTCAAAAACATGCAAATAATGCCAAATTCAAAATAATTACAATAGTATATAACTTCGCTCACCCATGGTATCAATGTATGATTCAAAACACAATTGCTTGGGACCATTTGCAAACAATCCCCCCACTTGGATCCCCACATGGACGCATTGGGACACCTTCGAACGTCCTCCCAACACGCACCATGAAAATGGGAAAATTGATAGTGGCGCTTGTGGGTCGCTCCGTAAGCCCTCCCACATGCACTATATGAGCGGTAGACTTAGTCTAGCGCTATGGAGCTCACCATTTAAACATGGGCGAGGCCCTTGCCACGTATGACTCCATATATCTTCCTACAGACGGAGATATATAACATGGGCGTGAGCATATCGAAGCACATACCATGCATATAACACATACCCTCAAAAAGTGGCTCCCACCATGATATGCCATGCCCCTCCATGGACATAACTTCACGTTAAAAATACGTAGGAACCCAAGGAAAGTTTCACTGCAACACCAACACTCATGCGGTACACTCGAAAGTCGCATTAAAATATTCGGTTGCACGGTCCAAGAGCTATATATCACTTTCTACCCTCTTGACCATTATCCCTTGCTACACCGGGCATGTATACACATCAAAGGCGTTTGATGCTTCCCAAATTAAGTTGAGACCAAGGCGGTTCCAACCCAATTCTCGAAATTGGTATTCCTCGCCGTGAACTGGAGATATGACCTTTCAAAGTGGCCTCACGAATCAATTTCGTTTCTCCTTTATCTCCAAGAAAAACGAAGGGCATAACCAAAGGAAGGTTGATTCGTGATCGGGGAAGAATGTAGGGCCACTCGAGATTCATCATATCAGGTGCGGCGATGTCAAAGTCGAAAATGGGATTCTGAATGTCTGAAAAAATTGGATTCATTTTGCGAGTGTATAATATGAAAATTGCGGAAGCAACGAACCCGTTACTGATGAAACCTGACCCTTCATCGGGATTTCCGCCAAAATATCTGGAAATAACAGTTAACCAATCAGTTACCGCAAAATCGCGAGCCAAGTGACAGTCGCCGATACATTGACAATCAGAACGGAAGGCTGAAAAGTTACGGAAATATTATGATAAAAAAACCCTGTTGATTCCTGATATTCTGATATATAAATCTCAGCCGGCGGCGCCTCGGTATTGAATATGGCCGCTCATAGCTTGAATGGCCAAACCTATCACACTATCACATCAGGTTAGGTCAGGTGGATGGGAGAGTATGATATCAGCCAATGGCGGCTTGCCGGCACATAGATACACACCCCAAGTGACCCCAAGATGGCCACGGGGGTCCGAACCGGCTTCACCCCCCTTCTCAGAGCGTTGTATCCACTCGGAAGTCATTGAAGAGAGGACGGGAGGACCGCAATGGGCTCCAAACCCCCCCCCCATGTCCCAAGGACACATGGAGGCCCCACACACGTCGTAGGCGTCCCCCATGCCCCAAGGGAGGGGTGAGGACACTCATAATCGGTGCCCTATGCCATATCCGGTCTCCTCTTGATCTACAACATGGACCAAGGGGATCAAGGATAGAGAAACGTCGTCGGTCGACCTAAATAAGTATACCACAATGAAGTATATATGTGGAGATCGAGTGAAGGGGGTATATGGCCAATCAAGGCCCAAAAATCCCCGGATGAACGCCCTCACCCGTCTCCCAAGCACAAAAACAAACAAAAATGCCAAGGGGGATCCATTATGGTGCTACAGCAGCCACCAAATGGACCAACACATCCTTGACGTCCAAAGAAATGTTCTTTTTCCTCAGATACTCCATCCAGACCGTGGTATACCTCCGCACAAAGCCGCTCGGAGGCTCCCACGAATCCCTGGATGCGGCGAATCCCTTCCAACGGACTTTATAAAGCCTCCCCCCAGGCGTCCCCGGGTCCGGCTTGTCCGTCAGGATCCTCTCGGCGGTGAAGTCCTCGTTCTCACCCTCATCGTCCGAGTCCACATCGCCGGCCGTGAACTGGAAGGTGACGGGACGTCCGCTGGGGTCTGGTGCTCGGGGACGAAGCTGGGTATGGTCGCGGTCCAGGATCCTGCTATCCCCCACACAAACCGCATACACATCCTGCCCGACCTTTCGCACGATTACCCCCGGCACATACCAGGACGCTGCCGATGCCTGGACGGGACATCCTTGTGGTGCCGCTCCACCCATACGGTGTCCTGGAGAGCATATTTCTGGACTTTTCCCTGCTTGAAGTACTTGGCCCTCTTCTCATGCTCGTCCTGAAGTGCCTTACACACCTTGGCCGCCGTGTCGTCCGCCTCAGCCATCATAGCGTTCGCATCCCGGGCCACTTTGCCATGGTTCAACCACGGGAGAGTGCGTGACACTCGATCCCGTAGGAACAGGATACGATGGGGCGACAGTCCAGTGGGCCCCGGAAGGTCATGGTACGCCTGGAGTACTCTCCACAGCGAATTATACCAGTTCTGGCCCGGTTCGTCAGTGTGCAGCTGGCGGAACTTCTCAATAATCTGCCGCCCGGCCACCTCAGCCCGACCATTCGACCGGCTGTGGTACGCCACGGTCTTGGCGTGCCGAATCTCCATGTGCTTGCACATTGTCTTGAACCACATCCCCACGAATTGACTGCCCCGATCGCTGCAGATGACAGCTGGGACACCAAAAATCGTCAGCAAATGCCTGATCATGGCATTAGCGACGGTCTTGGCCTGAAGACCCACTCCATGCTTGTCCTTCTTGTCTTTCTTCTTGGACTTCTTGCCAGGGACCGCCACGATATACCCGCTGTGCCTATCCACCGCCAGGATGACACAGTCGTAGGTGTCTCCTTCAACGGTGACCTCAGGCATGGCGAATACATCCATGGCCACGGACCGCATAGGGGCTTCCGGTATAGCCGTGTACACCGGGTTGCCAGCCGTGGAGTGGTTGGGGCTCTTTGTGGCCGGACACACGGCGCAGTCGCTGCAGTACTTGTCCAGGATGGCGTAGTACCCCGGTGGGAACTTGAAGCGCCACTCCAGATCCTGCTGCATCTTGTCCTGACCAGGATGCATGAGCTGGGCGTTATGCCAGTGGTCAATGAGCTCCTCCATTCGATGCTCAGGGACCAAAAGCTTGTCCTTGAGGAACAGTTTATCCCCATCCGCGGTCAAGCCCTGGGGCCATTCGTCGTCCGACGGAGCGCTCACGGCGTTCCAGTACTTGCTCCAGTGCTCGGATGCCGCATAGTCATCCCACCAGTTCTCTGTGAGCACCAACCTGACTAGCTCTACAGGGGCCACCATCCATTGCTCGAGGGTTTCCTCTCGAATAGCTTGGACTCGGGCGCCCTGGAACTTGGCCAGGTCCGTACGGTTTGCCATCATCACAAAGCACTTGACCCCCTCTTGCTCCATGGCCTTCTCCATCTCGATGATGTGTTTGGCCTCCTCCGTCTCCTCGTCGTCCCCATGGCTGGATATGTCCATCCATGCCTTGCCCGCAGGGTAGGCCCATCGACTGAGGCAATCCGCCACAGTGTTGTCCTTCCCCGGGACATACACGACGCTGAGGTCGACCTTGGCGAACATCTCATGTCATCGGGCCCTTCTTGCCGCCGGTCCCGAGGGGGTGTCGATGTGCTCCTTGTGCCAGCTCTGCAAGGACTGATGGTCCGTACAAACCACCACCGTTTGCAATCCGATGTGGCCAGACCACTTCCTGAGCGCACAAACGATGGCGTACGTCTCCTTCTCCCTCGCGGTCCAGGTTGGACGCTGGCCCACGGCCAGGATCCGGCTCCAAAACGCCACGGGTACGTGCGACCCGTCATCCCGGACCTGCTCGAGGACTGCCCCTACAGCATAGTCCGAGGCGTCCGTCCGTAGCACGAATCCCTTGTCCGGATCCACCAGGAATAGCCCCGGCTGCCCCAGGAGTCGCTCCTTCAGGCAGCTGAATGCATCTTTGGCCTCAGGGGTCCAGGCAAGCTTCTTCTTGCTCCCCTTCCGGCCATCGAACTTCCCCACCTGCAGCATCTTGTGCAGCGGCCCCGAGAGTTCTGCATACATCCGGACATAGCCCGAATAGTAATTGCAGAACCCCATGAAGGACCGGAGTTCGCTGATTGTCTGGGGCTTCTCCCAGTGGTGCAGGGACGCCAGCTTCCCAGGCATGGGACGGCGTTGCCCGTGACCAACCACGTGATCCGCGAACTCCACTTCCTTCACGAAGAGTGAGGCCTTGGTGGGCTTGCACACCATGTTGTGCTTGTCCAGCTCGCTGAGCACTCGGCGCAGATCCTTCTCATGCGCTTCGATGAGCTCGTCCTCAGTCATGTCCTCCGTGCTGGACCCGATGATGATGTCATCCACAAAGGGGTCGGCACAGTCCCGGACAGGACCGAGTAGGTCCTCCATCATGCGCTGGAAAGCCGCGTTGTCATTCTTGGCGCCCATAGGCACCACTTTCCACTGCATGGGCCCCAGCGGCGTCGACATCGCCGTGCAGGGCCTGGAGTCCGGGTGTAGCGGCATCTGGTGATGGCCGTGTTTCAGGTCTAACACCGTAAAGATCCGCTTTTTCTGTTGCTTCTGGAGGATAGTGTCGATCAGAGGAAGCGAGTGCGAGTCGTGCTCGGTTTGCTCGTTCAAACTCCTGTAATCCACCACCAACCTCCACTCGCCCTTCTCCTTCTTTGGCACGATAAGGGCTGGGCTGGCCCACTCACTGTCGGAGGGTTCGATCCAGCCCCGCTCAATGAACTCGGCCAACAACTTCTTCATGGCCTCGGCCCGATCGCCCTGAAGTTGGTACTCCCGATGACGATAGATCTTGGGGTTTGGATTCAGCTTGATCTTCGCCGTGCCAAACCTCCCACGATCTGGAGGGTTCTTGTTGGCAACGCCACTGAATAGCCCCGGATAGGCATTGATCAGCCTCTCCTTCAGCTCGGCGACCTTCGGGTTCTCCTGGGCCTCTTCAGCCGCTTGCTTCGGTATCGATACAACGGACCGCACTGCGGTATAGGCCTCTTCTGGGTCCGAGTCCGACTTCTCCTCGTCCGATATGCCGTATTCATCGTCGTGGGGAGCTCTCCCCAGCGATAATCTTCGGAAATTTGCGGCATCAGCCGACTTCTCGTCGCTGCCGGCCCCCATTCTTGGAAAATCCCACGTCGGCGGGTCCGACCCAACCAGACCATCATATTGGTCCGCGATGTGATCCATGACCCTCGCCACGAACTCATCCTTCTCTTACTTGCCGGTGACCAACATCTTGTCATCCCACCAATGCGGAGATGTGACCATGTCTCGCCTCTTCTTGGCTGCCACACGGTCGTGCATCCCCATCCGCATGTAGTTGACGACGTGGTCGATCTCGGAGTGGGACAGGATGTCAATGCCTTCCATTGGCTGCTCCGTCCCCTCCCTGGGCTCAAACATGACCCGCATGGGCACCGCCTCAACCCTACGGATGAATGCTTCATCACCCGTGGGCTGGGCTTTTGCCCCATCCACCAGGTAAGCCTTGGTACCCCACGCTTGACCCGGGGAGGGCATTGATACACCCTTGGCGTCGATGGACAGCTCCTCCTCTGGCCCGAAAGACATCTGGTTCAGGGTGATGGAGTCCAGCGTCGACTTGAGACCTTCCAGCGGACATGGGGTGGATCGTATGCCGGTTATGACCAGGATCCCCTTCGCCCTATCCGCGACGATCTTCTCCACCGTACGTCTGGTATTGTCCAGGGAGCCATGCCAATACATGGGCCCCCACTCCTTCAAACCCCAATGCCTGTGCCAGGCTGAGTCTCCTCGATGCCCATGCCTCCTACACTTCCGCAAAAGTGGGGCATCCCGGGAAGCGGAGACGTCCGTCTCGGGCGCTTCGTCTCCCAGCGTCTGGATCATCCTGTCATACACCTGCGGCGCCATTCTATACTCCGTGAGCTGAACTCCGCGGTCTCCTCTGAACTTGGCACCCACAGCTTGCACCGCTTGGACGATCCATTCCTCTTCCTCAGCATTCCATTCGGATGATCCGCATGCATAGTCCGTGGACAGCCATGTAAGGCATTCATCATCCTCCCGGACCAGCGTTGCACGATGGGGAAGGGCTCCAATGGCGTTTCCCACCATGAAGTCATACCCCATGATCATATCCCAGTCAGTAATGTCGGCCACATAGAAGTTCCCGGATAGAGTGCTTCTCTTCGCCAAATCAGGGCGGTTCAAGCGCTCATGCTCCCAGAATTCCATACTGATAGTGGCCTCATGGGTGCCACCACCCATAATCTCTCCATTGGCCACCTTCAGGCGTACCGGTCTACGGCTGGGCTGCAGGGATTCCTCCTTGAACAACCCTCTCCGGACCAGGCTCACCTGGGCACCCGTATCCACCAAAACATCCACCACCAACTCCTCTTGTCCGCACCGTACACGCACCTTAAAGTGCAACTGCCGCTCGTCACCATGCGGTGTATGGACGACTCTCACGGCATGCAACTCTAGCACATCCAGGTGCATCAGGACTTCGAGGGTATGGTCACGGATGGTGTAGATCTTGGGCTGGTCCTGCCCGTCCACGGGGCTCTCCGTGGTCGCTCCTTCCTTCTTGCCACGTCCCTTGCCCACATACACTTCCCTTGGCAGGGCGCTCCAGGGGTTGGGAGTGGCGAAACTCAGTGGTTTTGGCTCTTCTGCAGCCTTCTTTGGCACCCGATGCGCCTTCGCTTTCTCTGGGATTCCACTGATTTTCGGAGGAGAGACCTCCGAGGTCCCGATCCCGTGGGGGCTCCTCTAGACATGGCCTGCCGCAGCTCCCTCCTGCTGCAATCAGCTCAGACTTTGTCCACCACGTTGCTGGGCTTTGAGTTCCACCAACGTCCTCAACATGTCCTCAGCAACCTCCTCGATCGACCTCACGCATCGGTGTGGGCCCTCCACCATAGCCTTTTCCTCCGCCTTTCCCTTGGCCCTTTCCTTGGCCCTTTCCACCGTCTCTGCCCTTTGCCTTCCAATCGGCAATTCGTTGCTCCTTGGGCTTCCTGTCGGGATGGGCGGCGAAGTAGGTCTTCTTGTCGGCCTCATATACCTTGCAATGCCGATGGTCATGTGCATGGTTGTTCCCCTTGCCGTAGCAGACCCAGCAACCGGTGTGCTGTGATCTGTACTCTCGGAACGAGAGCGGTGGGTTCCCGATCCTCCGCGGTTCTGTGCGGTTCTTGGTCCTGGGGCCCAGGCGGTTCCACCTGGACCGGTCCTGCCCATTCTCCTTCATATTGTGCGCTACGAACGCGAAGAAGTGGCCCTCTTCATGATCCTCCGGGGTGGTCACGGTCCAGAGATCTCGGCCGCTTCCACTCCCTTCCTCCGCGGTGCCAACCGTGTCCCCCTTGACCTCTCGCTGGTGGCAATCTTCTCGAGGGCCTCGATGTCCATGGCCTCGTCGATCCTGCACGTGGGCCTCGTTCTTGGCGTTGAGCTTCAGCTCCACCGTGATGTACTTCACGATCTCGTCCAGGCTCATGCGGGCGAAGATGACCTGCATCCTTAGCGGCTCTCCGCGCCTCCACTCCACGTTGTTGAGGCGCATCAGCCTTTGCCCCATGATGTCGCCGAACACCTCCACGTAGACGGCGTTCTTCAACCCCACCATTCGGCTGGGCTCGCCGAGGTTTCGCCAGAAAAACTCCATTATTCCGGCGTGGGTGTCCTCCGATGCCATGATCCGTACGGCCACGCGCTTCTTTGCTCTCTTCTTCTCCTCGTCCTCCACTTGCCTCTTCCAGTGGCCGGGGAGGACGTCCTTCAGCAGGGGTCGGATCTCGCTGGCCTCACTCCAGTCCTCCACCAGCTTGAGGCTTCTTCGGTACTTGCGGATGTACCGATTCCATTCCCGGACACTCAGTTCCCCGCGCTCCAGCGGTAGCGGAATGGACCACAAGTCCTCCAACTTCTGGTTGGGGGCGTCCACTCGCTCCTCGTCCTCCAGCCACTGGAGGCAGGCCTGCTCCGTCTGGATCACTCCCTCACGGATCTGATCCCTGAGCTCCTCCTTCAGGTCCTGCGCAAGCCTGTGTGGGAATGTCCGACATACCCACTTGTCCCTTGGCGCTCCCCTCATCTCGCCGATGACCTCCTCGGCGAAGTCCTCCCAATCCAGGATGAAGTCGTCCAGGTTGGAGGGGTTGCCATCGTAGTAGGGGATTTGGATTCCCCTGAGGTCGTCAATCCTGATGGCGTCTCCAACGTCCGCAGCCACCACTCCACCGAGACGGATACCACCTGTGGCAGGGGGGTGTGAGTACACTCCCCGTATATCCCTCTCCTCCATGGAGTGCGGTCCAGTTGGGCCTGAACCCATGGGGTTTGGAATGCGGGAAGAACTTGCTCCACCGGCTGTCCATATCCCCGTAGTAGGGTCCTTCACCCACAGGTTTCCACCTGGATGGCCTCGACCATGTCTGTCGGCGCTTCCCATGGTTCGCCCCTGCATGGTCTGGCTCTGGATCTCCTCTTCCGCATAAACTGCATGGGCAGTCGTAGTGGCCGGTGGGTCCTGGGCGGCATGGGACATCTGCACCGTCAGGCTCCTCAGGTCCGTGGTTGCGTGCCCTTCCCGCATGGACCCAGCCGGTGCCGTGTGTTCCCCAAGCATTGTGGATTCGCTGAACATGGGAACAAACGGCAGCGCACCCGGGTCAACACACGGAGGCGCCCAAGGTGCCTCTGCAGGGCCGCCCATGGGTTTCTCCATGGCGCCCCTGAGGGTCTCAACCCGCTCCACCAGCTCTGCCGCTGCCGTCTTTGCCGGGAGCTCCGGACCCGAGGCGAGGGGTTGTAACTCCTCTAGCCTTTTCAGGCGTCCCGACATGTCCTCCACCAGGTGGAGGAGGCTGTCCACCACTCGCTGCTGCCTCTGCAGGGCCAGCTCCAGATTCTCCCGGTACCGGTCCTGTTCCGCTCGCAGCTCCGCCATGTCTCTTTCCGCTGCCGACTGGTCATCCAGGATCCCCGCCACATCCTCCTCTAGGCCGTCCTTTGCGTTGTCCAGGCGGTCGAGGTGCTGCACGATGGCGTCCATCCCCATCTTTGGGTACTTGCCGATGAGGAACCCCACGTGCTCGCAGTGGCACTCAACGTGCTTTCCACCTGATCCGGCGCATCTCGCGGTTCCCGGCGCCTCTGACTCCTCCGCCATGGGTGTGTCGCCCATGCTATCCCGCGTTGACTCCGTGTGCCGGACCACCGGCGCCGTTCTGGCTCTGGCAGGCCTCTCCAACGCCTAGGCGTCATGCTCCAGGCTGAGTTCTCGGGCCGTGTTCGCCCTTGTGGGCGGTCTGGCCATCTCCTCCGACTCCGAAGGGTAAGCTGTCCGATAGTCCTCGGAGTGCCCCTCGGAATCTGCAGCTGACCACAGCCTGACCGGGCTGGGATCCGTCTCCGTCGCCCTGGCTTCCGCCGCGGGTTTTGGGGACCCACGCTTCCTGTAACGCCGGGCTCCTCCGCAGCAGAGCGGAGATTGCAAGCCTTGCCGCATAGCCTTTCACACATGGAGGCCAGGTCCTCCATGTCTAGCCCATGTCCTGCAAGGGCTCTCCGTTCTGAGCATCTTTGCTCTTCTCGGGCTTCCCAGTCCGGCGTCGACTCGACGGACTCCACGATCTGCACCCGGGGCGTCCTTGGGCAGGGCTCATGAGGGCCCAAGTCCCCGGTGCGGCGGTAGGGGGCAGGTACTCCTCTGCTACCATAAAGAAGGTCCCTACCAGGACCGGCCCCTGCTGTACCCCTTCCATCATAACCTGTCACTCCCGGGGTCTTGCTCCTCACCAGGGTCTGCATTTTCCCACAAAAAAATAGAAAAAAGCTCCTTCACACAGACCCTTGCAATACCCAACTCCCAAGTACAATCCAAATCCCATCCACACTGCGGACTTCCGTTCAACACGCCGATTGTCTCACGGTGCACGCGGAGACACGGCGGTGGGCATGTACAAAAAGTGCACCAAAGAGGAAGCCCTGAAATTGGCATATGAACACAAATAAAGCAAAGTTGGGGAGAGATGGAAACTTACACAATCACAGCCATAGACCCCTCATTCCCTGGACACCTATGATTTTGTGGGGCATTCTGCAGCCAAAACCGCATTTACGCTATCGCACTGGATCTGAAACGGCCCACTGGATCTGAAACGGCCGCGCCGCCAAAAATTTGTCGTTCAAACATGAATTTTTGCAAAATCCATTGCTTGAATACATTTGCTTCCTTGGCACAAAAGTGCGGATGTGTCAGAACATTACAATGCTGTGGTTGAATCTAAAGATGCCTGCCAAAAGTCGTTTTAATATTGTTGTTCTGCTGTTTTTGTGCTGCTCAGCTGTAGTGCAGATCGATCCGGACATTTCCGGCTATTGACTGCTAAGTTTTGACACAACATTTCTGACTAATGCTTTGCAATTGCCTTTGTTTTGCCTTGCTTGCAAACACAACGTTGAACTGGTGAGAACTGTTGAGAACTGAGGTCCCTGGGACTTGATTTGTGTTGCTGGTAAAGGTTTCGGAACAGTTGACAGTTGACGTGCTGTGCACTTGCTTGTGTTGTGCCCTCTTTGCCCAGTCTTGGCTCTATGAGTTTACTATTTGCCTGATTTGTTGCAAAGCCTGTTCTGCAACCCTTGACTCTCCCTGAAAAGGGATCTCCTGTGGTGCAGAAGTAATTCATTTCTCCACACAAATTGAGGTTTTGTTTTGCCCGAAATATTGGATGTGCATGACATCTTGGCACTCAAAATGAGCCATGCGTCAACTCTTATTATGAATGATAGGCAAAAACCACAAAATTTTCAGAACAAGCTTAATACACAACAAAGATGTGTCAACTTTGTCAACCATTTGGATAGAATCCGGGTTTTGGCCACTTTGTGCCCGGTAAAATCAAAGGTCGACTCAAGACCTTCCCTTGACTCGCCAACATGATGCCCTGAACCCAGTCAAATAAGATGGCTAAATGCCATGTGTCAAAAGTCACTACATAAACCCCAAAAATGTGTTCCCTCCCAAGCCTCTAAATCCTAGCCCAATAGGGGAGGTGGCGTGTCATGGCCTAGAGTAGCACTCAGGACCATGCCCTACCCTAACATAACCTTGGTTGGGACTTGGAGTCGAATGGGCTTGGAGAATTGCCCCATGAAGATGACCTCATAACCTAGCAAAATCAGGCAAATCACACCATAGTGCCCAAAATTCAATTATATACTCAAAAGTGCATACGGCAAATATTCAAATGCTCCATGCATGTGTCAAACCGGAAAGTAATATACAAGGGTTATATAGACCAAAGATCCATGCCCATGAATATCCCATCATTGGTTCCAAAACCCCTCCGATTATGTACATGACATGCTTCACAAGTCAACTCATGAATTTCAGACCTAATTTTGTTAGGCCTCGTGTGCCACGCCAAAGTGACCACGTACAACACCGAAGCATATGCCACCATATAAGCAACGTACCATAGTTCACGGATCTCTAGGTACTCTACTTTTAGCCAACCAACTGAGCACATAAAATACAAAAATGAGCATAAAATGAGGTCAAAAACATGCAAATAATGCCAAATTCAAGATAATTACAATAGTATATAACTTCGCTCACTCATGGTATCAATGTATGATTCAAGACACAATTGCTTGGGACCATTTGCAAACAATCCCCCCACTTGGATCCCCACATGGACGCATAGGGACACCTTCGAACCTCCTCCCAACACGCACCATGAAAATGGGAACATTGATAGTGGCGCTTGTGGGTCGCTCCGTAAGCCCTCCCACATGCACTATATGAGCGGTAGACTTAGTCTAGCGCTATGGAGCTCACCATTTAGACATGGGCGAAGCCCTTGCCACGTATGACTCCATATATATTCCTACAAACGGAGATATATAACATGGGCGTGAGCATATCGAAGCACATACCATGCATATAACACATACCCTCAAAAAGTGGCTCCCACCATGATATGCCATGCCCCTCCATGGACATAACTTCACGTTAAAAATACGTAGGAACCCAAGGAAAGTTTCTATGCAACACCAACACTCATGCGGTACACTCGAAAGTCGCATTAAAATATTCGGTTGCACGGTCCAAGAGCTATATATCACTTTCTACCGTCTTGACCATTATCCCTTCCTACACCAGGCATGTATACACATCAAAGGCGTTTGATGCTTCCTAAATTAAGTTGAGACCAAGGCGGTTCCAACCCAATTCTCGAAATTGGTATTCCTCGCCGTGAACCGGAGATATGACCTTTCAAAGTGGCCTCACGAATCAATTTTGTTTCTCCTTTATCTCCAAGAAAAACGAAGGGCATAACCAAAGGAAGGTTGATTCGTGATCGGGGAAGAATGTAGGGCCACTCGAGATTCATCATATCAAGTGCGGCGATGTCGAAGTCGAAAATGGGATTCTGAATGTCTGAAAAAATCGGATTAATTTTGCGAGTGTATAATATGAAAATTGCGGAAGCAACGAACCCGTTACTGATGAAATGTGACCCTTCATCGGGATTTCCGCCAAAATATCTGTAAATAACAGTTAACCAATCGGTTACCGCAAAATCGCTAGCCAACTGACAGTCGCCGATACATTGACAATCAGAACGGAAGGCTGAAAAGTTACGGAAACATTGTGATAAAAAAACCCTGTTGATTCCTGATATTCTGACATATAAATCTCAGCCGGCGGCGCCTCGGTATTGAATATGGCCGCTCATAGCTGGAATGGCCAAACCTATCACACTATCACATCAGGTTAGGTCAGGTGGATGGGAGAGTATGATATGGCCAATGGCAGCTTGCCGGCACATAGATACACACCCCAAGTGACCCCAAGATGGCCACGGGGGTCCGAACCGGCTTCATGGGGGACTCCCGCAACTTGGGTCGTATCTCTCCAAGGCGAGAGGTACCAAGGGATGAAGGCCCCCTAGGAGCCTGACGTAACTCCTCTCGGGACAAAAAAAAAACGTAAGAAGAGAGGCCCAGAGCTAGTAGTCGCGCTACTACCCATACATAGGCACAATACAAAGCAACACCCCTTCAAAGCTGAAAATCGGAGGTTGGCTAAAAGTAAGAACTGATTTAAAAAAATATACTTCAAAACTGGGATATGCCCCAAATGGGCATGTTGAGATGATGCTAATCATGGGCTGTGTTTGGAACCCCATCAACCCAACTCAGATCACCCTAAAATCTCTGATTGGGATGGCCGCTGTCAGTTTTTGAGCAAAAAAACAAAGGCGGGCTCTAAACTCCACAACACAAGACATTTTGCCTTGGGCACCCCAAAGTGGGTTTTGATTGGCAGGATTGGCCTACTATGTGGGTGAAAAACTAAGGAATGCCCCTGCGAAAAGGCAATAAAGCTGCTACCGGGCACGGCCAGGGGCGCCAAACCGAAGTGCTTGGATGTGAAAACTTTCGATTCCTTTTGGGTCGGCATTATGGATGGCAGCAGGGTTCTGCCAGCCTCCAATGGCCTTGAGTCAGGCAAAAAGTGTACAAAGAGTCGAAAAAGACCATAGATGGTCCGTGTTAAAGAGATATAGTAGTGGTAATTGCGGGCGGCTCACTGCAACCTGCGAAATGGGCACTACCATGGTGAGGGAAGACAAATTGCCGACGATGCCACAAATGCTTTGCTAACTAAAGAGATAGTGCTATGGATCAATGATGTGCAGTGATGTGCTGACAGTGTGACCAACAGACAGCAAAATTGAAGCAAGCAGAGGTAAATTGTCCCAAAGCCCACAACAATGGCTCTTTGTTCTCCCCCCCCCCCTCTCTCTGTCTCTCTCTTCCTCTCTCAAAATTGATACCTGAGCGAGGGCAACTGTTCACACCTCAGTGCTCTGCAGAAGGGAATGTGGCATTCAACACATTATTCCCAAAAGGGTTAGAGGGTTACAATTAACTACCACTGTTTCGGAACTAACAAAAAATGCAATTATGCTGCCGCGATGCGAACGCGCGAGCTTGTGTGGTTACAAGACCACAAAAGTTGAATAACATTTGAGAGTATCTGGTTTGTGGAGTAGGAGACATTTGCATTAAAGCCAAGTTATACACTCCAAGGATCCCTTTTGATTCGGTATATGATACCTGGACTGATTTCAATGTTAAAAGTGAAGTTCATATTGGGCTTATGGACGGCTACCATAATCATTCACAAGACCTACTCTAGCGATCACTAAGAAAAATGAAGCAAAAACTACTACTTTTCAAGTTGATTCTTGCCTTTGTGCTACCACTGCAGTAGTTTGTTTGTTTTCACACACATCCTATCCCCTGGGTAAACAACTGTAAATCAAATACTTAGGTCGCCTAAACTGCCCTTTTTTCTACTGATTCGAGAAATATGGACAAAAAAAGCAGTTCGAGCAGATCCGTGCTTTCCACCACATTTGCATGTTTGGAAGACAGGCCTGGAAAAAAAGGTATGCCTTGATTCCGAAAAGTCTGTTTTTTGAGGCCAATGTCAAAGACAAAGAATTTGATAAAACACCGGCAAATGACTAAAAAAAGGCAGAGCATTTTAAATATGGGCCTTTGCTGTGCTTTGCAACAAGTGGCGCTCCGAGAAAGTGAATGTGCTCCCTGAAGCTTTACTGATTTTGGCAGTTGCAAAAACATACTACGTTGTTCACAAGTGAACCCATACCGTCCAACGCATCAAGAAGTGCTTTGCACAGACCAAGGCAACACATGATGTCAGAATATGACGACTTTGCACAAGATCTAACCTTGGGGATACTCTTTTTGCTTTCTCTCTAGGTATTGCCCTTTTGAAATAAAAAGACAACAACCTACTGTCCTAACACAAACCGCAAATTCCAAAGCACTACAAGTCAGAGAGTGGTGTTTGCTTTCCTTCACAGACATACAAAAACACACCCACACACACACACACGCACACACACACACGAAAGAGTACATTAACTACAAGTAAAATACAATACCGAAATTCAGTTCCCTAGTCTCAGACAAGGCAACACAAAGAGAGAGATGATGCGGTAGCGGGTGGGTCCCCCCAGCGCGACCGCAGAAGTCTCCGCAGGCGCAAAAATGACCTCAGCAGAGGCGTAATCCCAGATTGGGATATAGCGATTTTTATAGTTAATTTTATACATTTTCGCGATAATTTCATCAATTTGCCTTCTGCGCCTTTCCAGGGACCATGTAGCCAGGACTAATCCTGCGATGCGGCAAAAATCCTGGAAAGACTTGTATAAAAAGTGGTCAAATGGACTCCCAAAGCGATCAAAATCGAGAAGATAACACCGCTGACGGGAGTCATGGTTGAAGCCTGATTTTTGTGCTCTGTTGCATTTTCAGTGTCTTCAAGGGCCAACGCGGCGGGCCCCAGCCCGCCGCTTCAGAATCTTTCCACAACACTGCTGCACGCCGTGCAGAAGAGAATGGGCGCCAGCCGCTCACGAGGAGAACGGCCGCCAGCCGCTCAAGAGGAGACGGCCGCCAGCCGCTCAAGAGGAGACGGCCGCCCGCCGTTCAAGAGGAGACGGCCGCCAGCCGCTCAAGAGGAGACGGCCGCCAGCCGTTCAAGAGGAGACGGCCACCAGCCGTTGAGAAGTTGACGGCCTCCAGCTGTTGAGAAGGAGATAGCGCCGGCTGCTCAAGTGGAGACGGCCGCCAGCCGTTGAGAAGGAGACAGCCGCCCGCCGCTCCACACAGGACAGCGTCAAGCCGTCTGCGCCGAGGAGGACGGCCATCAGCCGCCCGCAGTGGAGGAGTCAGAGGACGGCCGTCAGCCACCCGCAGTGAAGGAGTGAGAGGACGATCAACATCCGTTTGTCAAAAGAAGAGAGGCTACAAAGAGCAGCTCATCGGACTGGGGACCTGCTAGTCCAAGAGCAAACTCGCCATGGAGTTCGGGCAGCAGTGAGCTTGAAGGTCATTATGACATTAAGTTTCCCGACGGCACGAAATGGAGCTCAAGCACGTCCTCAACCCCTGTCACGAGTGAACGACGGACAAAATCCAATACCCCAACGATGCCAGCCAGATGGCAGGATCGGTGGTACCAACGGGCGTATCCAAGTCCAAGTGACCCGTGGGGGCAGCAGCAAAGAGAAGAACCGCGTGCCACCAGAGGAATGCAGGAGCCCCGAGCAAGGCAAGCGAATCTGCGGGAGAAGGAGAGACATGCAGCCACGGTTCCGCGGCAGCAAGTGCCTGCAGACTCACCAAGGCGGCAACTGACCTTTAAGAGCGCCAGACACCAGGGTCGGCGAAGAGCGGCACACCAACCGCAACTCGAGCAAAGGACCGTAAGGGATTCCACGGCCGGGCAGCAACGAGGCTACCGACCTCACCATGGTGACGGGCGCCAAGATGGTACCAGGAGTGCGCCGTGGAGGAGTCACTCAACCCAGCAGCATGATCCTTTGACAGAACGAGCGGCACCGAATGAACGGGCAGCGCAGCCAATGGAAGAGCGACTCGGGAGACTAGAGGAGATGCTCCTCCTTCGAGTGCCCGCACTGGAGGCGGAGGTCGAACGCCTGAAGGGCGTCCTCAAGCTTCAAACGGAACAAACGGGAGGACCCACGACATGGGCATCCAAGCAAAAGATGACCATGGGCAGTCAAACGCCTAGTCCGAGCAGTCGCCGATGGCGGCGTGAAGCCGTAACGGCACCTCCTAAAGGGGGTGTCAGACGGGCAGGATGAACCTGCGTAATTATTATATCTTATTTGGGTGCTCGCAGTTTTCCTTCTTTGGTGGAGCATCACTTAGTTGGGGGCAGTCTTGGCAGGCTCCACCAACTGGGTCTATATGTGGGACTTAAAACCCATGTATATATGGGGCAGCTAAGCCCCTGGCACACGCACCCGCACTTGTACAGTACGGTGCACGGTGCCTGGGTAAGGCACAAACTGACACAGCACCATGGATCTGATGCTGAGTTACAGTGCTGTGTGCGTGCCTGTCCTGTTGCTTGGTTTTTGAAAGCATGGAGGTTTTCGGGAAACTGAAAACTTGTGCCAGGTTTTCAAAACAAACGGGGCAGGCCACCCAAGGCCTTTTTCCTTTACCTACTGTGTCAAAGTAGGCAGGTTTTGCCTGAGGGTAGTATTGGTGCTCCCCACCGGACACCTAGGGTAGGGCCACCCCTCGGACTTGTTTTTCCCCCTGGGGGATAAACAAACCTTTTGTGTCCCATAAAGGAGGGTCACCGAGCGGAGACTTCCTCGAGGGCACTCCAGTGCGGAGTTGCAAGCCTCCTAGAGGGTTGCAACTCTCTTAAGGAGAGGGGTGATGCGGTAGCGGGTGGGTCCCCCCAGCGCGACCGCAGAAGTCTCCGCAGGCGCAAAAATGACCTCAGCAGAGGCGTAATCCCAGATTGGGAAATAGCGATTTTTATAGTTAATTTTATTCATCAATTTGCCTTCTGCGCCTTTCCAGGGACCATGTAGCCAGGAGTAATCCTGCGATGCGGCAAAAATCCTGGGAAGATTTGTATAAAAAGTGGTCCAATGGACTCCCAAAGCGATCGAAATCGAGAAGATAACACCGCTGACGGGAGTCATGGTTGAAGCCTGATTTTTGTGCTCTGTTGCATTTTCAGTGTCTTCAAGGGCCAACGCGGCGGGCCCCACCCCACCGCTTCAATAGTGGTGCAATCAATCGGTGAGCGCAAATTGAATATGCATGCGTGTATAGAGTGTGCGGGCACATTTCTTACAATAAATAGTGCTGTGAATGATCCTAGTCCTTCAATCCTTTATCTACCTACAATTATCCATGGCAGGAATCATAATGAGAAACATTGAAACCCGTTGTTTGAAATTCATTGTTCCTTTATACATACATGCAATCACGATCGATCTTGAGCCACTTGCATGCATTCCTACTTCCCACATGGATATTACACCCATGCCGTATCATGCCTTGACTATGAGTGTTTACCTTCATACCTTGAAGACTGAAATATAAGTAAAGAGTATTCCAAATTTAAGAGTAAAGACTAGCCCAAATTTATCCAAGGGTCGTTTGCAAACATGCAACACAAGTGTGGGTATGACCATCTTGACATCACCATAGTGCCAAAATTTGGGAATCGCAAAATACTGTATCTTCGGGCATCCTCATGATGTAACAACAGAGGATGTGAATAAAAGATAAACAATTCAGGGAAATTTTGTAATTTTTGATATCGCTAAGCAACACAACCACAAGATTCGGACATTGCGATTCATGTTGCGCGTGATCGAGATCAATCTTCATTAGACGCTTGATCGCTCATATGGTTCAGCACTACATATGCTTACCATACATGGTACACAAAGACAGTCTACAGACCATCTCATGTCCGGTACAGGGTGATAGCGAGGATCAAGACGAACAAGGAGATGTGTAGCAACCAAAACAATTGCAGATACTGTACGCCACTTTTATTATTGGTGCACAAAGGCTCTTTCACTCGTGCAAGCGCTATCACGCAATTGCGCGCTAATTTTGTAGGCTAAAAGCTAGCAAACAGCCTAAATTTTCAGTTTTAATGCGCAGTTGCACGTTGAAAGGGGTGGCAAGTGGGTTCATTTGCATCGAGAAGAGCCTGCTAAGGGTCCTTGCCTTGCAGAGAGGACGACGGATGAGTATATTGTGCCGAGGCCAGACCCGCTTGTTTCAAAAGAAACGACATGGGCAGATGTGAACTGAACCGGAAAACAACATTTCAGTAAAGGGCATTGAGCGGGACCCTGCAGAGTGCTAGGAGAGTGCATCTGCACCTCGAGGGGCCGGTCCAAATTTCTGCTCCTGCCGTACAGCGACAGATAACTAAACCATGCAAACGATAGGCTTGTCAACTTGAAATCAGAGTATGGGCCGAAGAAGTCCGAAAAACAGGCAAAAAGGAAAAAAAAGGAAACACAAACTGGGAATGGGGGCGTTGAAGGCAGAGTTCATGCCACGGAGAGGTGGGGGGATGCAGAAAGACCAGAAAAAATGGTTTGGACGCACAGAAGACAGTGGATGTGGTAGAGGGCAAGATTTGTAGTGGGGTTGATGATGGAGGAGATGTTAATGGTGAAGATAGACGGACAGTTTGATGCAGAAGGGCTATTGATTAGAGCAGGTGAGGCGTTATCGTACTGTGGACGGTGGTGAGCAATATTGCCTTGCTGAGTAGTTATTAATCAAGACGATGAGGCAGACGCAACCTCCTCGCTTACACTAACGCGGTGTGGCATGTTACAAACGTGCACTTCTGAGGAATATATTGCGTAAGAGCCAAATATTTAACCTGTCTCAGCCTTGAATGAAAGCTCTGCAAGAAGGCATCCTCTTTAATACCACGTAACGAAAAATCGGCGGAAGTGCATCTTTTATCAGCCCTTTAACGCGCAATGAAGCATTAAAACTCCTTCTTTTCGTGCCTAGACTTCTGTGTCACGTGCTCTTTTTAACGCACAAATTTATTATAAATCAATTACAAGATGTATTTCTGCGTTCACTTATGGTTCACCTTTTCTTTTCCTTTCAACGCTCAATTGCGTGCTACACCGTAGTGAAGACCATCCCTTTTACTGTGTTTTACAACAAACGTTTTTCTACAGAAGATTATGTGGCCCTACGGAGGAACCACAAATTTTGCATATCATTTAATTTGCCAACACCAAAGGTGTTGTCCAAACCAAATTTTTTGCGCTTTCTTCCCGATTCCATTCAAAATTCGGCAGCATAGGCCCCCTAAGAAACAGGCTCCAATGATTAAGGGCCAATAATCAGAAGACTTTGTTTATAACAAACAGCACCATCGGTTGTTTTTTTAAGAATAAATAATCATAGTGGTTGCAAACTTTCAAGATCATTTTCAACATTACATTGTGTCCAATTGTGGCACAAGAAAGAGGCTATGGACCCATGGTTGATGATGAAATATACCTTTTTAAGTGCTTTTGACACCTGCGCCCTAACTCATGTGACCTCTTTTTTCATGCATGGCAAAAAATTGAGGGATGAAGGGCAATTATTTCGAAAAGGCGCTTATTCTGAAAACCATTCGTCGGGCAAACGGGTTGTTTTTATTTAAGAAAAAAGGCATATAATCATAAAAAGCCGGTTGGTTTCTACACTACTAGGTTCAAAAACCCAGGGCTTTGACAAAATAGTGTGAAAAAAATTGAAAGTTCGAAAAGATAGCCAACAGGAAAGATACAAAAATAGCAAAACTACCTGAAGGTCCAACCTCTTAGGCGGCTCAAGTTGCATGGTCAAAATGACACCTAAGGCGCCCAACTGGATCATGCGAAAAAATATTTTTTCGCAAGCTCTGTTTTTTGAAAACAGAATATTAGTCCAAAGGATGTATCTTTCTTGCCATTTGTGCCATTTTGTGCCTTTTTTCGGACAGCCGAAAACAAAAAAAAATTCCAAATAAATAAATAAAATGTATTCTTTCCGTGGAAAATGATGTGCTTTTAGTGGAAATTGGCCAATAAATACATTTTGCGTTCCCCTTGTTTGTGGAATGAACATGGTCGGCAGAAAAAATGATTGCAACATCATTTTGTGTTCTTCATGTTCATTGCATACCTGGAAAAATGATTTATTGGTCGAGATCTCTGTGCTAGGCCTCGCGCAATCAAGACCAAGGATCATTAAACAGAAGCATGGAGGATTTCATATCAGTGCAAAGCATATGCAACATGTGGTTGGAGGGCTGCCCCATGCGCGAGGCCTCGCGCATAACTTTATAAACCAAAAACCTCAACCGACTCATTTTCCTTTGGAAAGACGGCTTCAGGGTCGAGTGGTCTTGCCACCCACCCACGGTTTGATTTTTGATTTGCACTGCCTGAAAAAAGAGGTATAGGTTGTGACTTTCAATTTCTGGGACTGCATTGCAGTCCTCATTGCGCGAGGCCTCGCGCAGAAAAAGGCCCAGAGAATATATTCTTTATACCTTTGTGATGGGTTCTCATCTGATAGCGCTTGTGCACAACCTTCACTGAAGCAACGAGTACCCAAATTGTCGTTGAGTCATTAAAATTTACCAGAAACTGGCCCCCCCGGAGGCGGAAAAACTCTTTTTGGGCTTGGTCAGCCCTTGCGCTCGGCAGAGTGTTTCCCCGAGGGCACCTTCTTTCTCTAGGTACCGGACATCATCTTGATTATTGGTGTGGTTTGCACTACGTAGCATTTTGCTCTGCAAAAAATCAGTTTTTTTGGCCCAAACAAACGCTCAAAAAAGTGCCACGCGTGGCAAATTCAGATTTCCTTTGCACATTTTACTTTGATTTATAGTCAACAAACCGAGGGATCAATTTTTCTTCAGCCAAAGCTACAAGTGGGGTCCCTGTCCAGCTTAGCGTCATCTGTTGAGTGGACATTCTTCATGTGCCACCAGTGATACTCTTTTTTTTGCTTGACACTCCCCATAGGTTGCGGCAGGTGTGCATCATGAGCAATGCTGAAGGATGCACCCTGTGCAACACCTCCAACGTATGTGCTCCTTTTGTTAGGAATGCAACAACATTCGAAATGATTTCTTGAGTCATCAACTAGCTTCGCAAGGCTTGTTTAAAGCGCCGAATGTCCGCCCGCGTAAACATATGGTACAATGCGATCAAATTAAGGGTGCCTGTAATGTCACTCCAGTGTAGGGGCCTGCTTGATTCGTAAATTCTACCATCATTACCTGGCTTTGGAGGGGCAATGGACTTTTCCTTGCGCGAGGCCTTCTTTTGGTGTTTCAAAAACGGCTTGATTTTTTGCAAGCCAAAGAATGGTTCTTTCGGTGTTTTCCGAGGCCCTGTATTTCGGGCACTTTTTGTCGTTTTATACCCTGCAACTTGAGCCGCCTAAGAACCTTCTTCTACTAATATGGCTCTCACTTTTCCAGAGATGCGTACCTAGTGAATTTCCTCCATATTTTACTAGTGTGTGGTGCATGACAGTCGTGCCATGTCATTTGCATCATATTATGTGCACCCGACCAGGGTCTTAGGACCCCTAAAGTGCACCCTATTTTGCTACCCCATGACGCTATCTGTGACCGATCACACGGAACAAAAGATCACTAAGAAAATAATGGTTTCAACTTGCGGTCAAGTGTAAAATACGTCTTAAAGCTGTATCCAAAGAGCACGTTTTCAAAGCCACCAAGAAAAGCACTTTTTTGAAGATTAAGTGCGCCAGGCCCTTTTTGTGCAATGCCAACAATAACGCCATGTATGATGGCATACGTCATTCCGCACTCCAATATTCAAATTCGCCGGAACGTTGACGACATGACTGCGTAGAAAGTGGTATTTTGTACTAAGTGTGCACCATTCTCTGAAAAATTATGCTTTTTTTTTAGGGCATACTTAAAAGCCTTTACAAACTTTTTCGGCTTCAGTCTTCTATCCAAAAACGCGGTACTTTTGCACTTTCTTTTGCTGCCAAATCATCAAACAACCAAACAACTACTAGGGGAAGAAGACACGTGTAAAAAGTGTTCTTCAATGCTGCTAGAAAAAATTTAGCTATACATTGTTAGTGCGCGAGGGCTCGTGCACCCGAAGGTATCTTTTATCATTTTTGGGAGCTTATGTTGATGCTGCCTTGCATTCAGTAGCGGTTTTTCAAGGCTTATTAAGGTACGTGCAATTTTGGACGATAGCAGGCGGTGCACGCTTCCCTCATATGGCTATAGATAAAGGTATCGGACATTTTTGCGCTAAACTATATGCGAACAGGTGTGAAAGGAAAGCATATCCAAAAGCCTTGAGAGAGTGTCTTATATGCAGCTAGGTGCGCGAGGCCTCGCGCACTAAAGCTCCGAAAACAATCATATTTCGATGTAGTCATCTTCCATTGCATAAAGCAACCAGGTTTTAGAGGTTTTTCAGGTTGTGCACAGCAGAGTTATTCTCCGAAACTGGTTTATAGACGAAAACGATGTATTTAGTGCTCCGTTTTCAACAAAGAAACAATCATTTGATGTTCCAAAATGGGTCAATAAATGGTCAAAATGGGTAAAACAATAGTTTTTCAATCACCCCAGTTATGAAAAATCCCTCTTACGAACAAAAAGATTATTTTTGGGTTCGTTTTCCGGTCCCTTAGCTAAAAAATAGGGCGCACTTTAGGTGGCCTAAGAAGGCGAAGTTTTTGATAATTTGATCCAAAAAGTCCTCAAAAAGGTGCCATTTATCCCCGGAAGGCTCAGAAAACTAGGGTAGATTGCATTTCCATCCAAATAGATTCACAATTGGGGTGACAGAATGACAATATATCATCGTGTCTAAAAAAAATAAAAAATTGGTCATAAACCAATGGGAAAGTTCCCATCAGAGGTGTAACAGTGGCTCTAAGAGGCCTTGGGCCAGCCTCCCTCCTGATGTCTTGGGTGTGATAAAACTTTGACCATTGTCCCTTTATTTGTAGATAGTGTTATTAGGAAAAAATGTGAATCGGTACCATTTTCAGGACAAATACTTAGAAAAAAACATAATAAAAAGTCCAAAAAATAGTAACTCCAATCTCACCAAAAAGCATCCTCATACACATTTTCTAACTCAAAGCAGCAAATATTCAAAAGCGGCATTCACATGGAAAAAATAAGTCATCCGTATGAAAAATCCTAAAAAAAACATCGCAAAATGTTTTTCGCACTAACCCTTGGGGCCACTTCCTTATTTTATTGAACACTAGACCACATCCAGTGACTTGCGCTTCAGCCAAACCATTTCCGATATCCTTCCTCAGCCCTCCACACTCATTGATGAAACACCAAAAGCATGAAGTACATAGAACAACTGAACAACTTGGCATAGATGCTCAAACTCTTTCCAGCCCAGACTCTTCAAACTTTTCATCTGTTGATGCATGTGTCTCACTTGAAAACTTGATGGACAACCATGTCCCATGTCTCTGAGAACACAATCCTAAATGACATGGTCAAATTTTACCTCAAATGAGCATTCTATTTGTTTGTAAACATTTCCTCATCACAGCAAATTTGCAATACATATGTTAGATTCAAACACACACAATCCTCACCCAAAACTTGCCAAAATGCATACAACGACATTCAGTGCACACACAAAATACAAAGAGTTGATCCATTACCATACACTGAAGCCACTCAAAAACTTTCTGAAAATATTCCATTCACGTCCCATTTTAAATTTCATCCACTTTGCCCAACTATTTCTGCACATTCCTCAACTATTCACTCTGGTCGACTTACCTATTTATTCTCTTTCTTTTTTGTGCATATGTGTCAGAATTTGTTCCTACTCAGAACTTTATGCGGCCTTTGCGCAGGCAGGGGCAACGGAATGAAAGAATGAATGGCTCATCCTAGACCCCGCCTCTCCCCCCCAACCTCCCACACACTTACCAGCAACCAACAGCCGAACAACAAACATAGGGCACCAAAACATGTAAAAGACGGTGTTGCTTGGTAGCATTGTTGCTTACAGTATAACACAAAGAGCAATGCAACATGTGATAACCATGGCCACAACAGCAAAAGGAAATACGGTCTGTGTGGGCTGTTGGCCAACTGTAATGTCCCCTAGAACTGGATGGAGGCAAAAGAGGGGATATGGCAAGGGTCTAGCCTGCAAAATGAACCTAGGGTTCTCCCTTGGCACAAAATGGCGATGACACGGAGGTATTGTTCACCCATAAAAAAACCCCAACGCCGTTCCCTAGTCGACAAATTCAGTGAATGTGCACCACATAATATACAAAGCATTTATCCGAAAAAGAAGCAGAATTGCGCAAAGCACCAATGTGCAAACAGATGGACAAACATTGCACGCTCTTTGGTCATGTCCGGCGTACGCTCCGCCATGGCCAACCAGGCCAACAGGTCCTAGAGGGTGTGCTTGTGAGCACCCACCCACATATCATTGCGCATCCCCATCTCTTGGTGAGCCTCCAAACTACCACGGAAACCTCAAACTGCTTCTTCCCAATGTGGGGGAATGGCAACAGAACCCAACCCTACTGTCTCGCGGAGCCCCCAAAAGTGGAGAAATTCACAGTGGATACATAACCCCTGTCGTCTTGGGGGGCAAAATATCAGCAAATTGGCAACATAACCTCTGCCTTGGGGACCCCAAAGGCGGGGAGGAACTCAAAATAGCTACATAACCCCTGCCATCCCAGGGTCCCTACTGTCGGGAGACAACAATTTGGGGATTTTGGGATATCTCGGGGGGTTCTTTTGGTACATTTCAGGGGGTTTGCATTTTTCTTTGGGGGCTTTTCTGGTTAAGTCCGGGTTTATGGAGCCGTGTTGATTCCCCTACACTATGGGCCGCTTTTTCAGCTATCCCGACCCTTAACACAAAACTCCAAACCTTACCCAAAAAACCCCCAAACCTCCCCATTATTCATGCAAAACGGAGAAACTGTTTTCACCCCTGACCTTCCCCACCGAGCTCCCATTCCCCCAAAATCTGGTTGCTGGGACTGGACCGCCAGTAATTTTTTTTTCAAAAACCCCACAAATGTGTGTTTTAAATGATGAGCACAACAACGGGATCATTTTGAGGTATGTATGTTGGGGCACCAGGGACCCCCCCACCCAACCCCCAAGGACCCCCCCCCCCGGCCCCCTCCAACGGGGCCCAAAAAAATTTGGGGGGGGGGGGTCAGGATTTGAGGCTGAACGCCCCCCGTGCTGCGGATGCTGTAGTAATTAACTTCCCCACAAAACTGAAAACTGCTCCCGGTATATTGGAGTTTTCAACTAAAGCAACGTATATCCAGAACTTTGCAAGTCCAGCCACGATGCCTACTTCCCATCCCCCAGTTGGAACCACAAGGGAAGGGGTTCAAGTGTTCCAGCAGCTTAGAGCGAGACTCCGTGGAGTTTTGTTCCCACATTCTAGGTGGGGGGTTTGCCCAGAAACGAGGACAGGGCTGTTTAGAAACCACTTGGAGACCAGGGGGGGATGGTTTGCCAAGAGCAATTGCAGGCGTGGTGGCCAAAAAATGAGGTCTGTGCTTGCGTTCCTGTGCTTAAGGTCAGCTTCATCCTCAATTATTCACTAATGCTGCAAAAACACTCCCAAGGCATCGTCCCTGCAACAGCACCGCACCATTCCTCTGAAGGCAGTTCCAAATAAACCCCAACCGCCCACATTGAGGCCCAGGACCACCAAAAGGCCACAAAAGGTTGCAGCTCTCCATGGCCGCAAAATACCAATGAGGGCGCTATTGCCATGGTGCGCGCACGGTCTGGGCGCGGTGGGTGTATCTGGGGCCCCTCCCGGTGATAACTGGAACCATTAAAAGGCCTCCAGGAAAGAACAAAAACTACCCAGAAGCCTTTGGGCATTATTGGCGAATAAGCAAGCAGCCCAGGCAGGAACTTGTATTGGGAGAGATTGATTTTTCTTTGAGCCCATGGTACATGGTTCAGTTAGCAATGTCTGTGCAGCCCACCAGGCTTCGTTTGTGCCTGTTTGTCCATGTTTAGATTTGTGATCAGTCACAGTATGGCCTTTCCCCCCGACAGCTGCACATGTATCGAATATACAGCCTGGTGCGTACCAAAAGCACCCTGGTGCCCCACCCAAAACCCCACCGTTTTTACCAAAAAAAAACCACTGGTGTTTTGGGGGTGTTTTGGATAAGGGGTATATATTCCCAAAAAATTCTGATCATTTTGAGAGGACACACAGAGGGTGACGTGCCTGGCCGTGCATAGCCGTCCCAATCCCATGAAGGGAAACAATATCGATTCTCAATACTGATACCTGAGGATTTCCAAAACCAGAATGCCTTTTTTGACTCAGCACCCTCGTGAGGTCTCTTGAGCTCATTGAGGCCAACCTTCGAAGGCTGGTATTTCGTCTGCACTGGTGTCCAGCCAACTCACTTTTGTTGCTGTTTGGCAATGGAACGATGGTTTGAGCGAAGCATGCTCAGTCAAGAGGCCTGCAGCAACAGTGAAATTGAATGGTAGCGGAGCTGCCGAGACGTCGTTGCACAACCCAGTCCCGCAATTGTCACAGAAGAGTTTGACAGGGCCACCCTTCCGCTGGAACTTCTTTGGGGAGCCACGGGTTGCCTTAAAGGTGTCACATGGGACTGCAGACCACACGCCACCCCCAGTCCATTCTCGGCACCCATTACAATGGCAATGGCTGATGCTGGGGCTTTTGGCTGTCGCTTCGAATACAATACAGCCACAGTAGCACTTCCCATGGAGGACTGTCACATTGTTGAATTCACTTGCCATCGGGGCCCTCAGAGCAAACAAGCTGTACAAAAACAGGCAACGCCATGTCCACAGCGCATATGCTGAATGCTGCATATCCCTTGCATTCCAACTTGGGCGGGTTTTATTGATTGCACCAAAAATCGAATGATGCACTGCTGGGTAAATGGAGCACAGTCCTAGGGTCTAGGGGACGCGATGCCTACTTCCGCAAAGTACCGTGCCGTCCTCTGTTCTGCTTTGTGTTGTCCAAACTGTGGTGAACACACTGCAAAGTGCAGAAACCGCATCCGGCAAGCGGGGCAGTGTACCAATGTGTAGGCGAGAAAGACATTTGGATGGCCAGGAAATTTGCTTTTCTGAAACTTTATGGGGGGTCTACAAGAAGAAATACCGCGTCTAGAGCATGGAGGAGTCAAATAAGCTTGAAAAAGGCTATGCAACCCCGCCCTCACAGGGTCCCCTGATTCCTGACTGGGAATGAATCCAAAAGGCTACATAACCCTTGCTGTCTAAAGGTGTCTAGAGTGATGAGGAATACAAAAAGGTACATAACCCATGCTGTCTCGGGGTACCGGGGATGGGGAGGAATCTCATACATAACCCCCCCATAGCGGGGTCCTCAGAGCAGGGAGGAATCAAATTGCACAATCCTTTCCATTCCAGGTCCCTTGAACGTGGAGGAATCAAATGGGCCCCAAAAAGGGTACACAACCCCTGCTGTCTCAGGGTCCCAAGAGCAGGAACAGAATCCAAAGGGCTGCATAACCTCTACCGTCTCAGAGTTGCGAGAGCATGGACGAATCCGGAAGGCCACATAACCCCTGTGGTCCTGACCTCAATTTCATTCCCCCCTATCCAGGATTGAAATTTCAGGAGACAACACACCAGTGCATATGTCTCCTGCTCCCTGATGGTCCAGGCCATCTGCCCGGATTCCCCTTTTTCTCCCTTGCCCCCAGAAACTGCTCCCTGCAGTTTTCTCGAAAAGAAAGCCACTGGATGCCACTGTCCGCCAGGACCCTCCTGGGACAGTTCACCAACAACTGCATAAGTGCAGGCATCACAGTGAATTTTCCAGCGACCTGTGGGGGGGGGAATGTACAACTCAACCGCCTGAATCAAGCTCTGGTTGATGTTCTGGAACCCTTCCGGGGTCCCTAGAGCGATGAGGGATCCCAACAGCCCATGTCGTCTCGGGCCCCCAAGGCGAGGGAGGAATCGAATACGCTACATAACCCTTCCCATCACGGGGTCCCCATAGCAAGAAGGAGTCCAAAAGGCTACATAAACCCTACCGTCTCATGATAGCAGAGCAGGCAAGAGTCACTGCCAACTTGCAGGACTCCAGGCCGTGGTCCACAGGTCAGGCTCTTGCAAAGCACAAAGCTATTTGACCCTTGATTTTCATGGCTGTTCAAAGATTGCCCCCTTCTTAGAAGAAATCTTGTCCAGCTTGAAATGCTGATGCTAAATTTTATGATGGTGGATTTTCTCGACAGACACGGCATGTGATGTGCTCTAATTTTGGTCTCACATGGAAAAATTCTGATGAATGTCACTGTGTTGTGGTCTGCTTCTTTGTGTCACAATTGGCACCTTTCTGCACCTGCCTTGTCTTCTGGTCTTGATGGTGCTGTGTCCAAGTGATTTTGTCCATGTGACATGTTTGTTTTGGTCCCCCTTGGGAGAGGGGTGCATGGGCAAAATTCCTTTGATTCCGATAGGGCGGTGTTTAAGCAACTGCTGCTCCTCTCTGCGTTGGAGACTTTGATGCAGTAGGGGCTATGAAGCCATGTATTCCAAACATTGCGGCTTGAGAATTGGTATTTGAAGTGCGGGGTCATGGGCCTATTGTTTTGCATGGTTAAAGAAACTGTTTCAGCATTCCTTTTTTTGAAGCGCAGCCCGGCATGTATGACATGATTCTTCCCCATTTGATTCCTACCTGCTGTGGTGACCCAGAGACAGTAGGGATTATTTGGCTTTTTGGAATCCTTCCCTATGGGGACCGCATTGGGCAGGGTTTTGTGGCGCATTTGGTTCCTCCCGCTCTGGGGACCCTGAGACTAGTGCGGTCGTGTGGCCCATTTGATTCCTCCTGGGCTTTGGAGCCCAACATAAAACCCCGCTCCCCGAGATGACCGAGCTTGTGCAGCGGATTCTTCCATGCTCCTGGCACCCTTTTAGATTTATCTTTGCTCTGTGGACCCAAAGATGGTGGCGGTCTTCATCACCATTGGGGTCCCGAAACGGTAGGCTTTTTCATTCATACCCACGTTGGGGACCCAGAGACTGCAAGGTTATGTGGCCTTTTTGATTCCTTCGTACTTTTGGGCACCCTGAGACGGCAGGGGTTGGTTATGTACCCCATTCGATTCCTGTCCACTATATTTTCCTTGACACGGCAGGGGTTATGTAGCCCATTTGATCCCCCCCCCCCCAGGGCCTTGTGCCAACCCCCCCCCCCCCCCCCCAGGGCAGCCCGACACAGCAGGATTATGTAGCATTTTTGATCGCCACGGGTACCTAAGGCAATGGTTGTGGTGACAACAGAGCAAGAACCAGAAACAGCAGGCATTGGCTGGGACACAACAGGCAAACGCATTTGAATTCTCCGTTTCCCCTGTTACAGCCCGTTTTCCCTCGGTTTCCCCTGCAAATTACCTGCCTCTGCCCGCTTTCCCTCGGTTTCCCATGCCAAGGGGGGGTAGACAAGCAACATGCCACAGGGCATGCCGCAGCTGCCGCAGGCTCCACAGGATAAAGGCCCCCCATTGTCATTTCACTGCTCTAAGAGCCCTGGCCCAACCCCTCCATGGCCCTTCTTTGCCCAATTTGGCTGGGCTTGGGCCTCTGTCCAACACACCACTTGTCCAAGATGTAGAGCTTGCATGCACCTCATTGATTTGGTGCCTAAATCGAATTCAGTCCCAATCCAAAATGTGAGAAAATTTGCCACGTCTGAATACATTTTCAGACAAGGGAAAGGAAGGGAGTGTAGGGAGGTAAGGAGAGGCAATACCGGTAGATCAAGGGCACCAGGTGGTGAGAGGCCGATGGGCACGGCTACAACCGGAAAAATCAACTGCGGGCCTGCCGGGGGTGTTCTGCAGGTCAGTGGGCCGCTATGGTTTCCCTCTGCTCCAACCATCTCAGAAAGGGCGATGATTATGCCGCAGGATAATCAGGGTGCCGCACGCGTGCCCACGGTACATGATGAGTTTCGGGATGCAGCGTTGTACTGCACTGTACCTTCACTTTTCCTTTGCTTCTCCGCTTCGGCCAAAACTGTTTTTTTAGCGGGTGTTGGGAGGGATTGTTTGTGCCTCATGTCTTGACTGTAGAAGTCGCTTGTCCGCGACCATTTCCGGCTGACATCGCACCTCGGTATGCAAAGCTGCACAGAATACTTCCTCTTCAGGTGCTCAAGGGGGGGGGGGGGGGTAGCTGGTGACTGGGGAGCTCGAAAAAAGGTTTGCGCAGGTGGGAGGAGGGGGGGGGTCGTCTGAGCCCGTTGAAAGAGGCGGGTCTGGGAAAGGGGCTCAGATGACAGAGCCTTTATGAAAGGGCCGTCTAAGGCCGGGTGCAGGTGATGGCTCAGAAATCAGGCCGCTCCGCTATTATTGAGAAAACTTTGCTCCCATGATATCTGGCTTAGATCACTGTGTCGTGGGGATCATTTTGAGCCATCTATGTTGGGGTACCCAGGATACCCCCCCCAAACCCCCTTCATGGCCCGTTCTCAGATCGTGTCACCTGAGCCCGGAGGGGAGAGGGGATCTTCAAAAGGGGCTCAGACGACCCCCACCCCCAGCAAACTGTTTTTCGAGCACCTGTGCTCTCCCTCAGCCTGACCCCGCGTCTCAAATAGCCCGCATTGTCTTCGCAACTCAAACAATCATGTACCCCTCTATAAAATCCGGTTGCTCCCTATGATTTTTTTCTTCCAGTGTACAATAACTGCAGGAGGCCAAAGTGAGAGCCTTGGGGGGCGTTTCTGCACACAGCGCCCAATCATAAGTTAGCTTGCCCGTGACGACCCTGAAAAATACCCACCGCGGGGGAAGCATACGTCCACGTGGCAAAAAAAACTGACATCATTCTGGCATTTTCAGTTTGAAACATAGTTTGTCTTAACCCATTATCTGAGCCTATGACTCAGTAGGAGTCTGGTCGGTCGGTGAAGGGTCAGGACTTCCACAATTCCTCCAACCCAGCCTACCACAGGGTCTTCATTGCCACAAGTGTATCAATATTCAAAGTATGTGCAGGATATGTACAAACATAATAATTGTGCCTTGATCCTTCTAAACCACACATGCAGGACCACGGCAGCTACAGTCGGTCGCCCGCCTATCTGGCATCCACTCGGCCAAAGGCGAGTCTTTGCGGCGGCCACACTCCCACCCGATCACAGTCTCAAACCCTCAGGACAGGGTGCGGCAGTACATGACTGGGCACCTACAGAAGAAACACGATCACAGCCAAGAGGCACTGATGCTCACCCATATCAACGGCTCTACTATGCCTCCCGCCTGAACAGAAGGTTGCCCCTGTTGCAGGTGCCAGGAATCTACCAAGCGCACCGCAAGGGACCAGGCTCAACAGCCCAAGGGGCCAACACGGTTGTGAGTCAACAACAGTGTCTTCTTGGGTGATACTGAATATACCATCAGTAAGCCTACGTATTGGTCAGCTTGGGGACGGGCGTGCAATGCCATTCAACGGGGGTTTTACGTGTCCTTGAGCAGAGAATCCTTTGATGCCATCAGTGGAAATGACCGCCGAGCTTTGCAGTTTTTCAAGACTGGGGACTCCGCAAGTTTCGTGAAGTCCGTCACATGGGTACAACCACTAGGATGTGCCAACAGAGCCCCCGGACTGTCCCTGTTTCGTTGCTCTGCGTGGGGTCCGCACAGAGGAGGGCGGCGGCTCTCGCTGTTGGTATCCATGACAATGCCTGTCACTTGTGCCAGAGCAGCAGCAATTCTGGAAATGGAATCGCGTTAAATGTCTTTTCGATCGCTTCCATCCGGTGGACGGGGCATTGCAAACCCAGGGACGTCCCGCCTTCTCAATGGGCTGGCCGACCCCAGGGCGTGCGGCTTTATGGCTGGTATTACCGACCCCGGGGCCTCCAGCATTTTACATGGGCCCACTGCCCACGGCTCCCCCGCTCTTCTGCATCCGTGACCCCCCGCCCTCCGTTTGCATGCCCCTAATTGTTCATTGCGCATGATTCCACGTGACCCAGGCTTTCGGTTATCTTGAGGGCAGCCTGCGTCAGTGGTAGTGGCACTTGCGGCCCAAATACGCGGGCTGTGGTGGAGGCTCGCTCTCGGTCCCAAGCTACTGCCAGAGTCTACCGCCTGCCCCTACACGGGCACAGCGGTGGAAGGTTCCCCCAGGGCCCTTCAGAAGGCACAACTCTCAGCACCGGCCCCTCGACGTTTGGCGGCGTTGGAAACTTAGACTGCAGAAGAGTTGCATGGACCCACTGCTCTGTGACGGCGCCCAAGTCCAGGCCAGGGCACTCCAGCCCCGTGACCCAGGTCGCTGTCCACCTCCGCTTCTGGTCGCCCCCTTCCGTCGGGGTTGTGGTGAGGCACTTGGGCAGCAGCCTGTGTGGAGACGCGGTGCCCGAGCCCAGACGAAAGCGGAATTGGGGGCTTGGTTGCAGATAGACAGACTTTCAAATAGTGCGGATCGCGTCAGCAAGGGATGCAGGGTAGCGGTGTAGTGCTGTGCAAGGAAAACGAGGGGCGAGGGGGGGAAATGGTGGCAGAGGGGGTATGTTTACCGAAATGAACCCTCCACTCCTGGTCTGCAGCAAAACCAAAAAAAACACACAGCAGATATGGGGAACTTGGGGCGGTGCATAGGGATACACTGGGATACACGGGGCCATGAGCAACGGATACTGAGCTCGCATATCTCTCGGGGACGGACAGGAATATGCCAACACGGAGCGTTTTCAGGGATGGCTGTGATTGTTGCCTCGTTTGTGCCCGCTGAGTGTCCCAAAGGGGGGGGATGTGGGGTATATTCGGGAAGCCCTTGAAAAGGGCTATTTGGAACACCCTGGGTCTGCATGTTGTACTGACAATATGTTAGAGATTTTGTCTTTTTTTGGACAGTGCCTGTGTTGCTTGCTGGCTGTTTTTGTCAACAGACAGCCACCATGTCCGGATACAAATTCACGCCACGCGCTGTTGCATCCCCAGATGCACTGCAACAACCTTTGGTTCGCAAAAGAGCACGCTCTGGGGGTGCTACCTGGGTGCGGGTTAGTCGCCAGAAGACCCCTAGCACCGCAAAAAAGCCTCGTATAGGTGGTTAGCAGCAACCTGCATGTGACCACGAGGAACACCAGATTCTATCCGCTTCTGAGGCCGCTGCTTTTGCAGCGCAATTTTGGGATAAAAAGACGCACCCCACCAAGGCTTCACAACATGAATTTCTGGCAACCTGCATCGACGTCGATTTGGACCAAAATGTGAAACACGCAGGTCGCCAGAAGTACACGAGAAAGAGGGGGCACCAGACAACGTACTTTGTACCCTACCGTGGGTCGCGCGGGACTTTGCAGCAACCTGGGGTCGAAAATCGTGCAAACACCGAAAAGTTTGGCCTCGATGCTCAAAAATATCGTCAGCTACCCCCCCCTAACCCATGCATTTCTGAAATGGCCTTTTCTCACAGATTTCAAAAAGTATACACACCCCCCCCCCCTACGGAATGAAATTTTGGTGCTCTGGACGAAAAATGGAGAAAACCCTGAAAATACACGAATTTGCTCCACGTTGGCATATTCTGAATGTCCCCGAGAGATATACCCCCGTGGCACAGGCATATGGTCATAGCTACGAATCTCAGTACATTGTTTTGACTTGCTGCACTGCAACGCAAACCAGATCAGTGGGATACACAGGGGGGGGGGGGGGGAGGGATACACTGGGACATATGGAAAAACTTTTTGGGGTCCACAGGATACACTCAGGAAGAAAATTGGGATGCACACCAATTGAAAGTCTGGTTTCAGATGCAAGATGTCAAACGATACTATGGACTGAGACACTGTCCATCACAACGTTGTGTTGAACACAAACCGGTTCTGAGTGCGGCTGTTGCCGATTTGTGTTGTTTATCAATAGGTGGAGGGGGTGATGTCCGGCAAAGGGGCATATTTAGCAGGACTTCCGACCAGCCACTAAGTCATTTATGCGGCTCCATTTGCGCACAGGAGTCGGCACGTGTTGGGGCTGCATGCCCCTACAAAGAAGTACCACCATTGCTGGGATCGTGGACCATCAGGAGCCGGATATTTACCTCCCCCCCCCCCTTGTATAAGCCACGCCAATGTACACACTTATTACGGTCCCTACGCCTACTGTAGCTTGGACAAGGGCGTGGCTTGTGCACAACACATACACCTCCCGACACACACTTGCACAGGCCACATGTGCTAAAATTGGTAATTCAGGACCTATGGGATGCATCAGACCAAAAAAAAAAAAATTCCTGGTGCACCAGTAGGGGGCCACATGGGGCATGGGCAAATGTGACGACAAACCCATGTCTTATGTGGCCCCACTATATTTCGTGTGTAATTAAATTACGTACGAAATTATTATGGTCCCTACGCCTACTGTGACTTGGACAAGGGTGTAGCTTATCTGCAGAACGGTGGAAAGTCCAGCAATACGTCCCCACCGACAGACGTATGCCCTCATCAAGTATCTCGCGGCGCAGCCGCGGCACAAATTGTTCATACACTCCAGAAAGGCGCCGTTAGGCGCCAACACCAATTGTTCACAGGCCCAGCAAGGCGCCGTGAGGCGCCGTCACACATTAGGTCAGTGATTGGGTCAGTGCAGGGCGCCCTGCAACACCCTCCTGCCCCGTTTCCTGGGGTTATCACTGACGTCCGTGCTGTAGTCATCGCTGTCCCCCCACCCCAGCGAGTCCAAACTCGACGCCGGGCCTGCTTCGGGCGCATCCGCTTCCCCAGACAGGCTCCCTGTGCTATGCGAATACCCACTGTCGCTGGCCTCCCCCTCCCCGGACGACATTTCCTCGAGCCCCAACTCCTCCCATTGCTGCTCCAGGCGGCGTCGTTTAGGGAGGGAGTCCTCATTATACGGATGCCGCAGTCTCCCCTGCTCTGCCATCTTGTCTGCTTCCTCATTGCCCGCCACCCCCAGGTGAGACGGCACCCATCATACCTGAAGCCGGTCCCCTGCAAGCTCCCGCTCAGCCAGGACTGACAGCCACAGTTCCTTATGTTCCACCTCCTTCCCTGACACCCTCCACTGATGTCGCTGCCACTTACTTGACCACTGCGTAATCCCCTTGAAAACGTATTCCGAATCTAAAACTACAATCATACGTTCTTCCCATCGCCTACTGCGGACGGCATGCAGGACTCCCCTCAACTCGGCCCTGCTCACACTTTGCTTTTCACCCAGTGGCACAAACTCAGAGCTGTTACGCAGGGGTTACGTTGTTACAAGGGTGTAGCTTATACAAGGGGGGGGGGGGCGGGGTACGGTCCCGCGTTTGAGTCGCGGCCCAGGGGGCTATGCCTTTCAGAGCAACAGGCAGCTGTTAGGGATGGCATTGAGGTGGTTTGCCCCCTTGCGTGCACATTTACACGGGGTCCGAACATGGAGCCTATTGGTGGTATTCTGGGAGCCTTTCTTTGGAGTCAGCAGTGTGGGAAATACTGAGTCGTGGTGCGGGGGGTGGCAGAAAACTCAAAGTGGTGTAATCTGTCCAGCCTCATGCGCCTTGGCAGCATCGGTGGGCCTGCCCTTCCTGACCACCGGGCTATTGGTGATGAGGGGGGCATTTGGCGGTTTTGTTCCCGATTGCACAAACACGAAACCGCTGAACGACCATCCAGAGCAGAGCAGGAGGGTGGGGGTCATGATCACATTTCCAACTCTGCTCAAACTGCGAGGTTCTCGACTGGATGCAGCAAGCTGATGTTCAATTGTCAAGTGTAATGAAGGCTGAAGTTTGCTTTTCGTGGGGTGTTAGGGGAATTGCAAGCTTGAATGCCGCCCCCTCCTCCCCCTTCGGAGTCCCCACCTGCTGAGCTTGAGCTTGGCCCAGCAGCAGGCTCCCCGGCCTGGCAGTACCATAAATGCATGTCAAGTACCGCTGTGGCCAGCCATACGAAGCCCAAAACACGGGAGAATAGGTGCCGCCATTGCTACGCTCAACACGCAGCAGATCCCGAGGTAGGAGGGTTGACCTGGCCTTGGTGTTCGGCGCAAGACGGTCCACAACGCGCACCAAAGATGTGATTCGGCTCTGCACGAAGCCCCGCCAACGCAAAAAGTGCAACTCTTCCGGTGATGCAATGGTGGCGCACAAGAAGTGGGTGAACAGCGGACAAATGTGCAATGGGGCCAAGATGCTGCTCAGGTCTAAATCGGAGGACTTGGGCAGCGCCGCAGATGAAGCCACTGCACGAGGAGAGTGAAGAAAGCAGACCATGCGGAGAATTTGTGCAATGCCCGTGCTTCAGCCATCCCAACCACT
Source organism: Eutreptiella sp. 'Long Island Sound 2002' (assembly GCA_964036045.1). NCBI lineage: Eukaryota > Euglenozoa > Euglenophyceae > Eutreptiales > Eutreptiaceae > Eutreptiella > Eutreptiella sp. 'Long Island Sound 2002'. The sequence goes on from OZ038390.1 coordinate 44,253,988, forward strand.
GGGCAACCCTTGTACACCGTGGAAGAGCAGGCAAGGCAGTTCATCCATGGAAGAGCTGTTAACTCGGGTGCGACCACTCTTGGCAGAGGGCGGCAACTTGATTCCAAGTCAGTGACGGTGGCTGCTAAGTGTTGGGGCACTGACGGGGAGTGCCTGGTTCTCTTGCAGGTGCTGCGAGGAAAAGGTGTTAGGTGGATACACACAAAAGGTGCAGCAACCTGGGACAAAGCACTTGATCGTCCATCAATGGGAGTACTCAATAGCCTTGCACAAAAAAAATCAACCGCAGTACGTACAATTCAATAAAACAATGGAAAGCATAGTTTTGTTAACAATTTTTTTGAAACAGAAAAGCCGTGCACTTTTATTACATCCATAAGCTTTTTTCCAATTTTAGTCCAATGTGTCCCTGGTGCTCCAAAAGCCACATTGCTTAATGCCATGATTTGCATCATGCATATCTCCCGGTTCACACATCACCTCAATGATGGGACCGTGCCCGCAAAACACAAAATACTCAATGTGGCCACCATTATAGGGGACTTGGCTGGCAAATAAACCATAGTTATATACTCATGCACCTCAGAAGAAGTGGGAAAACAACCGAAGATATTTACGCATCCCACCAATCTTGCACTCAAACGAGATTTTCCCCTGAAGACAACGCGGAGTGAGTCCCTAAACAGCACATCTGGAGCACACCTCCAATATGCAGGAAAGAGAACCGCAGGCGTGCAAGCCATTTTGCTTTTTCACACCATGCACAGGAAACTGAGGCACTATTGCAGATGCACCATTGCCGTGCATCCCCTCGTGTCTTGCTGCCCCAGCAATATGTTGCAACCACACTCGTGCAAAGGTTTGGAACATGGTTGTTTATCTCATTGCATATTGGAGCCACGAGGCGGAGCCACGGGGCGGAGGGGGACCGTGCCGGCTGTGGCTGTGACACTGACGTAGACTGTGTATTTGGTCGCCGCGATGGCGAGGGATCGCGCCGCTTAGCCTCTGGTGATGCGAGGAGACTAAGGGCAGGCTGCCTAGGAGAGGGTGGTGGTGAAGGGGACCGCACGCGGCCGTCCCTTTCCATTGATGTGGACATGAAGTTCTGAGAGACATCAGACCAATGGAGGCCCCCGAATAGGGTACCCGAATGTATCACCATAGCACCGAATTGGGTACCCCTTTAGAGTGACATGCACAACAACACACACAAATGCAACACAAATGAGGGCTAGGCATGCAAGGAACTCATATAAATGCACAACAAGGCGACTTGTCATTGGTACTAAACACTGCTATGTAGGTTGGGTACGTTCTTGTACAAATTTTGTGCACAGCGCGCAAAACGCCTCCAAGGAAAGGAATTATGACTACATATGCGATGTCGTATTGGGGTGACCCACATGACGAATCCTTGCAGTGCACACACAGTGTTCGCTACTTTCAGAATATACATTCCCCCCAAAAGCCCCCAACCTATGAAAAACCCAGGTGTTGTTAGGGGGCGCCTTAAGCGCAGTGCGCGCGCAGTGCAACTATTTGGGCGTCCGGCCGTACTGGAGACCCATGCTTTGAGATCATAGGGGCATCCTTGTTACCCTGTTGCGTAGCTTTTGATGCTTTTTCCACATTGGGATATAGCATTTTTGGATTTTCACCCAATTTCACTTATTTCCACCCTTTTTCACACTTTATTTGTATTTGCAAGGGCTATTTGGACCATGTCTTTGTGCAGGACACTACCCATCTCTTTGAACTGTGCTATGCCTGTGATTCCAAGCCAAGTCGCATTCGAATTCGCCATCAAATTCTCGTCCGGCCGGTCGCATCAACTTACGAGGGTTGATGTGGCTGGTGAAGCGAAAGACCCGCCAGAGGGTGAGTAGTTCAACTCCGAATAATCTCATAGCGGAAATTGCCTCCGCGGGGCTGTCGCCACAACGGTCGCAGTATCATGTCGACAAAGGTTTCGATGCACATACGAAAGGAGGTACCCCCGGCCGCCTCCCCCTCTACATTAGAGGGTGCTGAGGGTGGCAACCAATACGCTGTTCATGGCTTTTCCAGATGTGCATGATGTGTGTTATGTGAAGGGAAGGTAGTTTGCAACTTTCTTGAGCTGGGGCAGTTTGGGTCACCTAATTCTAAGGGCGTTTCCAAGGGGCGTGCCTAGGGGCTCTTCGGGGGGAACATAGTCTAAAAGTAGCGTGCAGTGCGCGCGCAGTGCAAGGATTCCCCCTTATGCCTTATTGTTTCCACCCGTCCCTTACCATGGCATGCGCTCGTCTGTGCTTGTGGGTCACTCTGCAACTGCAAGAAAATGGCGCTGTTTGACGGCCTGCGAACGCAGCCAATCAGACTGCAAAAATTCTCAATTAACAGTTCAACATGTGCGATATTTCGAGAAGCTGCGACACAGAAAATGAGGGATCATCGAAGAGTTATAAAAGCTGTCTATATGTACAGACAAAAACGACTACCTCAAAAAATTGCCATCAGAATTGCGCTGCGAGGCAGTAACTTGTGGCAAGGAAATATATCGAGGAGCGGGCACTGAAAATGGCTACTTCTAAGACGTTTGCAGACACTACTCCTGCAACAAGCTGCAACGCAAGCAAACAAAATGCGCAATGGGACAGTGTTTTGGATTGTGCATTGCTCTGAGTGCCGTTTCGATTTGAGGGGCCATGTATGCCAAGAACATCGCACATCTCATGGCACACGTTTGCACGAGTTGTTGTTGTTGTTGTGGTTGTTGGGGCAATTTGCTTGTGTCCCTCGCAGCACTGCATTTAATGCTTTCAGGAGTTTGGCGGCTGGACTACACTGCGCTGGCGGCACAGAAATGGTGACAGACAATGGACGTAAATGGTGGAAAGAGCAGGCAGTGGGGAAGGCAGGCAGGTATGGCAGGCCGCAAGAACACAGAGGCAAGAGGTGGCAAGAGAAGAAATCCTTTTCTCCCCTCCTCTCTCTGCCTCTGCGTCTGCCTCTCTGCTCTGTCTTTTATCTTTCTGCTCTTCCCTCTGGATCCTCTCTGCATGCTTCGCCATTGCAGTGTTCAGGAGTGAAAGGGGCCAAGGTGCAGTGCAATCAGAACCAAGGTGCCTGCCGGCGAACCTGCCTGCTGTGCACTGGTGGACAGGAGCCGCACCCAGCTACTGACCCTGGTACAGTCGCAGCTCGGACTCTGGGGCTTCCACCGCGCCAGCTCTCTAGCAGCTTTCTGCAGCCGTATATTATAAGGAGGGCGCGAGCCTAGCAGTCCAAGCGCTGGCGTCGACACGAAAACCAAATGGATGAACAGCCGAAATCCCGTTTCACTGACTGGCCTACACTCTCAACAGCTCGCTTCAGGCATTTTCCCCAACACCCGGCACATCCTGACAGAAAGCACGGCAGAAACATGCAGTACGCGACGCTGAGACGCAGACGGCCAGTGGGCACCCCGACGCGTCCGAACGTCAACCGTTGAAGCCGCCCGCGTTGTTGCCAAAGCGTGGCCTTTCAAATGGTGTACACGATGTGGCACCACAATTTTGCTGGTATTTGAACACCGTTGGCGAGTATCACAGGTGCTTTGGAGGCTCAGTACAGCATTTCTTATGCACCCATATTCCGGACCCTCTGACATTACCCTGTGCTGCAGCCGAGGCTGAAAGAACAGAGCGTTGCCGATGCCCTACACCTAATTTGGCAAAGAGCAGGAGAAAATGACATTTACCAATAGAAATTTCTTTCGGGCCTTTTTTTGTTTTGCTTCCCAGCCCCGCCTAGCCCCCCCAGCTGAACAAAGGCAGAGTGGAAGGTGCAGACCACATCACGCCGCCAAGCTCAGAAGGTCACTACTCTGGCGGATGTGGAGGCCAAATTTCCTCCCACTTCTTTAGATTCGTAGGAGGCCGAGGCACGAAGCTGCACCACTTTCCGATCCACGGGGGCAGCGTCTTCAAACATGCATAAAACATCTTAATGCAGATCTGCCGCGTCCTCCGGTTTGCCATGGCATCGAGGCTCGGCAGGTAGGCAAAGCTCACCTGCTTAACCGTCGGCCGCGTCTGTGGGACCATATCGCCCGTCCGGACCTGCGCGAGTTTTAAGAGGTACTGCTCAGCGTTGCCTGTCTCCAGGTTCCAGGTGGGGTTGAAGAATGCGGAGTATGCCGTCATCATCTGAGGCGCCGCCTGCCGCCCCAACAGAACGGTCTTGTCGTTGATCCCGCCGTACGTCGCACAGTTTCGGCCATAGACCGTTTTGGGGTCCGTCTCATTCAGGAAATACCTCAGTTGAATGGGAGAGGGCCAAAATGCGTCGTCCCGCGTCCAGAGGACGAAACGATACTGGGCGTTGTAGCGGGCCTCAAGAGCTACAGAACTGTTCCACATGAGTTCTCGCGCCCTCCAGAGCTTCAAAATGGCCTTTCCAGACTGGCTCTTGTACGGCGAATACTGAGAGAGCCGTTTGTGAAAGATAGGGCCCTCTGGAAGCTCATCCAACGCCTCGGTTTTGAGATGCTCGTAATAGATCAGCTCACCTCCAGCCTTTTCGATGGACTCCCGGACATGTTGATCGAAACTGTGGGGCGCCAACAATCCGGTGCGTGGATCAGCTTCCCCGAGAATTCGTTCATCCGAATATTGCGTGGCATAAGTATACGTCCGGCGCCTGGGATCAAGCCCAAGCAAAGACAAATAGACATGGACAGCGAACCCGTCACGGACCGCTGCCCAGACGACATGTTGCACGAATGAACCCAAAATGAATCGGATCCTCAAACCGGAAATGAACACCGCAACCGTTCGGTTTGGAAGGAACACGACATCGTCAAACCTTATAGTTCTGCGCCATGCCTCCTCGCTTGAGTAATTGGTACTGGTGCAGCAAACGCTTGGGGTGAGGACCAAGATAAAAACAACTGCACATATGCAGCGAATCATGCATGTCATGCGGAATCAAGTGTACAAAAACATTCAGTCTAGACACACAGAGAGTGAGGGAGAGGTGAGGCTATTGCCGAGATTCAGTTCACGCACATTCCATGACTGATCTGCGTGCAAAGCCCAGATGGTTTAACGCCCTGTGCTGCGCTTTTCTTTGAGTACTGCAGCATTCTGGTGGCCTGCGAGCACCATGGTCTTCAGATGTCCCTAGAGTGTTTGCTTCATACCATAGTGGATACTGGTGTCTTTACGATACCCTTTACAATACACTTCATGCCACGCCTCCATTGCCTGGCATGTACCGGTGTACCCAAGCTGTCCGTGGGAGTTAGGATGACTCGTGCCTTAGGGTCGCATGTTTCGGGTTGTGCTCCACTCAGGTTGAGACTGCACTCGGCAAATACTCCCCCCCCCCCTTTTTTTTTATTTTATTTTTTTAATTTGTACAGGCTGTCACACTGCTCATGGTCGTGCTTCAGGCAACTTGGGTGAGGCTGGTACCCACGAAGAAAACTAAATACCCTCCCCCCAGGGACGACGGTCCCCCCCCCGGGCCCAGGGGGGACTGTCACCAAATGACGGTTCCGCCCACCCCCGGGGAAGACGGACACCACACCAACAGTAACCTGAATTCTAGTGTACCCAACTAAAACTTTTCTTCGGCGCCTCTGGCGCCTGTGATTTCCTATTGATTTCTTATTGCTCATGGGCCAAGTGACGCCCCCCCCCCCCCCCCCTGGGCGGGGATGGACAAGGGGGGGGGGGGGGGGGCTGGACAAGTGGGGGGGAGGGTACATCCATTGAGAACGTGCTCATGGGGTGGAACACACACATATAGCACAAAGCATGTTCTTGCGTATTGCATCTGAAAGTCAGCATGTCATCGTGCATGTCTTGATCTATATTGATGCACCTTGTTGTCCATCTCCACCATTTGTGTGGATTTACAGATTGGTAAGTCTGAGCCCTGAGTCTTGAGCATCGAAACCAGTATCAGCAGAGGGGTGGCTATGCTTGTGTGGGCTTTGCGGCTTGTAAAAATGGTCATCATTGGGTGTTTTAATGATGAAAAAAACAAAAAAAAATAGAGTGATTTCCAAAACGAACCACTGGTAATTGAATCAAAGCGTAAGACTTCTTCAATGCTTTCTCCGTGAGTCAAATTGCTTGACCGTGCTATATCCCTGTTCCAGAGATTGTGAACTACATCCTTTTGGAGAGACTCTAAGAGGAATGCAGAATTTGAACTGAGGCTTTTCAGAAACTTCGAATCTTTAATTGGAATGATTCTTGTTGGTTTTTTTTGTATCTATTCTGTGAATTTTGGATTTTTTTTGAAATTGGCTTTGCTCTCTCATTGTTAGATAAAAATACAGAGACCCTGCATGCCTCCCTCTCACCACCATTCATTTGAAATATTCATGAGACAGCACGTGAGGGAGCTGGGGCATAGGTCTCTGCCTATCACCCCTCTCCCCGTCCCCCACCACCTGGAATGCCCTGAACCCCCGTGGGCCCCCTTTTTTTTCAGCGAAAATTACGGGCGCATGCAGGCAGATGCATTGGTGTAGCGACCCGTGACACGTTTATCTTAGCAACGCATCAGTGTTTCCAAAAGGAGTGCCCAGAACGAGAGCCCACCAAAGGTCAATTCATTACTCTCAAGTTGGCTGGGGGCTGATAAATCAAATTGAGGTTAATCCCTTCTCACCCGAGGCCCAAACCCAAAACGAAGCACACGTGCAACACACACGTGAACATCATCTAATGTTACCCTTGGCCGACAGTGGTGCTTGGTTGGGCTTGTGCAAGATACCATACGCTAGATCCCCAGGAAATACTTGATCAGCTTTTTCATTCCGCAAGTCCTTCAGGGCGCCAAAACACAAAATAATTGCGTCATCTGGTCGCCCTTCACAGCTACAGCGATGGCTGAGCTCACAATTATAGACTTTCATGGCAAAACTCCTTCAGAAGAAAAAAGTGTGAAGAAGCTGGATCGACCGGAAGCCACAAGTCATGAATGATATAGACTCCCTGAAATCTCCTCTGTGGGTGGCACATATGATGCGCATCATTGGTCACGGTCAGATGTACACAATACATTGTACTACAAAAAAGGGAACAGACCTCGGCCGGCCTCCTCATACAAAAAGTGGGTGTGGACCAGTGGGCGTGCTGAATGGTTGGACAAGGCTATTGATGACGCAAATATCCTCAACGTTACACATGGTGTCAGCAGCTCTCCGCATCGGACCGGGACGGCCCATAGTTGGGTATTTCGGGTGGCTGCAAAGTGTCCATCAACTGGGTTTGGTGAAGGAATTCGAGCCACGGCGGCACTTTGGGGTGAGTCAGGGGTAAGTGTGTTACAGCAACGGAAGGGAGGAAATCACTGTCAACAGGTGACGACACGGAGGACGCGTATCGGCGAAATGTGGCGACGTAAGCACGTCAGAGGAAGAGCAGCAAATGAAGATGGAGTTACACATGCACCCATTCTCGGGGACTGACTGTACAGAAGCCCCGCAAATAGCCTTTTAGAAAAACCGACTGCTGCACGAAGGTACTTGCATGACAGCATGGAACACCTGCTGCCGATGTGCGTCTGCCCACAGAATTTGAGCTGTGCTTTGTGCTGCGGCTTCAGCCTGCTATTTAATGTCTAGGGTTAGACCCTGCGGTGGTGGTGCATCGCTTCTTCGGTCCAGTTCCCAACACAAGCGCATTTGGGGTGTGAAGTGTCGACTGTTGCCCACTGACTGCTGACTGCTGACTGCTGACTGTCAACTGTGGACTGTTGACTGCTGTTTTGCCGGTTGACGGTTGACTGCAGTGCGTGCAACACTACCCTCATGGGCACGGCACCCTTAATGCAGGAGGTAACTGGGCTGTGCAAAACTGACGAGAGAATGCGTCCAAAAAAAAGGCAGGGATATGAATTAGACTGCCCTGTGGATGCCTCTGACTATCAAGCATCGCGAATGGCAAGAAATGGGCGGCTGCAGATTGCTCTACTTTACAGGCGGGTACTGGTGGTCACAGGCAGGGTCTTAGCGGGATACGCTCAGGGTTAGGGCAGGCATTCGCCGCCCGAAATGAGGTCAGATGCAAGGCTACCTCCTCCTGCCGCTTGTGCAAGCATGGCCGAAATCAAGAAAACGATGCTCAGATGGAGATCTTGTGCTTAGACGAGGCCAAGCTAACACACAATCCACAGGCAAGCCTTATGGGAGGTTTTTACAGCAACATTCGCCGAAAATCACATTACAACAAACGGAAACGGGTTGCTGTCATAAGTAGCAACAACTCGGAGAGTCACGACCCTCCCTCTTTCCCACACTGGCTCAGAAACATGTCATCTTGCATTTCCAGCGAAAAAGAACTTTGGTCAGAAAGACGACGATGGGCGTGCTTGGACATGGCTGTGCTCAGGGAGGGAGGTATAGTCCACGTCACATTTATTATTATTAACTCATGGCTGCACGCTGCTTTTCAAGAGCGTCCAAAAAAACCTCGTCCTGTACATCCAGCGTGGCATAGGCTGAGGCAAGAGTGGCAATTTCATTCGGCTTGAATGTGGACAAGAAAGCATTCTGCATGGTCCGCTTTGCAATGGCAGTCATCAGTGCCTCATGCTTGATCCCCAATGTGGCGTAAGCCCAAGCAGTGTTCGCAACACTCTGGGCGCTAAACGAGGAAAGGACACTGTCTTGCATGGTTCGCTCAGCAAGTGCTGCCATCAACGCATCATCCTTGACACTGACCTTGGCAAATGACCAGGCCGTATTGGCAATTGCCTGCGCGTCAAATGTTGACAGAACACCGCCCTGCATACTCTGTTTTGCAATGGCAGCCATCAGTAGATCATCTTTCATGCCAAACGTAGCAAAGGCCCAAGCTGTATTGGCAACATTTTGGCCTGTAAATGTGGACAGAACGTCACCCCGCTTGGTCTGCTCGGCAAGCGCCACCATTAGCATCTCATGCTTGATTCCGAGTGCGGCATAAGCCCAGGCTGTATTTGAAACGTCCTGGGCATTAAAGGTTGCTAGCAAACCATCTTCCAGTATCCGTTCAGCAAGAGCTGCCATCAATGCTTCGTTCTTGACACCAAGTTTGGCAAAGGCCCAGGCTACGTTGGCAACAGCCTGTGAGGTAAAGGAGGAGAGAAAGGAAGCATCAGTTGCAGATTTTGCAATAGCTTCCATCAGCAGCATATCCTGTATTTCAAGTGTAGCATAAGCCCAGGCTGTGTTGGAAATTGCTTGGGCGTTAAACGTGGATAGAAAACCCACCTGCAGGGTCCGCTCAGCAAGAGCTGCCATGAGTGCCTCATGCACTACACCACATCTGGCATAGGCCCAAGCTAAATTGGCAACAGCCTGGGCATTAAATGTGGAGAGAAATCCTTGGTGCATCGTCCGTTCAGCAAGAGCCGCCAACAGTTCATCATCTTTGATACCAAATGTAGCAAACGCCCATGCCATGTTAGCAACTGCCTGTGAACTGAAGGTGAGCAGAAACCCATCTTGCATGGCCCGCTTCACAAGAGCTGCCAGCATTCTCTCGTGCCTAACACCAAGAGATGCGTAAGCCCAAGCTGTAATGGCTACGTCTTGAGCATTGAATGTTGACACGAACCCATTCTGCACAACTCGTTCAGCAATGCCGTTCATTAATGCATCGTCCACTAAATCCAGTTTGGCATATGCCCAGACGGTAGTAGCAATTTGTTGGGACGTGAAAGTGACACGCAAATCATTTTGCATGGTCTGCTGAGCAAGAGCTGCCATCAATGCGCTGTCCAGTATGCCTAGTGTCGCGTACCCCCACGCCAGGCTGGCAATATCCTGCGGCTTACACGTGGACACAACACGTTCTTGCACAGCGAAGCGTGCAACAGCTGCCATCAGTTGTTCATCTTTAATACGAAGCGTTGCATAGGCCCGGGCTATTTTTGCAATATCGGAACACGTGAAAGTGGACAGCAACAATTCCTGCACGATCCGCTTGGCGAGTGCTGTCATCAATGCTTCATTCTTCACACCAAGCCGAGCATAGGCCCCAACCAACGTGGCAAGTGCTTGGGGATTCAATGTGGACAGAAAGTTCTTGTGCATCGTGCGCATAGCAAGAGCTGTCATCAGCTCTTCATTCTTAAGACCAAGTGTGGCGAAGGCCCAGGCTGTGTTGGCGATTTCCTGCGGCTTAAATGCAGACAGAAAGCCATTGCTCATGTCATGCTCAGCCAGGCTGTTGTGCATGGCACGCCGAGCAAGAGCACCCATCAATATTTCATTTCTTATCCCCAGGGTGGCATAGGCCCAAGCCGTATTGGCAACATTTTGGGCTGTAAACGTAGAGAGGAAACCTTGCATCTCCATCCGTTGAGCCAGACCTGTCATCAACATCTCATCCTTTATGCCCAATCTAGCATAAGCCCAGGCTGTGTTTGCAACTCCCTGGGCTGTTAATGTGGACCAAACACCATCTTCTAAGGCCCGCTGGCTCAGAGCTGCCATCAATGCGTCATCCTTGATACCTAGTGTTGCGTATGCCCAGGCTGTATTACCAACACTTTGTGCACTGAAATCGGTCACCACACCAGACGTAACAGTGTATTCTGCAATTGCACGAAGAAGCTCGTAGTTGCGGCTCTTGACCTTCGCTAAACCCCAAACAGCCATTGATATCTCCTGCCCCGTAAGGTCATGCTTCATCATTTGCGCCCCAATTTCTTGCACTAAATCCTCTTGTGCAATTCCAATCTTCCCAAATGCCCAAAGTAGTCGGCTCCCTTGTCGTCCACTGAGTTCTGCCAAAATGCTTGGATTCAATGTGTGATTCCCAATGGCACGGATGAGGCTGCAATCCCCCTTGTTAAATTCCTCCTGAAAGACGGAATCCCAACCACTCAATTTGACAAGGACATCCATGAGGCGGCACAAATTTGTTGCAGAGAGCTTGTCCACGGAAGGCGTCACCAAACCACACAAGCGAATGACTTCGTGTCGAAGATTTTGCCGGTCTTTCCCCACAACCCGCAGTTTAATTTGGTTGTTCCGCATCATTCCCTCCAGTTTCTTGCAGATGCCAACACCAGAGCTTGACTGCTGTGCTATTGATTCAATTGTTTCTTGGACAAGTTCAACTTTCGGGATCACTGCGTTTCTCTTCCACTGACCCGTCCTTTGCTTGGATCGCTTCCAATAAGCAGAGGAAGAGCCACTAGCCGAGAGAGTGGTCAACATTTTCGGGTTTGTGAGACTGCGAGGTGGCGGACCTCCATTTTTGCCTTGGGTTTCCAACCCTCGGTGCACTCCCATGTTGCTCCCGGCTTGAAATCCACCGGTGCCACCCACTGCTCGCCAATGTAGGCCCGCAAAACGCGCGAGGAATCTCACTTCTGGGATTGAAGTGCTGTGGCACACAAACAAAACTACTCCAGTCCATAGCAATACCAAGAGGGCAATGGAATATCGGAGTTCCTGCTGCAAACGTGATGCACCACGTTGTGCACAATGCACATGTGCAGAAGTGTGATTGGTTGCGCAAGGAGCTCGACCATTGGCATCACAGCTTTCGTCATATTGCATCATCAAACATGCATTCTAAGAGACCATGAAGGTGCAAGCGTTCACTTGATGGTGTGATAAGCACGGACGATTCAATGGATCTAATGGGTGCGGCTTCCTACAACCCTCGCGCATTCATGGTGCTTCACTTGAGTGTTGTACCTGGGACTTCATGTGTGCCTACCTGCCAACAGTAGACTCACCAGCAAAGGGCACTTAAAAGGACCCATCCAATGTTTGGAGCCATTCGAATGTGCATTCCCAAGTCAACAAGATACCCGCTTTGGAAAAGTACGCTTTAACAGAGCCACCCAGGCAGTGTTTTGTTTCTCGTGCATAAGGAAACAAACGTGAACCTCAGCCACCCCAAGCCCAAACCCTACTGTGATAAGATAGACAGCAGCAAATAGATGCTCCAACTTTGAATTTTGATGGTATTGTGTTGCACAATTCCAAGAAATGGACCAAAGCATCACATGAGCGCATTGACCCAAGATCAACACCTCGCATGTAGTGCTCGCTCTCAAAAAAATGCAACGCCTTGCAGGACAGGGCACTGCTGGGGGGGGGGGGTCTCGGCTCGCACCAAAGGTGGTGCCCCACGGCCAGTGTGACCTTACCTCACCAGCTCCACTGGGTTCCACCTTGGTTGTCTGGTCTCACAGCCACCCAGACTGCTGATGATCCCTGAACCTCACCAAGACGCCGGTGGGAGGGAGATACCACCATGCCTGTGTTGTCGCACCCCCCCCCCCCCCCCGGGGCCTGTGGGGGGTTCAAGGCACAGTAGCACACCTTTCATCTCCATCGGGCTGCGGTCCTCCTGTTGGAGTGCGGGGGGGGGGGGGGATGTGTGTGCCGGTGCGCCAGGCCCCAGCAAGCGGGGCAGGGAGCTCTACACAGAGGCTGCTGGGTTGGGTGACCTGTGGCTTCCTCCAGCCCATGACTGAACCCCAGAGGGGTGCACCGGGCATGTGGTCTGAGGCGCACCTTGACTGCACAGGTGGCGCTGCACACTGTGGACGGAAAATCCTGGGGCATGCTGAGCACTTCCCTGCCCCCGAGCACTTGAGGGATCGGGGCTTGCGGTGAGCGGGTATTTGGTAAAACTTAGTACCGGACGAGGTAACACTTAGTAAAATTTGGTAAAACTTAGTAGAAACGAGGTAAAACTTAGTAAAAATAGGTTTTTTCAAAAAAATTTTAAAACAAAATTGTATTTACTAAGTTTTACCTCGGTCCACTAAGCCCCCCCCCCCCCCCCGGCTGCCGTTTTAAACAAGGTAGTCAACACTTCGATGGTAGGTGGTACTTTTGTTTAAGGGCACAAGGCCCCCGAGTCGATTCTCCGCCACTTGTGTTAGTGGCACCCCACCCAGGCCAAACCATCATGCACACCAATTAATTGGCACTCGGCCAACGTAACAAAATATAATTGGGGTCGGGCAGTAGAAACAAAATCAGGCTCAAGAAAAGAATCCCGACAGGGCCATGGCCAACATCTGTGGGAACTACTTACCAGTAGTTACAAAAGATACATCAAGTCAAATCAAGTCGGCCTTGGTATCTGCATGGCGCGGTTTGCCTCGCACCGTGGGATTATTGGTGCACATCCCAAACAGAGCCGTTTTCAACGGGCATTTGGTGAAACCTAGTATGCACGTAGCAAAACCTAGTAAAATGTAGCAAAACCTAGTAAAATGTAGCAAAACCGAGTGAAAAAAAATTTTTTACTAGGTAAAAAAAGCAAAATTTTTAAAAAATTTTCCCTTACTAGGTTACTAGGTAGTGACAAATTTGGACTTGAATTTGAACAAAAAACACCAAGTTTATGGGGGGGGGGGTCAACGGTAGGTGGTATTTATGTTTAAGGGCATGGTGCCCCCTGGTCTATTCCAGGCCACTTGTGTAAGTGGCGCCCCACCCGGGCCAAACCGTGTTTTGCAAGGTCAGCAAAAATAAAATGAGGCTCAAGAAAAGAAGGAGCTTTTATATCATAAATATACATATATATACATATATGAGGTGCACACACGTGTGCTTTATATGAAGTCGCAAAACACGCGCTTGTAGATGAGGTCCGACTTCTTATCTTTGTAGGTGGGTTGTGCAGAGGGAGGGTTGTGCTTGCACATGTTGCGAAGCATGCCCGTGGTCTTTTCTTCCAACTCTTTGATTAGATTTTTGTCATACTCCAATTTCCCAGAGGCATCTTTGGGGTAATGCTCTGGAACAAAAAATTCTTCACCACGGATCACCACCTTTGGATGGACCTTATCTACAGAAGGCGGCTTGTCAACCACAAGCCGGTCACCCAAGGCGAATGCCAACACAATGCATGCCAGTGTGGCAGTAAATTGCACTCTCCATTTGCGCAATGCCACACATATCTCCGTGGAACAGAAACCGGAAGCATGCAGGGCACACTGATAAACTCCACATTCAGGGCACGTGATGTGGGCTGTGTCGTCGCAAAAAAAGCACGACGAACGGCTGGGTGAACAATAGGGCGTAGCATACATCCGTGCCAAGGCCCAACTGGGTGTGGTCTCAATAGGGGGGGCATGCGGAGAACTGCGATAGCGCAAAGCTGCCTGTGCAATCTCACGCAACAACCACAATCTGTCTTGTGGAAGTTGGATGCTACCGTTGACAACACGCCTAGACAAAAGGCAATGTAGCATCAGAAGGCAGGCAGGATGGCAGCTCACACCGTCGTCCTGATGTAGGAAGGTGGAGTAGAGGGGGGCTATAGCAAAAGCTACACTGCCGAACTCACCCAAAAACTTGTCCCACCTCTTCTGCGCCCTTGCCTTAATGCCTTCTTGTTCGGCAATGAGGTTCACTATTGGCAACTCCTCGGTGTTTGCACCCGCTATGTACGGCTTGTAACACAGCGGATCGAACACGAGGCACAAGAAAGTACGTGTTGGGGAAACCAACAACAAGCGCAGCACCCAATGTGCATTGCGCTTATTATAAATCTGCGCCACGAGCAAGGGGTGCGCATAGATCATATCAATGGACGCCGCGTTCAAAGTACGCGGCACCCATGACTCAACCAACACCTGCCTACGACCCAACGGTAAAGCTGACACATTCCACAATGAGTCACGCACAACCCACGCCACACCAATAACATCGCAGTCCGCACTCAAAGCTGTCCGAGCGAACCAGGCAAGGTGGCTACTTAACCCCTGCCGCCTCGGGGATCCCCACCGCTTCAGAGCGGGGGGCAGAATCAGAACTGGCCCACTTGTGGGCAAGGTGGCTACTTAACCCCTGCCGCCTCGGGGATCCCCTCCGATTCAGAGCGGGGGGCAAACTCAGAAGTGGCCCACTTGTGGGCAAGGTGGCTACCCAGTAACCTAGTAAAAAAAAAAACTTTTGTTTTCACTAGGTTCTAAAACCTAGTAAAAACAAAAACTTTTTTTTTACTAGGTTCCCAAACCTAGTAAAACCTGCTGCAGCGCGGGGGGCAAAATCAGAAGTGGCCCACAAGTGGGCAAAGTGGCTACCTCACCCCTGCCGTATCGGGGAGCCCCACCGCTACAGGGCGGGGGGCAAAATCAGAAGTGGGCCACAAGTGGGCAAAGTGGCTACCTCACCCCTGCCGTATCGGGGATCCCCACCGCTTCACAGCGGGGAGCAAAATGAGAAGTGGCCCACAAGTGGGCAAAGTGGCTACCTCACCCCTGCCGTATCGGGGATCCCCACCGCTGCAGAGCGGAGGGCAAAATCAGAAGTGGCCCACTTGTGGGCAAAGTGGCTACCTCACCCCTGCCGTATCGGGGATCCCCACCGCTGCAGAGCGGGGGGCAAAATCAGAAGTGGCCCACAAGTGGGCAAAGTGGCTACCTCACCCCTGCCGTATCAAGGAGCCCCACCGCTGCAGAGCGAGGGGCAAAATCAGAAGTGGGCCACAAGTGGGCAAAGTGGCTTCCTCACCCCTGCCGTATCGGGGAGCCCCACCGCTGCAGAGCGCGGGGCAAAATCAGAAGTGGCCCACAAGTGGGCAAAGTGGCTACCTCACCCCTGCCGTATCGGGGATCCCCACCGCTGCAGAGCGGGGGGCAAAATCAGAAGTGGCCCACAAGTGGGCAAAGTGGCTACCTCACCCCTGCCGTATCGGGGATCCCCACCGCTGCAGAGCGGGGGGCAAAATCAGAAGTGGCCCACAAGTGGGCAAAGTGGCTTCCTCACCCCTGACGTATCAGGGAGCCCCACCGCTGCAGAGCGGGGGGCAAAATCAGAAGTGGCCAACAAGTGGGCAAAGTGGCTACCTCACCCCTGCCGTATCGGGGATCCCCACCGCTACAGAGCGGGGGGCAAAATCAGAAGTGGCCCACAAGTGGGCAAAGTGGCTACCTCACCCCTGCCGTATCGGGGATCCCCACCGCTGCAGAGCGGGGGGCAAAATCACAAGTGGGCCACAAGTGGGCAAACTGGCTACCTCACCCCTGCCGTATCGGGGAGCCCCACCGCTGCAGAGCGCGGGGCAAAATCAGAAGTGGCCCACAAGTGGGCAAAGTGGCTACCTCACCCCTGCCGTATCGGGGAGCCCCACCGCTTCAGAGCGGGGGGCAAAATCAGAAGTGGCCCACTTGTGGGCGAAGTGGCTACCTCACCCCTGCCGTATCGGGGATCCCCACCGCTGCAGAGCGGGGGGCAAAATCAGAAGTGGCCCACAAGTGGGCAAAGTGGCTACCTCACCCCTGCTGTATCGGGGATCCCCACCGCTGCAGAGCGGGGGGCAAAATCAGAAGTGGCCCACAAGTGGGCAAAGTGGCTACCTCACCCCTGCCGTATCGGGGAGCCCCACCGCCGCAGAGCGGGGGGCAAAATCAGAAGTGGCCCACAAGTGGGCAAAGTGGCTACCTCACCCCTGCGGTATCGGGGATCCCCACCGCTGCAGAGCGGGGGGGAAAATCAGAAGTGGCCCACAAGTGGGCAAAGTGGCTACCTCACCCCTGCCGTATCGGGGAGCCCCACCGCTGCAGAGCGGGGGGCAAAATCAGAAGTGGCCCACAAGTGGGCAAAGTGGCTACCTCACCCCTGCCGTATCGGGGAGCCCCACCGCTGCAGAGCGGGGGGCAAAATCAGAAGTGGCCCACAAGTGGGCAAAGTGGCTACCTCACCGCTGCCGTATCGGGGAGCCCCACAACTTCAGAGCGGGGGGCAAAATCAGAAGTGGCCCACAAGTGGGCAAAGTGGCGACCTCACCCCTGCCGCATCGGGGATCCCCACCGCTTCAGAGCGGGGGGCAAAATCAGAAGTGGCCCACAAGTGGGCAAAGTGGCTACCTCACCCCTGCCGTATCGGGGAGCCCCACCGCTGCAGAGCGGGGGGCAAAATCAGAAGTGGCCCACTCGTGGGCAAAGTGGCTACCTCACCCCTGCGGTATCGGGGATCCCCACCGCTGCAGAGCGGGGGGCAAAATCAGAAGTGGCCCACAAGTGGGCAAAGTGGCTACCTCACCCCTGCCGTATCGGGGAGCCCCACCGCTGCAGAGCGGGGGGCAAAATCAGAAGTGGCCCACAAGTGGGCAAAGTGGCTACCTCACCCCTGCCGTATCGGGGAGCCCCACCGCTGCAGAGCGGAGGGCAAAATCAGAAGTGGCCCACTTGTGGGCAAAGTGGCTACCTCACCCCTGCCGTATCGGGGATCCCCACCGCTGCAGAGCGGGGGGCAAAATCAGAAGTGGCCCACTTGTGGGCAAAGTGGCTACCTCACCCCTGCCGTATCGGGGAGCCCCACCGCTGCAGAGCGGGGGGCAAAATCAGAAGTGGCCCACAAGTGGGCAAAGTGGCTACCTCACCCCTGCCGTATCGGGGAGCCCCACCGCTTCAGAGCGGGGGGCAAAATCAGAAGTGGCCCACTTGTGGGCAAAGTGGCTACCTCACCCCTGCCGTATCGGGGAGCCCGACCGCTGCAGAGCGGGGGGCAAAATCAGAAGTGGCCCACAAGTGGGCAAAGTGGCTACCTCACCCCTGCCGTATCGGGGAGCCCCACCGCTTCAGAGCGGGGGGCAAAATCAGAAGTGGCCCACAAGTGGGCAAAGTGGCTACCTCACCCCTGCCGTATCGGGGATCCCCACCGCTGCAGAGCGAGGGGCAAAATCAGAAGTGGCCCACTTGTGGGCAAAGTGGCTACCTCCCCCGTGCCGTATCGGGGAGCCCCACCGCTGCAGAGCGGGGGGGAAAATCAGAAGTGGCCCACAAGCGGGCAAAGTGGCTACCTCACCCCTGCCGTATCGGGGAGCCCCACCGCTGCAGGGCGGGGGGCAAAATCAGAAGTGGCCCACAAGTGGGCAAAGTGGCTACCTCACCCCTGCCGTATCGGGGAGCCCCACCGCTGCAGAGCGGGGGGCAAAATCAGAAGTGGCCCACAAGTGGGCAAAGTGGCTACCTCACCCCTGCCGTATCGGGGATCCCCACCGCTTCAGAGCGGGGGGCAAAATCAGAAGTGGCCCACAAGTGGGCAAAGTGGCTACCTCACCCCTGCCGTATCGGGGATCCCCACCGCTGCATAGCGGGGGGCAAAATCAGAAGTGGCCCACAAGTGGGCAAAGTGGCTACCTCACCCCTGCTGTATCGGGGATCCCCACCGCTGCAGAGCGGGGGGCAAAATCAGAAGTGGCCCACAAGTGGGCAAAGTGGCTACCTCACCCCTGCCGTATCGGGGAGCCCCACCGCCGCAGAGCGGGGGGCAAAATCAGAAGTGGCCCACAAGTGGGCAAAGTGGCTACCTCACCCCTGCGGTATCGGGGATCCCCACCGCTGCAGAGCGGGGGGGAAAATCAGAAGTGGCCCACAAGTGGGCAAAGTGGCTACCTCACCCCTGCCGTATCGGGGAGCCCCACCGCTGCAGAGCGGGGGGCAAAATCAGAAGTGGCCCACAAGTGGGCAAAGTGGCTACCTCACCCCTGCCGTATCGGGGAGCCCCACCGCTGCAGAGCGGGGGGCAAAATCAGAAGTGGCCCACAAGTGGGCAAAGTGGCTACCTCACCGCTGCCGTATCGGGGAGCCCCACAACTTCAGAGCGGGGGGCAAAATCAGAAGTGGCCCACAAGTGGGCAAAGTGGCGACCTCACCCCTGCCGCATCGGGGATCCCCACCGCTTCAGAGCGGGGGGCAAAATCAGAAGTGGCCCACAAGTGGGCAAAGTGGCTACCTCACCCCTGCCGTATCGGGGAGCCCCACCGCTGCAGAGCGGGGGGCAAAATCAGAAGTGGCCCACTCGTGGGCAAAGTGGCTACCTCACCCCTGCGGTATCGGGGATCCCCACCGCTGCAGAGCGGGGGGCAAAATCAGAAGTGGCCCACAAGTGGGCAAAGTGGCTACCTCACCCCTGCCGTATCGGGGAGCCCCACCGCTGCAGAGCGGGGGGCAAAATCAGAAGTGGCCCACAAGTGGGCAAAGTGGCTACCTCACCCCTGCCGTATCGGGGAGCCCCACCGCTGCAGAGCGGAGGGCAAAATCAGAAGTGGCCCACTTGTGGGCAAAGTGGCTACCTCACCCCTGCCGTATCGGGGATCCCCACCGCTGCAGAGCGGGGGGCAAAATCAGAAGTGGCCCACTTGTGGGCAAAGTGGCTACCTCACCCCTGCCGTATCGGGGAGCCCCACCGCTGCAGAGCGGGGGGCAAAATCAGAAGTGGCCCACAAGTGGGCAAAGTGGCTACCTCACCCCTGCCGTATCGGGGAGCCCCACCGCTTCAGAGCGGGGGGCAAAATCAGAAGTGGCCCACAAGTGGGCAAAGTGGCTACCTCACCCCTGCCGTATCGGGGAGCCCCACCGCTGCAGAGCGGGGGGCAAAATCAGAAGTGGCCCACTTGTGGGCAAAGTGGCTACCTCACCCCTGCCGTATCGGGGAGCCCCACCGCTGCAGAGCGGGGGGCAAAATCAGAAGTGGCCCACAAGTGGGCAAAGTGGCTACCTCACCCCTGCCGTATCGGGGAGCCCCACCGCTTCAGAGCGGGGGGCAAAATCAGAAGTGGCCCACTTGTGGGCAAAGTGGCTACCTCACCCCTGCCGTATCGGGGAGCCCGACCGCTGCAGAGCGGGGGGCAAAATCAGAAGTGGCCCACAAGTGGGCAAAGTGGCTACCTCACCCCTGCCGTATCGGGGAGCCCCACCGCTTCAGAGCGGGGGGCAAAATCAGAAGTGGCCCACTTGTGGGCAAAGTGGCTACCTCACCCCTGCCGTATCGGGGAGCCCCACCGCTGCAGAGCGGGGGGCAAAATCAGAAGTGGCCCACAAGTGGGCAAAGTGGCTACCTCACCCCTGCCGTATCGGGGAGCCCCACCGCTGCAGAGCGGAGGGCAAAATCAGAAGTGGCCCACTTGTGGGCAAAGTGGCTACCTCACCCCTGCCGTATCGGGGATCCCCACCGCTGCAGAGCGGGGGGCAAAATCAGAAGTGGCCCACTTGTGGGCAAAGTGGCTACCTCACCCCTGCCGTATCGGGGAGCCCCACCGCTGCAGAGCGGGGGGCAAAATCAGAAGTGGCCCACAAGTGGGCAAAGTGGCTACCTCACCCCTGCCGTATCGGGGAGCCCCACCGCTTCAGAGCGGGGGGCAAAATCAGAAGTGGCCCACTTGTGGGCAAAGTGGCTACCTCACCCCTGCCGTATCGGGGAGCCCGACCGCTGCAGAGCGGGGGGCAAAATCAGAAGTGGCCCACAAGTGGGCAAAGTGGCTACCTCACCCCTGCCGTATCGGGGAGCCCCACCGCTTCAGAGCGGGGGGCAAAATCAGAAGTGGCCCACAAGTGGGCAAAGTGGCTACCTCACCCCTGCCGTATCGGGGATCCCCACCGCTGCAGAGCGAGGGGCAAAATCAGAAGTGGCCCACTTGTGGGCAAAGTGGCTACCTCCCCCGTGCCGTATCGGGGAGCCCCACCGCTGCAGAGCGGGGGGGAAAATCAGAAGTGGCCCACAAGCGGGCAAAGTGGCTACCTCACCCCTGCCGTATCGGGGAGCCCCACCGCTGCAGGGCGGGGGGCAAAATCAGAAGTGGCCCACAAGTGGGCAAAGTGGCTACCTCACCCCTGCCGTATCGGGGAGCCCCACCGCTGCAGAGCGGGGGGCAAAATCAGAAGTGGCCCACAAGTGGGCAAAGTGGCTACCTCACCCCTGCCGTATCGGGGAGCCCCACCGCTTCAGAGCGGGGGGCAAAATCAGAAGTGGCCCACAAGTGGGCAAAGTGGCTACCTCACCCCTGCCGTATCGGGGATCCCCACCGCTGCATAGCGGGGGGCAAAATCAGAAGTGGCCCACAAGTGGGCAAAGTGGCTACCTCACCCCTGCTGTATCGGGGATCCCCACCGCTGCAGAGCGGGGGGCAAAATCAGAAGTGGCCCACAAGTGGGCAAAGTGGCTACCTCACCCCTGCCGTATCGGGGAGCCCCACCGCCGCAGAGCGGGGGGCAAAATCAGAAGTGGCCCACAAGTGGGCAAAGTGGCTACCTCACCCCTGCGGTATCGGGGATCCCCACCGCTGCAGAGCGGGGGGGAAAATCAGAAGTGGCCCACAAGTGGGCAAAGTGGCTACCTCACCCCTGCCGTATCGGGGAGCCCCACCGCTGCAGAGCGGGGGGCAAAATCAGAAGTGGCCCACAAGTGGGCAAAGTGGCTACCTCACCCCTGCCGTATCGGGGAGCCCCACCGCTGCAGAGCGGGGGGCAAAATCAGAAGTGGCCCACAAGTGGGCAAAGTGGCTACCTCACCGCTGCCGTATCGGGGAGCCCCACAACTTCAGAGCGGGGGGCAAAATCAGAAGTGGCCCACAAGTGGGCAAAGTGGCGACCTCACCCCTGCCGCATCGGGGATCCCCACCGCTTCAGAGCGGGGGGCAAAATCAGAAGTGGCCCACAAGTGGGCAAAGTGGCTACCTCACCCCTGCCGTATCGGGGAGCCCCACCGCTGCAGAGCGGGGGGCAAAATCAGAAGTGGCCCACTCGTGGGCAAAGTGGCTACCTCACCCCTGCGGTATCGGGGATCCCCACCGCTGCAGAGCGGGGGGCAAAATCAGAAGTGGCCCACAAGTGGGCAAAGTGGCTACCTCACCCCTGCCGTATCGGGGAGCCCCACCGCTGCAGAGCGGGGGGCAAAATCAGAAGTGGCCCACAAGTGGGCAAAGTGGCTACCTCACCCCTGCCGTATCGGGGAGCCCCACCGCTGCAGAGCGGAGGGCAAAATCAGAAGTGGCCCACTTGTGGGCAAAGTGGCTACCTCACCCCTGCCGTATCGGGGATCCCCACCGCTGCAGAGCGGGGGGCAAAATCAGAAGTGGCCCACTTGTGGGCAAAGTGGCTACCTCACCCCTGCCGTATCGGGGAGCCCCACCGCTGCAGAGCGGGGGGCAAAATCAGAAGTGGCCCACAAGTGGGCAAAGTGGCTACCTCACCCCTGCCGTATCGGGGAGCCCCACCGCTTCAGAGCGGGGGGCAAAATCAGAAGTGGCCCACTTGTGGGCAAAGTGGCTACCTCACCCCTGCCGTATCGGGGAGCCCGACCGCTGCAGAGCGGGGGGCAAAATCAGAAGTGGCCCACAAGTGGGCAAAGTGGCTACCTCACCCCTGCCGTATCGGGGAGCCCCACCGCTGCAGAGCGGGGGGCAAAATCAGAAGTGGCCCACAAGTGGGCAAAGTGGCTACCTCACCCCTGCCGTATCGGGGATCCCCACCGCTGCAGAGCGAGGGGCAAAATCAGAAGTGGCCCACTTGTGGGCAAAGTGGCTACCTCCCCCGTGCCGTATCGGGGAGCCCCACCGCTGCAGAGCGGGGGGGAAAATCAGAAGTGGCCCACAAGCGGGCAAAGTGGCTACCTCACCCCTGCCGTATCGGGGAGCCCCACCGCTGCAGGGCGGGGGGCAAAATCAGAAGTGGCCCACAAGTGGGCAAAGTGGCTACCTCACCCCTGCCGTATCGGGGAGCCCCACCGCTGCAGAGCGGGGGGCAAAATCAGAAGTGGCCCACAAGTGGGCAAAGTGGCTACCTCACCCCTGCCGTATCGGGGATCCCCACCGCTTCAGAGCGGGGGGCAAAATCAGAAGTGGCCCACAAGTGGGCAAAGTGGCTACCTCACCCCTGCCGTATCGGGGATCCCCACCGCTGCATAGCGGGGGGCAAAATCAGAAGTGGCCCACAAGTGGGCAAAGTGGCTACCTCACCCCCGCCATATCGGGGATCCCCGCCGCTGCAGGGCGCGGGGCAAAATCAGAAGTGGCCCACAAGTGGGCAAAGTGGCTACCTCACCCCTGCCGTATCGGGGATCACCACCGCTGCAGAGCGGGGGGCAAAATCAGAAGTGGCCCACAAGTGGGCAAAGTGGCTACCTCACCGCTGCCGTATCGGGGAGCCCCACCGCTTCAGAGCGGGGGGCAAAATCAGAAGTGGCCCACTTGTGGGCAAAGTGGCTACCTCACCCCTGCCGTATCGGGGATCCCCACCGCTTCAGAGCGGGGGGCAAAATCAGAAGTGGCCCACTCGTGGGCAAAGTGGCTACCTCACCCCTGCCGTATCGGGGATCCCCACCGCTGCAGAGCGAGGGGCAAAATCAGAAGTGGCCCACAAGTGGGCAAAGTGGCTACCTCACCCCTGCCGTATCGGGGAGCCCCACCGCTGCAGAGCGGGGGGCAAAATCAGAAGTGGCCCACAAGTGGGCAAAGTGGCTACCTCACCCCTGCCGTATCGGGGAGCCCCACCGCTGCAGAGCGGGGGGCAAAATCAGAAGTGGCCCACAAGTGGGCAAAGTGGCTACCTCACCCCTGCCGTATCGGGGAGCCCCACCGCTGCAGAGCGGGGGGCAAAATCAGAAGTGGCCCACAAGTGGGCAAAGTGGCTACCTCACCCCTGCCGTATCGGGGAGCCCCACCGCTGCAAAGCGGGGGGCAAAATCAGAAGTGGCCCACTTGTGGGCAAAGTGGCTACCTCACCCCTGCCGTATCGGGGAGCCCCACCGCTTCAGAGCGGGGGGCAAAATCAGAAGTGGCCCACAAGTGGGCAAAGTGGCTACCTCACCCCTGCCGTATCGGGGATCCCCACCGCTTCAGAGCGGGGGGCAAAATCAGAAGTGGCCCACAAGTGGGCAAAGTGGCTACCTCACCCCTGCCGTATCGGGGATCCCCACCGCTGCATAGCGGGGGGCAAAATCAGAAGTGGCCCACAAGTGGGCAAAGTGGCTACCTCACCCCCGCCATATCGGGGATCCCCGCCGCTGCAGGGCGCGGGGCAAAATCAGAAGTGGCCCACAAGTGGGCAAAGTGGCTACCTCACCCCTGCCGTATCGGGGATCACCACCGCTGCAGAGCGGGGGGCAAAATCAGAAGTGGCCCACAAGTGGGCAAAGTGGCTACCTCACCGCTGCCGTATCGGGGAGCCCCACAACTTCAGAGCGGGGGGCAAAATCAGAAGTGGCCCACTTGTGGGCAAAGTGGCTACCTCACCCCTGCCGTATCGGGGATCCCCACCGCTTCAGAGCGGGGGGCAAAATCAGAAGTGGCCCACTCGTGGGCAAAGTGGCTACCTCACCCCTGCCGTATCGGGGATCCCCACCGCTGCAGAGCGAGGGGCAAAATCAGAAGTGGCCCACAAGTGGGCAAAGTGGCTACCTCACCCCTGCCGTATCGGGGAGCCCCACCGCTGCAGAGCGGGGGGCAAAATCAGAAGTGGCCCACAAGTGGGCAAAGTGGCTACCTCACCCCTGCCGTATCGGGGAGCCCCACCGCTGCAGAGCGGGGGGCAAAATCAGAAGTGGCCCACAAGTGGGCAAAGTGGCTACCTCACCCCTGCCGTATCGGGGAGCCCCACCGCTGCAGAGCGGGGGGCAAAATCAGAAGTGGCCCACAAGTGGGCAAAGTGGCTACCTCACCCCTGCCGTATCGGGGAGCCCCACCGCTGCAAAGCGGGGGGCAAAATCAGAAGTGGCCCACTTGTGGGCAAAGTGGCTACCTCACCCCTGCCGTATCGGGGAGCCCCACCGCTTCAGAGCGGGGGGCAAAATCAGAAGTGGCCCACAAGTGGGCAAAGTGGCTACCTCACCCCTGCCGTATCGGGGATCCCCACCGCTACAGAGCGGGGGGCAAAATCAGAAGTGGCCCACAAGTGGGCAAAGTGGCTACCTCACCCCTGCCGTATCGGGGATCCCCACCGCTGCAGAGCGGGGGGCAAAATCAGAAGTGGGCCACAAGTGGGCAAACTGGCTACCTCACCCCTGCCGTATCGGGGAGCCCCACCGCTGCGGAGCGCGGGGCAAAATCAGAAGTGGCCCACAAGTGGGCAAAGTGGCTACCTCACCCCTGCCGTATCGGGGAGCCCCACCGCTTCAGAGCGGGGGGCAAAATCAGAAGTGGCCCACTTGTGGGCGAAGTGGCTACCTCACCCCTGCCGTATCGGGGATCCCCACCGCTGCAGAGCGGGGGGCAAAATCAGAAGTGGCCCACAAGTGGGCAAAGTGGCTACCTCACCCCTGCTGTATCGGGGATCCCCACCGCTGCAGAGCGGGGGGCAAAATCAGAAGTGGCCCACAAGTGGGCAAAGTGGCTACCTCACCCTTGCCGTATCGGGGAGCCCCACCGCCGCAGAGCGGGGGGCAAAATCAGAAGTGGCCCACAAGTGGGCAAAGTGGCTACCTCACCCCTGCGGTATCGGGGATCCCCACCGCTGCAGAGCGGGGGGGAAAATCAGAAGTGGCCCACAAGTGGGCAAAGTGGCTACCTCACCCCTGCCGTATCGGGGAGCCCCACCGCTGCAGAGCGGGGGGCAAAATCAGAAGTGGCCCACAAGTGGGCAAAGTGGCTACCTCACCCCTGCCGTATCGGGGAGCCCCACCGCTGCAGAGCGGGGGGCAAAATCAGAAGTGGCCCACAAGTGGGCAAAGTGGCTACCTCACCGCTGCCGTATCGGGGAGCCCCACAACTTCAGAGCGGGGGGCAAAATCAGAAGTGGCCCACAAGTGGGCAAAGTGGCTTCCTCACCCCTGCCGCATCGGGGATCCCCACCGCTTCAGAGCGGGGGGCAAAATCAGAAGTGGCCCACAAGTGGGCAAAGTGGCTACCTCACCCCTGCCGTATCGGGGAGCCCCACCGCTGCAGAGCGGGGGGCAAAATCAGAAGTGGCCCACTCGTGGGCAAAGTGGCTACCTCACCCCTGCGGTATCGGGGATCCCCACCGCTGCAGAGCGGGGGGCAAAATCAGAAGTGGCCCACAAGTGGGCAAAGTGGCTACCTCACCCCTGCCGTATCGGGGAGCCCCACCGCTGCAGAGCGGGGGGCAAAATCAGAAGTGGCCCACAAGTGGGCAAAGTGGCTACCTCACCCCTGCCGTATCGGGGAGCCCCACCGCTGCAGAGCGGAGGGCAAAATCAGAAGTGGCCCACTTGTGGGCAAAGTGGCTACCTCACCCCTGCCGTATCGGGGATCCCCACCGCTGCAGAGCGGGGGGCAAAATCAGAAGTGGCCCACTTGTGGGCAAAGTGGCTACCTCACCCCTGCCGTATCGGGGAGCCCCACCGCTGCAGAGCGGGGGGCAAAATCAGAAGTGGCCCACAAGTGGGCAAAGTGGCTACCTCACCCCTGCCGTATCGGGGAGCCCCACCGCTTCAGAGCGGGGGGCAAAATCAGAAGTGGCCCACTTGTGGGCAAAGTGGCTACCTCACCCCTGCCGTATCGGGGAGCCCGACCGCTGCAGAGCGGGGGGCAAAATCAGAAGTGGCCCACAAGTGGGCAAAGTGGCTACCTCACCCCTGCCGTATCGGGGAGCCCGACCGCTTCAGAGCGGGGGGCAAAATCAGAAGTGGCCCACAAGTGGGCAAAGTGGCTACCTCACCCCTGCCGTATCGGGGATCCCCACCGCTGCAGAGCGAGGGGCAAAATCAGAAGTGGCCCACTTGTGGGCAAAGTGGCTACCTCCCCCGTGCCGTATCGGGGAGCCCCACCGCTGCAGAGCGGGGGGGAAAATCAGAAGTGGCCCACAAGCGGGCAAAGTGGCTACCTCACCCCTGCCGTATCGGGGAGCCCCACCGCTGCAGGGCGGGGGGCAAAATCAGAAGTGGCCCACAAGTGGGCAAAGTGGCTACCTCACCCCTGCCGTATCGGGGAGCCCCACCGCTGCAGAGCGGGGGGCAAAATCAGAAGTGGCCCACAAGTGGGCAAAGTGGCTACCTCACCCCTGCCGTATCGGGGAGCCCCACCGCTGCAGAGCGGGGGGCAAAATCAGAAGTGGCCCACAAGTGGGCAAAGTGGCTACCTCACCCCTGCCGTATCGGGGAGCCCCACCGCTGCAAAGCGGGGGGCAAAATCAGAAGTGGCCCACAAGTGGGCAAAGTGGCTACCTCACCCCTGCCGTATCGGGGAGCCCCATCGCTTCAGAGCGGGGGGCAAAATCAGAAGTGGCCCACTTGTGGGCAAAGTGGCTACCTCACCCCTGCCGTATCGGGGATCCCCACCGCTGCAGAGCGCGGGGCAAAATCAGAAGTGGCCCACAAGTGGGCAAAGTGGCTACCTCACCCCTGCCGTATCGGGGATCCCCACCGCTTCAGAGCGGGGGGCAAAATCAGAAGTGGCCCACAAGTGGGCAAAGTGGCTACCTCACCCCTGCCGTATCGGGGAGCCCCAACGCTTCAGAGCGGGGGGCAAAATCAGAAGTGGCCCACTTGTGGGCAAAGTGGCTACCTCACCCCTGCCGTATCGGGGAGCCCCACCGCTTCAGAGCGGGGGGTAAAATCAGAAGTGGGCCACAAGTGGGCAAAGTGGCTACCTCACCCCTGCCGTATCGGGGATCCCCACCGCTGCAGAGCGGGGGGCAAAATCAGAAGTGGCCCACAAGTGGGCAAAGTGGCTACCTCACCCCTGCCGTATCGGGGAGCCCCACCGCTTCAAAGCGGGGGGCAAAATCAGAAGTGGCCCACTTGTGGGCAAAGTGGCTACCTCCCCTCTGCCGTATCGGGGAGCCCAACCGCTGCAGAGCAGGGGGCAAACTCAGAAGTGGCCCACAAGTGGGCAAACTGGCTACCTCACCCCTGCCGTATGGGGAGCCCCACAGCTGCAGAGCAGGGGGCAAAATCAGAAGTGGCCCACAAGTGGGCAAAGTGGCTACCTCACCCCTGCCGTATCGGGGATCCCCACCGCTTTAGAGCGGGGGGCAAAATCAGAAGTGGCCCACAACTGGGCAAACTGGCTACCTCACCCCTGCCGTATCGGGGATCCCCACCGCTTTAGAGCGGGGGGCAAAATCAGAAGTGGCCCACAACTGGGCAAACTGGCTACCTCACCCCTGCCGTATCGGGGATCCCCACCGCTTCAAAGCGGGGGGCAGAATCAGAAGTGGCCCACAAGTGGGCAAAGTGGCTACCTCACCCCTGCCGTATGGGGAGCCCCACAGCTGCAGAGCAGGGGGCAAAATCAGAAGTGGCCCACAAGTGGGCAAAGTGGCTACCTCACCGCTGCCGTATCGGGGATCCCCACCGCTTCAGAGCGGGGGGCAAAATCAGAAGTGGCCCACAAGTGGGCAAAGTGGCTACCTCACCCCTGCCGTATCGGGGATCCCCACCGCTGCATAGCGGGGGGCAAAATCAGAAGTGGCCCACAAGTGGGCAAAGTGGCTACCTCACCCCTGCCGTATCGGGGATCCCCACCGCTTCAGAGCGGGGGGCAAAATCAGAAGTGGCCCACACGTGGGCAAAGTGGCTACCTCACCCCTGCTGTATCGGGGATCCCCACCGCTTCAGAGCGGGGGGCAAAATCAGAAGTGGCCCACAAGTGGGCAAAGTGGCTACCTCACCCCTGCCGTATCGGGGCGCCCCACAACTTCAGAGCGGGGGGCAAAATCAGAAGTGGCCCACAAGTGGGCAAAGTGGCTACCTCACCCCTGCCGTATCGGGGATCCCCACCGCTTCAGAGCGGGGGGCAAAATCAGAAGTGGCCCACAAGTGGGCAAAGTGGCTACCTCACCCCTGCCGTATCGGGGATCCCCACCGCTGCAGAGCGCGGGGCAAAATCAGAAGTGGCCCACAAGTGGGCAAAGTGGCTACCTCACCCCTGCCGTATCGGGGATCCCCACCGCTGCAGAGCGGGGGGCAAAATCAGAAGTGGCCCACAAGTGGGCAAAGTGGCTACCTCACCCCTGCTGTATCGGGGATCACCACCGCTGCAGAGCGGGGGGCTAAATCAGAAGTGGCCCACAAGTGGGCAAAGTGGCTACCTCACCCCTGCCGTATCGGGGAGCCCCACCGCTTCAGAGCGGGGGGCAAAATCAGAAGTGGGCCACAAGTGGGCAAAGTGGCTACCTCACCCCTGCCGTATCGGGGAGCCCCACCGCTGCAGAGCGGGGGGCAAAATCAGAAGTGGCCCACAAGTGGGCAAAGTGGCTACCTCACCCCTGCCGTATCGGGGAGCCCCACCGCTTCAGAGCGGGGGGCAAAATCAGAAGTGGGCCACAAGTGGGCAAACTGGCTACCTCACCCCTGCCGTATCGGGGATCCCCACCGCTGCAAAGCGGGGGGCAAAATCAGAAGTGGCCCACAAGTGGGCAAAGTGGCTACCTCACCCCTGCCGTATCGGGGAGCCCCACCGCTGCAGAGCGGGGGGCAAAATCAGAAGTGGCCCACAAGTGGGCAAAGTGGCTACCTCACCCCTGCCGTATCGGGGAGCCCCACCGCTGCAGAGCGGGGGGCAAAATCAGAAGTGGCCCACAAGTGGGCAAAGTGGCTACCTCACCCCTGCCGTATCGGGGATCCCCACCGCTGCAGAGCGGTGGGCAAAATCAGAAGTGGCCCACAAGTGGGCAAAGTGGCTACCTCACCCCTGCCGTATCGGGGAGCCCCGCCGCTTCAGAGCGCGGGGCAAAATCAGAAGTGGCCCACAAGTGGGCAAACTGGCTACCTCACCCCCGCCATATCGGGGATCCCCACCGCTGCAGAGCGCGGGGCAAAATCAGAAGTGGCCCACAAGTGGGCAAAGTGGCTACCTCACCCCTGCCGTATCGGGGAGCCCCACCGCTTCAGAGCGGGGGGCAAAATCAGAAGTGGCCCACAAGTGGGCAAAGTGGCTACCTCACCCCTGCCGTATCGGGGAGCCCCACCGCTTCAGAGCGGGGGGCAAAATCAGAATTGGCCCACAAGTGGGCAAAGTGGCTACCTCACCCCTGCCGTATCGGGGAGCCCCACCGCTTCAGAGCGGGGGGCAGAATCAGAAGTGGGCCACAAGTGGGCAAAGTGGCTACCTCACCCCTGCCGTATCGGCGAGCCCCACCGCTTCAGAGCGCGGGGCAAAATCAGAAGTGGCCCACTTGTGGGCAAATTGGCTACCTCACCCCTGCCGTATCGGGGAGCCCCACCGCTTCAGAGCGGGGGGCAGAATCAGAAGTGGCCCACAAGTGGGCAAAGTGGCTACCTCACCCCTGCCGTATCGGCGAGCCCCACCGCTTCAGAGCGCGGGGCAAAATCAGAAGTGGCCCACTTGTGGGCAAATTGGCTACCTCACCCCTGCCGTATCGGGGAGCCCCACCGCTGCAGAGCGGGGGGCAAAATCAGAAGTGGCCCACAACTGGGCAAAGTGGCTACCTCACCCCTGCCGTATCGGGGATCCCCACCGCTTCAGAGCGGGGGGCAAAATCAGAAGTGGCCCACAAGTGGGCAAAGTGGCTACCTCACCCCTGCCGTATCGGGGATCCCCACCGCTTCAGAGCGGGGGGCAAAATCAGAAGTGGCCCACAGGTGGGCAAAGTGGCTACCTCACCCCTGCCGTATCGGGGATCCCCACCGCTTCAGAGCGGGGGGCAAAATCAGAAGTGGCCCACAAGTGGGCAAAGTGGCTACCTCACCCCTGCCGTATCGGGGATCCCCACCGCTTCAGAGCGGGGGGCAAAATCAGAAGTGGCCCATAAGTGGGCAAAGTGGCTACCTCACCCCTGCCGTATCGGGGAGCCCCACCGCTTCAGAACGGGGGGCAAAATCAGAAGTGGCCCACTTGTGGGCAAAGTGGCTACCTCACCCCTGCCGTATTGGGGAGCCCCACCGCTTCAGAGCGGGGGGCAAAATCAGAAGTGGCCCACAAGTGGGCAAAGTGGCTACCTCACCGCTGCCGTATCGGGGATCCCCACCGCTTTAGAGCGGGGGGCAAAATCAGAAGTGGGCCACAAGTGGGCACAGTGGCTACCTCACCCGTGCCGTATCGGGGAGCCCCAGCGCTTCAAAGCGGGGGGCAAAATCAGAAGTGGCCCACTTGTGGGCAAAGTGGCTACCTCCCCCCTGCCGTATCGGGGAGCCCCATCGCTGCAGAGCGGGGGGCAAAATCAGAAGTGGCCCACAAGTGGGCAAAGTGGCTACCTCACCCCTGCCGTATCGGGGATCCCCACCGCTTCAGAGCGGGGGGCAAAATCAGAAGTGGCCCACAAGTGGGCAAAGTGGCTACCTCACCCCTGCCGTATCGGGGATCCCCACCGCTTCAGAGCGGGGGGCAAAATCAGAAGTGGCCCACAGGTGGGCAAAGTGGCTACCTCACCGCTGCCGTATCGGGGATCCCCACCGCTTTAGAGCGGGGGGCAAAATCAGAAGTGGCCCACAACTGGGCAAAGTGGCTACCTCACCCCTGCCGTATCGGGGATCCCCACCGCTGCAGAGCGGGGGGCAAAATCAGAAGTGGGCCACAAGTGGGCACAGTGGCTACCTCACCCCTGCCGTATCGGGGATCCCCACCGCTTCAGAGCGGGGGGCAGAATCAGAAGTGGCCCACAAGTGGGCAAAGTGGCTACCTCACCCCTGCCGTATGGGGAGCCCCACAGCTGCAGAGCAGGGGGCAAAATCAGAAGTGGCCCACAAGTGGGCAAAGTGGCTACCTCACCCCTGCCGTATCGGGGATCCCCGCCGCTTTACAGCGGGGGGCAAAATCAGAAGTGGCCCACAACTGGGCAAACTGGCTACCTCACCCCTGCCGTATCGGGGATCCCCACCGCTGCAGAGCGGGGGGCAAAATCAGAAGTGGCCCACAAGTGGGCAAAGTGGCTACCTCACCCCTGCCGTATCGGGGATCCCCACCGCTTCAGAGCGGGGGGCAAAATCAGAAGTGGCCCACAAGTGGGCAAAGTGGCTACCTCACCCCTGCCGTATCGGGGATCACCACCGCTGCAGAGCGGGGGGCAAAATCAGAAGTGGCCCACAAGTGGGCAAAGTGGCTACCTCACCCGTGCTGTATCGGGGATCCCCACCGCTTCAGAGCGGGGGGCAAAATCAGAAGTGGCCCACAAGTGGGCAAAGTGGCTACCTCACCCCTGCCGTATCGGGGATCCCCACCGCTTCAGAGCGGGGGGCAAAATCGTAAGTGGCCCACAAGTGGGCAAGGTAGCTACTTAACCCCTGCCGTATCGGGGATCCCCACCGCTGCAGAGCGGGGGGCAAAATCAGAAGTGGCCCACAAGTGGGCAAACTGGCTACCTCACCCCTGCCGTATCGGGGATCCCCACCGCTGCAGAGCGGGGGGCAAAATCAGAAGTGGCCCACAAGTGGGCAAATTGGCTACCTCACCCCTGCCGTATCGGGGAGCCCCACCGCTTCAGAGCGGGGGGCAAAATCAGAAGTGGCCCACAAGTGGGCAAGGTAGCTACTTAACCCCTGCCGTATCGGGGATCCGCACCGCTTCAGAGCGCGGGGCAAAATCAGAAGTGGCCCACAAGTGGGCAAAGTGGCTACCTCACCCTTGCCGTATCGGGGATCCCCACCGCTTCAGAGCGGGGGGCAAAATCAGAAGCGGCCCACAAGTGGGCAAAGTGGCTACCTCACCCCTGCCGTATCGGGGATCCCGACCGCTGCAGAGCGGGGGGCAAAATCAGAAGTGGCCCACAAGTGGGCAAAGTGGCTACCTCACCCCTGCCGTATCGGGGATCCCCACCACTTCAGAGCGGGGGGCAAAATCAGAAGTGGCCTACAAGTGGGCAAAGTGGCTACCTCACCCCTGCCGTATCGGGGAGCCCCACCGCTTCAAAGCGGGGGGCAAAATCAGAAGTGGCCCACAAGTGGGCAAATTGGCTATCTCACCCCTGCCGTATCGGGGATCCGCACCGCTTCAGAGCAGGGGGCAAAATCAGAAGTGGCCCACAAGTGGGCAAAGTGGCTACCTCACCCCTGCCGTATCGGGGAGCCCCACCGCTGCAGAGCAGGGGGCAAAATCAGAAGTGGCCCACAAGTGGGCAAAGTGGCTACCTCACCCCTGCCGTATCGGGGAGCCCCACCGCTGCAGAGCGGGGGGCAAAATCAGAAGTGGCCCACTCGTGGGCAAAGTGGCTACCTCCCCCCTGCCGTATCGGGGATCCCCACCGCTGCAGAGCGGGGGGCAAAATCAGAAGTGGCCCACATGTGGGCAAAGTGGCTACCTCACCCCTGCCGTATCGGGGATCCCAACCACTTCAGAGCGGGGGGCAAAATCAGAAGTGGCCCACAAGTGGGCAAAGTGGCTACCTCACCCCTGCCGTATCGGGGAGCCCCACCGCTTCAAAGCGGGGGGCAAAATCAGAAGTGGCCCACAAGTGGGCAAATTGGCTATCTCACCCCTGCCGTATCGGGGATCCCCACCGCTGCAGAGCGCGGGGCAAAATCAGAAGTGGCCCACAAGTGGGCAAAATGGCTACCTCACCCCTGCCGTATCGGGGATCCCCACCGCTTCAGAGCGGGGGGCAAAATCAGAAGTGGCCCACAAGTGGGCAAGTTGGCTACCTCACCCCTGCCGTATCGGGGAGCCCCACCGCTTCAGAGCGGGGGGCAGAATCAGAAGTGGCCCTCAAGTGGGCAAAGTGGCTACCTCACCCCTGCCGTATCGGGGAGCCCCACCGCTTCAGAGCGGGGGGCAGAATCAGAAGTGGCCCACAAGTGGGCAAAGTGGCTACCTCACCCCTGCCGTATCGGGGATCCCCACCGCTTCAGAGCGGGGGGCAAAATCAGAAGTGGCCCACAAGTGGGCAAAGTGGCTACCTCACCCCTGCCGTATCGGGGATCCCCACCGCTTCAGAGCGGGGGGCAAAATCAGAAGTGGCCCACAAGTGGGCAAAGTGGCTACCTCACCCCTGCCGTATCGGGGATCCCCACCGCTGCAGAGCGGGGGGCAGAATCAGAAGTGGCCCACAAGTGGGCAAAGTGGCTACCTCACCCCTGCCGTATCGGGGGTCCCCTCCGCTTCAGAGCGGGGGGCAGAATCAGAAGTGGCCCACTTGTGGGCAAGGTGGCCACTTAACCCCTGCCGCCTCGGGGATCCCCTCCGCTTCAGAGCAGGGGGCAGAATCAGAAGTGGCCCACTTGTGGGCAAGGTGGTTACTTAACCCTTGCCGCCTCGGGGATCCCCTCCGCTTCAGAGCGGGGGGCAGAATCAGAATTGGCCCACGTGTGGGCAAGGTGGCTACTTAACCCCCGCCGTCTCGGGGTTCCCCTCCGCTTCAGAGCGGGGGGCAGAATCAGAAGTGGCCCACAAGTGGGCAAGTTGGCTACCCAGTAACCTAGTAAAAAAAAAAAATTGTTTTCAATAGGTTCTGAAACCTAGTAAAAAAAAAACTTTTTTTTACTAGGTTCCGAAACCTAGTAAAAACAAAAACTTTTTTTTACTAGGTTTTGAAACCTAGTAAAAAAAAACGTTTTTTTTTACTAGGTTCCTAATACCTAGTACAAAAACCTGTTACCTAGTAAGCTGTTACCTAGTAAAAAAAATTCTTTATAAAAAAATTTTTTTACTAGGTTTCACTACAGACCCATTTTCAACTCCCCTTGCAGCTCGGTGCAAAATGCTTGGTCATTTCTCAGTTGACCATCAGCATTTTGGGGATATTGAGGAGGCACTGCATACCACTTGCGACAGATCCACACACCACAACGGGTGTTAACAGCAGAAGCAGCAACAACAGTAGGCACACTAGGATGGGTGTCAACACCAACAGCAACAACAATAGCAAAAGCAACAACAACAGCAGAAGCAACAGCAACAACAGCAAGGTTGGCCGTCCAGAATTGGCGCAACCCAACACAAATCCCCGATTGACACAAGATGGACACATGCAAGGCACAGTGAATAACCTTACATTCGTGGCACGCCATGTGAGGTGTGCCATCACAAGAAAAGCATGTGTCAACGGGGTCCACAGATTTGGGTTCGGGGTACATCCGAGCCACCTCCCAATGTACTGCTGGGGTCCTTGGGGTGGAGGCCGACTTTGAACGACTGAAGTACAAAGTAGTTTCAACCATTTCGCAACAACCACAATCGATCTTGTGGCACTTGCAATATGCCCTTGACAACGCGCCGAGACAAGGCACAATGCAACGTCAAGAGATATGCCGGATGGCAACTGACACCATCAATCTGCTGGATGAAGGTGGAATGCAGGGGTGCAATTGCAAATGCAAGGGCACCGAAAGCATCCAAAATCTTTGACCACTTCTTCCGCTACTGTGGTTCAACACCTTCTCGCTCGGCAATGAAATCCACAATAGCCAACTCCTCCTGGTTTGCCCCAACAATGTGTGGCCGGTCGCACACTGGGTCAAACTTAAGGCAAAAGTCCTCCAACTTTCCAATGAGCATTGCAAACATAAATGTCATTTGATGTTTATCAGGTGTCTAATGATGCAATGCATTTTGACTGTCAATCCCCCACATGAACTGCACCTTGGCATGTGTCTGTGACTCTTTACTGGTGAGTGACGAGTAAGCTCCTACATCAGCTCAAAGGGTATAGGATCACAAACAACAAGGAAAAGTACAGGGCATGTGTATTCCAAGGGTATAATCCATGCCCACGGGACTCATTGTGGCCGATTGCTCCGAGCATGCCTCAGTGCCATCCACACAGCTTGCTTGGAGGACACCGTTGCAAACACGAAGGGCAAAAGAAAAAAAGAGGGGGGACAAAATCAGAAATGGCCCAGAGGTGACCCACAAGTCAGAGCGGGGGGGGCAGAATCAGAGGTAGCCCACAAGTGGGCTGGGTGGCTACATAACCCCTGCCGCCTGGGGGGGTCCCCACCGCTTCAGAGCGGGGGGCAGAATCAGAAGTGGCCCACAAGTGGGCCGGGTGGCTACATATCCCTTGCCGCCTTGGGGGTCCCCACCGCTTCACAGCGGGGGGCAGAATCAGAAGTGGCCCACAAGTGGGCAAGGTAGCTACTTAACCCCTGCCGTATCGGGGATCCGCACCGCTTCAGAGCGCGGGGCAAAATCAGAAGTGGCCCACAAGTGGGCAAAGTGGCTACCTCACCGCTGCCGTATCGGGGATCCCCACCGCTTCAGAGCGGGGGGCAAAATCAGAAGTGGCCCACTTGTGGCCAAAGTGGCTACCTCACCCCTGCCGTATCGGGGATCCCCACCGCTTCAGAGCGGGGGGCAAAATCAGAAGCGGCCCACAAGTGGGCAAAGTGGCTACCTCACCCCTGCCGTATCGGGGATCCCGACCGCTGCAGAGCGGGGGGCAAAATCAGAAGTGGCCCACAAGTGGGCAAAGTGGCTACCTCACCCCTGCCGTATCGGGGATCCCCACCACTGCAGAGCGGAGGGCAAAATCAGAAGTGGCCTACAAGTGGGCAAAGTGGCTACCTCACCCCTGCCGTATCGGGGAGCCCCACCGCTTCAAAGCGGGGGGCAAAATCAGAAGTGGCCCACAAGTGGGCAAATTGGCTATCTCACCCCTGCCGTATCGGGGATCCCCACCGCTTCAGAGCAGGGGGCAAAATCAGAAGTGGCCCACAAGTGGGCAAAGTGGCTACCTCACCCCTGCCGTATCGGGGAGCCCCACCGCTGCAGAGCAGGGGGCAGAATCAGAAGTGGCCCACAAGTGGGCAAAGTGGCTACCTCACCCCTGCCGTATCAGGGATCCCCACCGCTTCAAAGCGCGGGGCAAAATCAGAAGTGGCCCACAAGTGGGCAAAGTGGCTACCTCACCCCTGCCGTATCGGGGAGCCCCACCGCTTCGGAGCGCAGGGCAAAATCAGAAGTGGCCCACAAGTGGGCAAACTGGCTACCTCACCCCTGCCGTATCGGGGAGCCCCACCGCTGCAGAGCGGGGGGCAAAATCAGAAGTGGCCCACTCGTGGGCAAAGTGGCTACCTCACCGCTGCCGTATCGGGAATCCCCACCGCTGCAGAGCGGGGGGCAAAATCAGAAGTGGCCCACAAGTGGGCAAAGTGGCTACCTCACCCCTGCCGTATCGGGGATCCCCACCGCTTCAGAGCGGGGGGCAAAATTGTAAGTGGCCCACAAGTGGGCAAGGTAGCTACTTAACCCCTGCCGTATCGGGGATCCCCACCGCTGCAGAGCGGGGGGCAAAATCAGAAGTGGCCCACATGTGGGCAAAGTGGCTACCTCACCCCTGCCGTATCGGGGATCCCCACCGCTTCAGAACGGGGGGCAAAATCAGAAGTGGCCCACTTGTGGGCAAAGTGGCTACCTCACCCCTGCCGTATCGGGGAGCCCCACCGCTGCAGAGCGGGGGGCAAAATCAGAAGTGGCCCACAAGTGGGCAAAGTGGCTACCTCACCGCTGCCGTATCGGGGATCCCCACCGCTGCAGAGCGCGGGGCAAAATCAGAAGTGGCCCACAAGTGGGCAAAGTGGCTACCTCACCCCTGCCGTATCGGGGATCCCCACCGCTTCAGAGCGGGGGGCAGAATCAGAAGTGGCCCACAAGTGGGCAAATTGGCTACCTCACCCCTGCCGTATCGGGGAGCCCCACCGCTTCAGAGCGGGGGGCAGAATCAGAAGTGGGCCACAAGTGGGCAAACTGGCTACCTCACCCCTGCCGTATCGGGGAGCCCCACCGCTTCAGAGCGGGGGGCAGAATCAGAAATGGCCCACAAGTGGGCAAAGTGGCTACCTCACCCCTGCCGTATCGGGGATCCCCACCGCTTCAGAGCGGGGGGCAAAATCAGAAGTGGCCCACAAGTGGGCAAAGTGGCTACCTCACCCCTGCCGTATCGGGGATCCCCACCGCTTCAGAGCGGGGGGCAAAATCAGAAGTGCCCCACAAGTGGGCAAAGTGGCTACCTCACCCCTGCCGTATCGGGGATCCCCACCGCTGCAGAGCGGGGGGCAGAATCAGAAGTGGCCCACAAGTGGGCAAAGTGGCTACCTCACCCCTGCCGTATCGGGGGTCCCCTCCGCTTCAGAGCGGGGGGCAGAATCAGAAGTGGCCCACTTGTGGGCAAGGTGGCCACTTAACCCCTGCCGCCTCGGGGATCCCCTCCGCTTCAGAGCGGGGGGCAGAATCAGAAGTGGCCCACTTGTGGGCAAGGTGGTTACTTAACCCTTGCCGCCTCGGGGATCCCCTCCGCTTCAGAGCGGGGGGCAGAATCAGAATTGGCCCACGTGTGGGCAAGGTGGCTACTTAAACCCTGCCGTCTCGGGGGTCCCCTCCGCTTCAGAGCGGGGGGCAGAATCAGAAGTGGCCCACAAGTGGGCAAGTTGGCTACCCAGTAACCTAGTAAAAAAAAAATTTGTTTTCAATAGGTTCTGAAACCTAGTAAAACAAAAACTTTTTTTTACTAGGTTCCGAAACCTAGTAAAAACAAAAACTTTTTTTTACTAGGTTTTGAAACCTAGTAAAAAAAAACTTTTTTTTTTACTAGGTTCCTAATACCTAGTACAAAAACCTGTTACCTAGTAAACTGTTACCTAGTAAAAAAAATTCTTTATAAAAAAAATTTTTTACTAGGTTTCACTACAGACCCATTTTCAACTCCCCTTGCAGCTCGGTGCAAAATGCTTGGTCATTTCTCAGTTGACCATCAGCATTTTGGGGATATTGAGGAGGCACTGCATACCACTTGCGACAGATCCACACACCACAACGGGTGTTAACAGCAGAAGCAGCAACAACAGTAGGCACACTAGGATGGGTGTCAACACCAACAGCAACAACAATAGCAAAAGCAACAACAACAGCAGAAGCAACAGCAACAACAGCAAGGTTGGCCGTCCAGAATTGGCGCAACCCAACACAAATCCCCGATTGACACAAGATGGACACATGCAAGGCACAGTGAATAACCTTACATTCGTGGCACGCCATGTGAGGTGTGCCATCACAAGAAAAGCATGTGTCAACGGGGTCCACAGATTTGGGTTCGGGGTACATCCGAGCCACCTCCCAATGTACTGCTGGGGTCCTTGGGGTGGAGGCCGACTTTGAACGACTGAAGTACAAAGTAGTTTCAACCATTTCGCAACAACCACAATCGATCTTGTGGCACTTGCAATATGCCCTTGACAACGCGCCGAGACAAGGCACAATGCAACGTCAAGAGACATGCCGGATGGCAACTGACACCATCAATCTGCTGGATGAAGGTGGAATGCAGGGGTGCAATTGCAAATGCAAGGGCACCGAAAGCATCCAAAATCTTTGACCACTTCTTCCGCTACTGTGGTTCAACGCCTTCTCGCTCGGCAATGAAATCCACAATAGCCAACTCCTCCTGGTTTGCCCCAACAATGTGTGGCCGGTCGCACACTGGGTCAAACTTAAGGCAAAAGTCCTCCAACTTTCCAATGAGCATTGCAAACATAAATGTCATTTGATGTTTATCAGGTGTCTAATGATGCAATGCATTTTGACTGTCAATCCCCCACATGAACTG
Organism: Eutreptiella sp. 'Long Island Sound 2002'; assembly: GCA_964036045.1. NCBI lineage: Eukaryota > Euglenozoa > Euglenophyceae > Eutreptiales > Eutreptiaceae > Eutreptiella > Eutreptiella sp. 'Long Island Sound 2002'. The sequence continues at coordinate 44,293,111 of OZ038390.1, forward strand.
CACCTTGGCATGTGTCTGTGACTCTTTACTGGTGAGTGACGAGTAAGCTCCTACATCAGCTCAAAGGGTATAGGATCACAAACAACAAGGAAAAGTACAGGGCATGTGTATTCCAAGGGTATAATCCATGCCCACGGGACTCATTGTGGCCGATTGCTCCGAGCATGCCTCAGTGCCATCCACACAGCTTGCTTGGAGGACACCGTTGCAAACACGAAGGGCAAAAGAAAAAAAGAGGGGGGACAAAATCAGAAATGGCCCAGAGGTGACCCACAAGTCAGAGCGGGGGGGGCAGAATCAGAGGTAGCCCACAAGTGGGCTGGGTGGCTACATAACCCCTGCCGCCTGGGGGGGTCCCCACCGCTTCAGAGCGGGGGGCAGAATCAGAAGTGGCCCACAAGTGGGCCGGGTGGCTACATATCCCTTGCCGCCTTGGGGGTCCCCACCGCTTCACAGCGGGGGGCAGAATCAGAATTGGCCCACGTGTGGGCCATGTGGCTACATAACCCCTGCCGCCTGGGGGGTCTCCACCGCTTCACAGCGGGGGGCAGAATCAGAAGTGGCCCACAAGTGGGCCGGGTGGCTACATAGCCCTTGCCGCCTGGGGGGTCCCCACCGCGGGAGGCAGAATCAGCAGTGGCAGCAGTCAGAAGTGGAAAATCTTATTTTTTGGGGGCCACGCAACAAAGCGTGGATTTCAGAGTGGGGGTCAATATCAGAAATAGCCCACAAGTGGGCCCAGTGGTAGTCAGAAGTGGGAGAACTTTTTCTTTGGGTAAGTAATTTACTTAGTAAAATTTTTTTTCCACCAAGTAATTTACTTAGTAAAAAACCCACCCCTAGAGGAGAAACTTAGTAAATAAATATTTTCTACTAAGTTTTGAAACTTAGTAAAAAAAATTTTGAAAAAAAATTTTATTTACTAAGTTTTACCACGGACCTGCGGTGAGCCTGCTGTGCCTGGGTCATCTCAGACGAGACGGGACCCCGAGGGTTACACTGCCCGCCGACCCCTCCTCTCAAGGGGGGGGGGGGGGCTGCATGTGTGGCAAGTCCTGACATCAGATTTTGTAGCCCTCACTATATGCCATGTCTGCTACCTATTTCTATTGGCAAATGGGCCATTGGTATGTGGCCCCGCACATCTATATTTGCTCCATCCTTTTGCTGCATTAGATTGTTTGCAGATGTAGCATCTCATTGGTACCATCAATTACTTTTTGTGATGCGCTCCATAGTGAGCTGCCCATGCCCCCCACCTTAGCTGATTTCTTTGTTCCTCAGCATGTTCTGTATATGCAAACTTCCTTTTCACAGTGCTTGTATAAGTAGGTGCTGCAGTGGTACACATCTCTATTCACGGGGGGGGGGGGGGTTGGGTCAAATCCAATGTCAAAAAATTGTGGGAAAATTGGGGGAAATCGTGGGGAAATTGCTATGCAGTAAGCAACCCTCCTTGAACATCAAGGTGCAATAGTTCTGGACGGGTGGATCAGGTTTTTTCTTTTGGTCATTCAAAAGGTCCACGGGCAGCACAATTGCAGGAGGCACCCCTCAATATCACCATGGAATTGAAGCATGAACCGAAGGCGGCGCATGTTGTCGGCCAATTTGTGCCGCCGCTTCGAACCTGGCCCACACTGTGAGAAAATGTGTTCCACATCACCACTAGAAAAGGGCTGTGTAATCAACAACAACACCCTCTCTTGGAAAGAACAGGTAGTCCTCGTTCTTGTCGGACACTTGAACCTCCATGGCTCATCCGGGAATTGTTCCTTCCTCTGCCACAATGACATGCTGCAATACTTTGCCCCTGCACCCCCACGACCAGCCCCACACAAGGGACCAGACTCAGCAACCTCCTCAAACTCTGGCTCAAGGGAGAGTGTCTTGGATGGTGATGCCATATTGCTGGTCGCCAAAAAAAAAAAGGAACGGAGTGTGGCACACCAGCAAATGGTAGCTGTCAGAGACACATTGCAACATAGCACTGTAGCACAGGAAGGAACCGCTCAGTCATCTTCAAGCGTGGACAAAATGGAGTCTCCTCATTGTGCATAATTGTGCACACTAGTATGGTTCACCATTGACAGCAAGGGGCACCAAGGTGTTGCCGCGCTATGCCGTCCTGCCTGGTGCTTCGCGGTGCCGTGTTGCTGCTTGCTGTGTTGTGTTGTTCGTGGTGTGGCGTGCGGTGTCATGTTGTGCCGTGTCTTGTCATGCTTCGTGTGTGGCGTGGTGCCGCGCTGTATTGTTTACAGGAACGTAAGATGGGCAAGTCAGAAAGACTGCGTAAAAATTGCGGGAAATTGCGAAATTGTGGAAAATTGAGGAAAATTGGGGGACCTCAGTGCCCCCCCCCCCCCCCCCGCTCTATTGCTACCTTTCATTGCTACAACGTTGATGTGCTATGGCGGGCGGAATTTCAATTATGGGGGGGCCTGGCTCAACGCCCCCCCCCCCAAAAAAAATGGCTCAATTGACAGAAACCCCCAAGCCAAACTCGGGACCTTCGTGGTTCAAATGGCGGTGGTACTTGTGTTCAAGGACACTTGGTCACCGGTCAATTCTGGCTACACATGCATGTTGGGAAGAAATACTATTAGACATACGTCGAAATGGGGCATGGGAGACAATAGGAATTGCAAAACGAACACAAGAACGGCAATACACAGAAAATGGTGCCTACTCCCGTCGCTCTACTCTGCTCTATTTCAGCACACACAGGTATGGGTCTGGGCACGATTCCCTACTTCGATTTTCAGAAGGGGAGCCACCTTAGACCACTTGACAAAAAAAAACGGACACGGCACAACGCAACACAACGCAATGTTCTCAGGGGTCCCTAGAAAATGGGACAAAATCGGAATAGGTTATGCCTACTCGGGGGTCCACCATTGGGCAGAATTGCTACGTAACCCCTGTGTTCTCAGGGGTCCCTAGAAAAGAGGACAAAATCAAAAGTGGCTACATCATCCCTGCCTTAACGGGGGCCCAAAAATGGGCAAAATTGCTACGGAACCCCTACGTTCTGGGGGGTCCCCACAAGAGGGGACAAAATCAGACGTGGCTACATGACACTTGCCTTCTCAAGGGCCCAAAAGTGGGCGGAAGTACTATGTAACCCCTGTGTTCTCGGGGGTCCCCAACCAAGAGTACAAAATCAGAACTGGATACATGACCCTTGCCTTCTTGGGGGCCCAAAAGGGGGCGGAATTACTACGTAACCCCTACATTCTTAGGTCCCCAGAAAAGGGGACAAAATCAGAAGTGGCTACATCACCCCTGCTTTCTCGGGGGTCCCCATAGCGGGAAAAGATCAAAATGGCTACATAACCAATGAACACATGAACAAGAGACAAAGCGGTGCCTCTTCTCCATGCAAGAATGGTGCCTGTCAATTGAGCCCCCCCCCCCAGATTTTGGGGGCTCTATCGACACCCCCCTCCCCAGTTGAAAACCTAATTGGTCATCTCGGCCCCAACATTCAGTCTTGAGTAGGGTTAGTGTGAGGGTGAGGTCACCAAGATGGTGTTAATCATCTAGGTTTTATGACCTTTTAAGTGTCGAGGGTGGAGCCACTAGGTGTAGCAAGCTGCAAGTAGCAAGCAAGCAGCAAGCATGTGCGAAATGGGCAAAAATCTGAACTCCATCATGGTGCTTCAAATTCGGCCAAATTTTTGTTGGATGATAGCTATGGATGTGAAATACCATCACACACAATTTGAGCAAGAAACTGGACGGTGGCGGCCGGAAACAGCTGCCGCAAATGGCGGATCTAGTTTTCAAAATCTATCAAAAATAGCAAAAAAAAAAAAAAAAAGCTCTTTTTGGGGCAGTTTGGGTGCCTAGCATGTCCTTGGAGGGGGTCATTTGCATTGGAACCTAGAAAACCCTCTTTTCAGGGCCACAATACCGTAAAATCAACCATAAAAAGCAATCTTTTTGCATGCTTTTTTGAGTTCAACCCTCCTGTGCCGTGTTTGACTACCATGTATTGTGTTGGGCACCCATGTGGTGATAAACATTGATGAAAGGGATCACTTGCAAGCTATTTCCATGTTGGCAGCACCCCTCAATGCCCCATTGGCACCACCCTCATTGTACCACGGAGTGGTACAACACACGCGGTGCACGTGCTAGGATATGGTTAACGGGGGTCACTTGGGGGTCCAAAAGTGGTCAAAAAATATTTTTTCATACATTTTTCCTGGACCACCTGGGGTGCTCAAACAAGGCTATCTGGAGCCATCTTTGGCCCATGTCACCCCATGCAAGTTCCCAAAAAACCCTTGAAATGGGCAGTTTTAGGATGGATACCGCAGTAATGGGGGGTCTTGGGGGAATGTGGGGGGCGGTTCTTTTGAGCGAGTGAAGTGGGCAAGGAAAGGTGGGGTGCGGTGGGGGTTTTCAAAGGAGGGGTGTGGGGTGTGTGCTGGGGGGCATGTCTCTCGAGCGAGCTAAATGAGTGAGGAAGGGTTTCCAAGGGGGGATCGTTCTTGGTGTCCCTCAACATGCGTCCTTACTCGGCCCCTTTTACTGATGTACCTGATGTTCTCCCCCAACACCACCATTTCAGTCCCAATATTCACTCTTGATTAGGGCTCGGACTAGGCTTGGGGTTGGGGTCACTGTTCGGGTGCAAAGTGGACATAATTTTCCTTTGGGCACCTTTGGCGCCCATATACCTCATAGGCGATTTGGCGCCAATGTGCCCCATAGGCCAATACCGTTAGCAACTAACTGTTGGGCAGCGGCCCACTGGGGGAGGAGGGGTTTGCATCCTAGGACCTTCGGACCCCCCCCCCCCCCGGCATCAACCAACTCTTGAAAACATGCCAAGTGCACAAGTGGCTCCACACAGTCTTTTCCTTCAAAACCGCTTGTTTGGTTGAAAAGTGAGAGTCAACAAAAAGCGGGCTGATGGGGAGCAGATTGTTTGTGCAACTTTGAGAACATGGCAAAGCAAGTTCAAGGACTCATATATAAGAGACCCATTGCGAAAAAAAAACACTTCAAGAGACTTGGGGTTTTGCTCTTGGGTTAAAAATTTAAGAGACCCACGTCCATTGTCAAGGGGGGGTGGGGATCGAATGCTACCGCTTTGGCCACCAACATTACATTAAACACCTCTCCTGCCCACAAACATCGCACAATCAAGAGCACAAAACAGTTGGCACCCACTTCATAATCTTTAAAAAAGCCCTTTGGCCTGTTGTGGCCCTTCAGCCTTTTCTTCCCCCCAGGGTCCCAAATAAATACCTCTGCAGAGGTACCCACCACAAGAGGACAAATTCAAATGGCAACACAGCACCTTTCCCATAGATATTGCCAAACTCGTGTGCGTCGTGTCAGGTGCTCCCCAAAATATGTGTCTTTTGGATCACTTTTACCGCAAGATGGCCCAATTGGAGGAAACAAAGAACTCGTGGCCAAGCCCCCAGCCAAAAGTACTTTGGTCCATTTACCCTCTTGCATTGAGAACAAAGACTCACTCCCACCGGGCACAGTGCCCTACATCAATGTGCTCCTACAAAGATGCATCACGTGCGCAGTTGCCAACGGGTCAATTTAAAAACATTAATTAATTAACACATTAATGGAAAACAATTTTTCTAACTTATTTTTGAGGCAGGCAGAAATGGCCAACATTATTTTTTCTCACACACCAATGCCAATTTTCTTTGTCCAAAGAGCTCAATCAACTAAATTTGCCAAATCTTGTTCATTCTTTTGGCAGCCTTTTTTTTCTGTATTCCAAATACCTTATGGTTCTGAAGGCATCAAGGTTCCACGAAAAATACATTGTCCCTTTCCCCTGTTTCCTCGTGTTCTACATTGGTCCAAGCGAGCACTGAAACCCAATGGCCAAAATGACTGCTTCCTGGTTTCACGGAACCAACCCCACAGGCATTGGCATGGGGCACTTATAAATGGCTGAACCGGGCTTGCATGTAACACCATCCTGGCGTTCCTCTGTTGGACGCAGAAAGCTTTGAAATGGCTAGGCTTCATGTGGACCATGGGAGTTGGGAAGAGCATCGCCAAGAATGATGCAGTTGCTGGACCATTTTAGTTTCACACACCAATCTCTGATGCGAATTCTTGTACACGTGGGTGCCATTTTCGATCTGTGTGCCATTTTCTGTTATCTTTATGTCGATGAATCAGCAATGATTGCTGCGACCATACGCCTAATGCGGGCAGGGCAAAAAGGAAGGCTTTGGGGAGGAGACAAGACAAGGATTGGCATCAGGCGCCGCTGGAAGCCGTTCGCGGGGGAAATTCTGTAGGGACATGCAAAGAGGAGGTGCATGTACCGCAACGTTCCTGATCTGTAGACCAAGCGTCTCGTGGGCAAATCAATTGAATTTCTTCATTAATTATTCACATTTGCGTGCCTTTGCTAGGCCATTTAATTTATTTTGACGTTATTGTTGTTCATCATTTGGCCATTGTTCACTAAAAACACCGCAATTGACTTCAATGATTTGGAATAAATTTCAATTTGACCCAATGTGCCCTTTATGCGTGCCGCCTCTCCACCTCCTCCTTCCCAGATCTGGCGCCGTTCTGAACGATATTTGACCACATTTCCAGCCAGTCCCACTGAACGATATTTGACCACATTTCCAGCCAGTCCCAGTCCCCTCTCAAGAAGAATCTGACCATTAAAACCAGTACTCCCAACACAGTGCACACCTGCACGGACATCCTGAAAAGCGTCCCTGGGATCACACTCAGCAGCGTCCTGAGAGGGGGCCTCTGCGGCGTCCTGAGAGGGGTCCTCTGCAGCCTCTTGAAGGGCCTCTGCGGCATCCACTGGGGAAGCCTCAGGCACATCACTGTGGGCTGCTGCAGAGGCATCCCCAGCAGTTTCCGCAGAGATCGGGTTTGGCGTTCCCTGAGGGACTTCTGCAGGGGCATCAGGGACAGCCTCATCCTCAGCGGATTCCATATTCTCGAGGGCGCCTTTTTGATGTGGAGCACCTTCTGCAGTGGGCGGTACAGGGGACTCTGCAGGTGTCGCAGGGCCAGCAATGGGGCCGGGGCGCTGGCAGAGCTGAAAGGTGCGGCGAATCTCCGCAAGGATGATACCGAGCGCGGCAGGTGTAAGTGACTGGGCGCAGTTCTCTGCGGGGTAGCATGGGGTGATGATGGGGCACGGATGGTTGTGGTCTGCCTGCGTGGACCACGTAATGAAGTCGTATCCGAGGTCCACAGGCTTGCTCAAGAGTACTGGCGTCGGGTATGGCCACACCGCCCAGACCTTAAGGGACGGCAGCACGGTGGGGGTTTACATTCGGCAAATGAAGCCGCATTCTCCCCATCTCCCATACTCCCCAACTGATTCTGGCAATCGGAGCCCCACATTCGCACGCATCCGACTGCGGGGGGAAGAGGCCGGAGCTTCTGGGGAAACAAGGCTCCAAGGGCCGCATCATTGAAATGGCTGCTCCAACCAAACACCAAAACACCAACGCATTTTGCATGGGCAGTACGCACGTGTGGCTATCAGGCAGCGTGACAGACAAGAGTAGACTGGCTACTACATCTGGTGTTTCTTGCACTCGTTCGAATGTTGTGGAGGAAACCCTCCGAAACGTTGGAGAAAAGCTGCTACTGGCGCATCTTGCGTGAGCTGTGTTGTTCCTCTTGGGTCTTGTTCTTGACCGAGACCTGGGGGCAGTGTTGACTGGGAGACAGGCAGCAATATAAGGCTGACAATTGCTTAAATGAGGGGTGCCTTCATACTGCATGACCGCGGTGTCCTTTCATGGCAGACAGCACTGGAGGATGCTTGGAATTGGATAAGAACTGATACAGCGCTTTTAGCCCGTGCCTGGGGCTGTCGCCCACGTACAGGGCCGGCAATGCACACCCCATGCACGCAGTACGCTCCCCCGTGGTTGGTTCACAGGGGAAAAGAGGTTGTCCACGAAAGCACACAGGGTGAGATGGGTGAGCACCACGGCTCATAGCTCCTGTGATGGTGGCACTGCGCACATCACCAGACGGGCCGGTCTGCACGTTTTGGTTTTCAGTGCGCCGGAGCAGGGCAGCAACAGTCTGCACGCACACAACGGCGCCTTGCGTACAGGGCCACGCCACAGCCCTATCCGGACGACAGACCTTGAAGAAGTTACGAAGGACCATCGCCGGTAGTGCGGAGGGGTACAGCTGGCACACGCGGGCCGTCAGCACGGCCCATGCCAGGCCCCCGAGGTACCCATAGACCTTGCCGTAGATGCACCGGCGCTTTGCCCAAGCCTTGACCACCCGCAGGACCGTTTGGAACGTGTTGGCGTTGGGGACGGCCTTGAGGAGGCTGTGGCCTATCATTGTGCCGAGGAGGCTTTTCATGCAGGCGTCGTCTTCAATCTTCTGCGCAGCGAACAGAGATCGTCGATTGCCATAACACATTTGCCGAGCTTCCCGGCCCTTCTCTGCTCTTGCCCACTACCGCCACTCCTGAGGCCGCCCCAGTCTTGAGTCGAGATTCCATGTCCAGACGCAGAGGGTTGGGGCCTTGCACTCCCGCTGCCTGCCCTTGGGCATCTGCGCCTCTGGCCCCCTGTACCCCCGCCGCGTTGGCCGTCGCCGGGTCAAACCCCGCAATACCCAGAATGGCGTCTAAGATGGGCTCCCACGCCTTCTTCCCCACCCCAAACCATACAAGGGGGTCAAAACGGTGATTCTGGCGGAGAAACATAAGATGGGCCTTTGGGGGCCTTCTCTGGCACTTACACCGAGAAAATTATAAGCTTGCAGCCCCTGGGGCGCCTTCCAACGGTGCAAAAATTTTGGGGGTCCACCCCCCCCCTCCTTTCACCGGCCAAGCTCCCCGTTGCTGGGAGGCGGAAAACGGCCCACAAATGCATCAGCACGCGACAGCCATCTGAGGACAGCCAACCGACTGCATGTCGGCAGGCAACCAATATGCCACGTTCGCGACAAAAGGGCACACGAGGAAAGTTCGCTGGGCACACTATACATTTCTCTCCATCGTCCCAAGCTGCTTGGGCTCATAACGTGCAGCACATCACACGGTCGAAGACGCGATTGCATGATCGCCGCATTCATCACTGATTCAATCACCATCAGAGGCTTCAAGTCGGCCTCGGACTGGGACCTGCAATGCAGCTGCCCTGCCAAGCGCCTCATCCATGCCCCACCCCACCACCACCACTCCTTTGGAGGTCGGGCTGACAGCTCCGACACATGCCTGGGCCAGTGCGACATTGAGCGCGTTGCTACACAGCCGGGCACACCCGCAAATGCGAGCTCTTTGTGGGATCAAACTTCGCCGGGTCAATCTCCGACTTGTCGATCCCGCAGAACTTCAGGTCAAAGCTGACGCCAGCGAGTGCGAATTGCACCAGCGGCACCCCCGCCTCCGGAAAAGCCCTGAGCTCCGTGACGTCCGGGTGTGCCCTGAGCACGCGGGGGAACCCTCGGAAAAAGTCGGCGCGGCTCACGTGCCGCGCGGCCACCAGCACCAGGTCCACATCGTCGCCGGGCATGACGGAGCCGAGCTGCTTGGAGCCCTGCAACGCCAGCGTCCCGGCCTTGGCAGCACGTTCTGCAGTCTTCTGCTTGTTCCCCGCGTGCTCTCGCAGCCATTGGGCGGTGAGGTCCTGCAGAAAAGCCCGACGGATGTGTGCCAATGCGAAGACGGGGGCGTTCCGTGTCGCGCACACGCAAAGAGCGATTCAAGCGGGATGGCAATGACGGGGGATGCCGAGGCAATCCTTACCTCATGCGAGAGGCTGTGGCTTGCTATCAATGGTGAGGACTGAAGGCAAGGCAACATTCGGCTGAAGATGGGGGGATGCAAGCGTACCATGAAGGGGAAGAGACTTACTAGAGGAAACATGCGGATTGGCTCATTGGGGTTGTGCTTTCGCAGAGGCAATCTTCTGTGTTGCTCTGGCGCTTCGTTCTTTGCCCCTCGTCTTTTCGTCCGATGAAGCCACCTTCTTTGATGGTTCGGGTTGTGTTGGGCAGCCAGGAGGCGTTCCGAATCGCCCTCTGCCGTGCCCTACCCCAGGGATGCAGAGCGGTGTGTTAGTAGCGTCAGGAAGGCCATTGGAAGGGGTGGGGGGTTGATATCGTTTACGTGCGCCGCTGTGACAGCATTGGGGAAGGGAGAGAGTGGCTGGGTTGCTCCGAAGAAAAATGGGCAGTGGTATCTGACCCCCTTCCAATGCACCCCTGCTGCAGGGGGAATCGTCCGGCTGTATCGCTGCTGTCACACTACCCCGCCCCCCCCCCCCCCAATTGCGAGAGCAATACCAAAGTCCCAAAATTCGACGGAAACAACACCTACTGTTGCTCTGACAAGGGTGTTGCTCTCGCAAACGGGGGGTAGATCTCGGGCTCCCGTACTCGCGAGGGGGCCTCGCTTGATGCACCAGGCCCAGAAATCCAGGGTGTCATCAGAAGTACAAATCCCTCATCAAAACAAATACATACCCGGACCTGCTGCAGGGCCTGGTCCTGTGCCTCAATGTCTTTGGGCGTGGGAAACAGGTTGAACGCATGCAACGCCGTCACAAATCGCCGGTTCTCTTGGATCTCCTCGGGCGAGGGCGGCTGAACAGATGCAGGGGGCGTGATGCCCCACCAGCGCATGGGAGGTCGTTCGGCCATGTATGCATGTCTGCATGGGGACGATGACAGAGGGCGGCGGATGGCCGGGTGGGCCCCTGTGCCGACAATCGTAATCAAGGAAAGGAGTACAACGCGAAAAGTGTAACTCGCGTACAAAAAAAATCATCAGTACGTGCATTTTTTTGCGGTAAGATTTTGTAACTTTGTTTCAAAAAAAGCCGAACTCTTCATAAAAAAAAGGCATGTTGGAGTAATTTTTTTTCCTCCAAAAGCGAGTACAATTTTTCCCCCCCAGAATAATACCTCAATATGTACAATTGCTGGTTCTGTACCCCACCCCATAGCAATCTGAACGATGGGACACGATGGGTCGATTGAAGAATTGTATGCGCTGACAACCCAGGAAAATCGCGCAGAAAACAGTAAAATCACACCTGCAAGATCTATCAACAACCCCGGTGAAATACAATCATGCACCTACAATCCGAGACAGATCCCTGGATGCCAACAGCAAGATTGTGCAAAACACACAGGAAAGCGTGTCGATTTAAAAACAGCTTACGGCGGGGAGCGGAGCATGTGCGCGTGTGTATGAAATATACTTCTTTGTTTCGAAAACCCAAAGCGTGTCAAAAAGAAACAAATTAGTGGAATCTGCCATCATCCAATGCACCACCATCATCTTATTTCTTGTGCTTTAGCAGGTGACTTGGTGGTACATCGGGAACATTGTGAACTTGTGGCCAATCTAGGGAGTGGCAAGACACTATGTGCTTGTTGGCTGTCTGTTGTGATGTCAAGGTCCACATGCATGTTCAATGCCAACCCATGCCCATCTTAATTCAATCGGTTGCGGGCTTGGTTCAGAGTATTGAAAGATGCGAACCATCGTTGGTTCAAAAACATACCCAGTGAGTCACATCATTGATCAGTGCATGAAAAAAGATGCTAATGGCTCATTTCACACTACTCCATGAATCTTTTGCTTCCTGGCCGGGGAGCATGGAACCATGGAACATGCCCATCATTGAATCCTTTCGCAGTCCCCTTTACCCCGCACCTTTAATCCAAGTTCGGTATGGGCTAACGGATTCACATAACAGTGACTGAATTACACTATGTTTGCTGAGCACCGACCATAACTTGACATGTCAAGTTGACCACTTTGATGCACAAAGGCCATCCTTTCCTACTCAAGAACCCAATAATCAACCCCTCAAGTGCGAACACTTGGGATCTGAGATCCCAGGTTCAAACAGCAAACAACTTTGCCTTGATACCATATCGAATCTGAACCTCCACCATTCAACCTCTATAAACCCATCCCAATTTCTCTTACAAAGTGCTCCTATGCCAAAGCCCAAGGATGAATCATTCGCCATCTCATCAAATGAAACCATGTCCGCTTAGATTCCGAGCCCATAGCGCACCTCTTCACCATTTGCAGCCCTTTCAAGAATGCCTTTTCGAGTGTCTAAACGCACCCAGCCCCAGCACTAACCCCAGCCCCTGACCCAGCCCCAGCTTCAGCTGGCACCCTGACCCCAACCCCTTTCTCTACCAGAAGCGCTGCCCTTGTCCTTGTTGGTACTGTGCCCGCCTCCACTGCCAACTGCAACATATAGCCAGTTGCAGATTCCTTGAATTCCACTATCGAAGTGGGAAACTTTTTTGTTTCCCACTTCATGTCGGAATTCATGTCGGAAAAATTGCAATTGTTTGTAAACAAAAAACTTTGTTGGAAAAAGATGAAGAGTGAGCGCAGCACAACAGAGCAACTTCCCGCATTTGAATGTCATTCGCATTCTCGTCAAACCGCATGAACCCCTTGCTGCCCCAGCTCTTGAGGGCCCCAAGAGCTCATGTACAGTAGAATGGAGGTTATGTTCGCGGCACAGGGCGGAAGGGCACCCCCTGGATTTGCCATGGCATTGTCCAAGGGGGCAAAAAGGTGTGAAACCCGCCTCACTGTTTCAGTACGTCATCCGGACAACTTCAGACTCAGGGCGTCGCAAGAGATTCAACTTGCCAACATGCAGCATGACACCGCGATCAATGGCGCATCCTCCTCAAGAAAAGGTGGCAGACTACAGGAGAAGCCCCAACGTTCCAGAGGACAGCAACCAACTTCAACATGCCAATCGCTTGAACCTCAGGCAACCGAAAGATAGCGACTTTGGGGCGATCAGGAGGCAACATATCGCCTCCATGAGCGCCTGGAGCTGCTTGACAAGTGTGGTCCAGAGCAACGCAGAACAAGGCACAAGGTACAAGGAAAGCGATAGGGGCTCTTCAGAATCAGGGCAAGGGGGTTGGGGGTAAGACTGGCGGTAGGGATGATTGAGGGTGTGCAGGGGTTTGACTGTTGTTTGCTATGGGATCTTGGATAGGCGACTTCGGCTGCTGTTGGGCTTCTCTATATCAATGTGCCCTGTGATCATGATGCAATTCTGTGCCCTGCCTTAGAGTACAGCTCTTCCGTGAGGAGCAGGATCTTCGATGCAATTCCCCTGAAGCGACAGCCAGTTATGAATTTCATGAGGCAGTCCGAATGGTCCACAATTCCGAAGCGTGGAACACCTGAGTCTGCCGGACTCGATGTTACAGCAGCGGAGGATTGTGTTATACCTCCCTGCAGAAAGATAAAGACAGGCTGTGCCATGTCGGTTCCTGTTCAACCGCCCGTCGGTTCAAAGAACAACCGACATCCGGCAACCGCCAACAGTCAGTTTGGCGTCAACCGCCGTCGATCGATCGCCAACCGCCATCCGTTCAGCAGCAACGGCCGTCGGTTGGCCATCACCCGCGGCAGTTGATCGCCAACGCCCGTCCGCGAAACGCGCACCGCCGTCGCCCCACCAACTGCCCCCCCATGCGATCGTCAACGGGCACGCGGTCTGCGACACGAGAACAGAACGACTCCCCCGAGACCGCGCTGCCGCGAGCGCAACGTATTGGGGCCGCTCATCGGGCCCCCAGCAGCTCCTGCGCGTACTCGTGGAGGGACGGCACACGCATCAGGGCGTAGAAGTACGGCGCCGCGACCCAGAAAAAGCCGAGGAGCGCCGCGAAGTTCAAGAGGGCCATCGCGGTGGAGCGGGGGCCGAGCCGCCGCGTCAGCGCCGCCTCCGCGACGAGCGCGACCGGCGGCAGCAGCAGACACGGAAAGTAGCCGGGCTGGACGTCGCTGTACATCGGGGCCCACCACAAGACGTGGAAGAGGGCGTTGTACAGGAACGGGACGAAGGTCGCCGCCACGACGCGCTGTCGGCCTCCGAGAGGCTCGTAGAACATTTTGCGGAGGTGGAACCCTGTGGAACGCGGGCCGCCCTCGACCGGCACAGTGGCAAAGGTCAGGGGGGTCCCTCACGGGGCGAGGGGCGGGGGGCAGGAGACGATGGGGACCACATGGGGTCCCGGTTCCGTCGGTATCCACTCGACGCCGCCCACACTACTGCCCTGACAATGAGGGCGGGGAAGGGGGCGTTCAAGTCTTTCTTCGATTCCGTGGGTTTCAGGTTTGCAATGGTTTTGTGTGGCAGATGCGCAGGTTTTCCCTTGTTCCAGTGGTCCAACGGACGCCTGCGTGTGGTATGCACATCCGGCTCCGCTGACCGAGTCCCCTTGCCCCCCACCACAATCATGGCCCCCTCCCCCATGACATTTTGGTGAGCCGGGGACCAACGTGGACACGGCATCAGCCGAGCAAATCCGTGCGACGGGGCGCAGTGTTGGGCGCATGCTTTGCAGGACGTCGTGGCCTCCTGAGGCATGTGCCCTGAGGCGTGTCGACCTCTCGGTTGGGGGTGGGGGGATGGTTTGTGAAACGCCCCGTTCACAGACCCGAAAATCAGATCATCAGGGCCCATGGCTTTGCCACAACTCCACTTCCCCCTTTTGTATGACGCGGACTTGTACAATACCGCAGCACCACAACAACAAAAGGTTTTCGGGGGAGGGGCTCCTACAAAGCGACGGGGATGCAGCGGACCTGTGGAATGCGAGTGCCGCCGCCAGAAGGTCCGGATGGAGCCGGACAGCACCGGCGCCTGCGCCATGTCGATGACCGTCACTCCGGGGCCCAGCAACAGTCGCGTGGGGGCACTGAACAGCAGGTCCGTCAGGGCGGCGGAGGTGAGGATCAGCATGTAGATCTGGAGGAAGGGCTGCAGGGGCGAGGGCACTAAGTCCGTGAGCCCGCCGTGGACCACTCCGACCGCGAGCAGGACGGCGGCCAGCAGCTGCACGACCCCACGCAGCAGCACCTGCGGGGGATGGGCAGGGCTTCTTTTGAGCCGGGGGGGGGGGGGGTTGAGGGGGGAGGGAGGGGGGGGGGTTTGGCCAGCGCCCCCCCCCCCCTTGTCTTTGCACACCAAAACAGTTCCCATGTCTTGCAGGGTGGTCCTGCCGTACCTCTTTTCCTTGACATTTGTGGCCACCCACCGAGCATGACGCCACATCCGGTCAACATCAGCTGTCTACTTTGCGCCGGATTATCCAGCGCAAATCCAGCGTCAAAAATTTCAAATCCAGCGCAAATCCAGCGTCACCCTTCCCCAACAGGCCCACTGTGGAAAACAATCCCCATCCATTCCCAAATGTCCGGTACCCTTGCCAGTGTAGTGAACAACATCAGTCAATGCGTACAAATAATTTTGGAAATCTCTGATCCTCTATTTCAATCCAAGGGCCTCTTTGGCATGATGTACCAACTGAGCACGGTGCCCAAAAGGCATGGCGTACCTTTGAAAGTCCTCAGGGCGAAGCAATGTAATGGCCCTAACATTGTCAAAGCCATCTGAGTGCAATTTAGAACATTGCTGCCTGATGGATGTGGGAGCTGCAGCCCAAAACCAATCCCACAGTGGGTCCACCGGTGGTGGTGCCTCTTGGGGTGTTGTGGGTGCCTCTGCAACTGGCAAGGACTGAGAGGTTTCTTGCACTAATGTGGCAGCAATAGTTATAGCATGTTGCTCCGCTTCCGAAGGAGCATCACTGTTATCCTCAGAGATATTTTCAGAACTGTCTGAGCTCTGTGATTCATCAGACGACCTGGAATCTGTACTTGTACTACAATCTGATGCGGCTGCCAATGCTGTCTCCACGTCCTACAGAGAACGCAGTGTCAGTTGACACCGCGTCTCATCTCTATGATGTGCATGCATGCACTGAAAACACCAGCAGAATTCATTAACAGCACGCTGACACTGACGCTGACAGGTGCAAAAATTGATGTCACTGGGAGTTGAACCCACCGCCCTGCAACTGAAAGACCAGCACTTAATCCACTACACTACACTACCCAGCTGGTAATTTCTGCACAACAGAGCATTCTTAGCCTGACGTGAGTTCACAAAAAACTGCAAATCCAGCGCAAATCCAGCGCAGCATTTTTGAAATCCAGCGTAATCCAGCGTCAACTGCCCAAAAATCCACCGCAAAGTAGACAGCTGGAGGAAGGGCTGCAGGGGCGAGGGCACTAAGTCCGTGAGCCCGCCGTGGACCACTCCGACCGCGAGCAGGACGGCGGCCAGCAGCTGCACGACCCCACGCAGCAGCACCTGCGGGGGATGGGCAGGGCTTCTTTTGAGCCGGGGGGGGGGGGGGAGGGGGCGGTTTTGAGGGGGGAGGGAGGGGGGGGGGGTTTGGCCAGCGCCACCCCCCCCCTTGTCTTTGCACACCAAAACAGTTCCCATGTCTTGCAGGGTGGTCCTGCCGTACCTCTTTTCCTTGACATTTGTGGCCACCCACCGAGCATGACGCCACATCCGGTCAACATCCCTGAATGTACTGTCACTTTTTTGCCCAACCAACTCTGCAAATGCCAACTCTGTCAACGTGTCACGCAAGATGTTACACCACACAACGAACTCAAAGCTGGTGAAATGCTTCAGGGCTGCCTTCGCTGCAGGAACATCTTTCAAAACATTGAAAATGGCACGAAAATGGCCTCTGCCTTGCTCTCCTGGACTCCCTGGTGCCAAGGCGTCCTCTCGGCCCCCCACACCCGGCCAAAGAACCCCTTGGCCTCCCTTGGCACCAGACCTGCAGACAGCGTCGTTTAACTCACAGGAAAGAAAAGATAGAAAAAAAAAGAGAAACAAAAGTTTTGGAAGTGACGCAGTCTCAGGCCCCCAATGCTCTGTTTAACGGAGGGTGGGAAGAGTCGAGAGCAAGGAGAGGGGGGTAGACAGCAGATTTGGTCCCCCACGATGAAGGGGGGACCCCCAGTAAGTATGCACTGTCACGAACCACAAAACTGAACTTTTGCAGAATTGGAATGGGGGGGGGAGGGGGGGGGGGTTTGCACCCTCTCCCCCCCCTCCCCTTGGTATTTAATTATTCTAAAGAAGCCCTGGGGACGGGGTGGGGCCTGACACCCTGCCCCCCCCCCCCCCCCCGCCGCCGCGGCGCAGGCACGGCCCATGTCTCAGAAAACGGCAGTGACACGGGGTCATTGTGCTCAGCCATAGTCCGGCGATGGTCGTCACCCAGCGCCAGGGTCATGCACCACCGGTGGTTTGTGGCGGGGGGGGGGGGGGTTCTGGTTCTGATTCTGCTTGCACTGGGCCCGTGGCCCACGCGCCCCTGGCGGTGTGCCGAGCCTAAGACCACGGGCGCTCATTTTTTGTGCCACTCGTGGTCTCAGTCGTCTCTGGTATAGTGCCACACTACCTCGGCCCACTGTCTGAACTCCACCCGGATCATGCATGGCTGTGGTTGGGCGTGCCGACGCGGCACCGCCACCCAGTCACGCACGCCTTCCACTTCATCCGCTATGCAAGTCGTGCTGCGGAGGGGGTGGGGGGGCAGGAGGTGATCTTGCGGACCGCCTCCCGCCCCCCCCCCCAGGCCAAACCCCCCACCCACTCAGGACCAACAAAATTTTGCTCGAGGGAACAATGAAATGTTGATCACAGGGCCCAGAAATGAGAGGCCCCTTTCAGGTACCCCCCCCCCCCCCGCGTACGGGAAGCCACGCATCTGCCCATCAACCAACTCTTGTAGGCCCCAGACACTCGTTCCTCATCCTCCCAAACACAATGGGCTCCCGTACCTTTCCATTTTGGTACACAAAAATGGCGGACCCCCAAACGAAAAGAACAGACAAATCCAGCGTCGAGGGGTACATCTGGCACACGCATAGGCCGGTAGGACAGTGAGCCTGCGGGGGGGGGGGGGGGCTCTCACTGGCCTCACCACGGAGGCACTTGGGTGGGCGGGCTTTCAACTTCGAGGGAATGACGCACGGATACTTGGCTACCAGATGACCCCCGCGTTATTTCAACTTCGAGGGGGGGGGGGGGCGTCGATACAGCCCTCTGGCTAATCCCCCCCCACCCCAAAAAGAAAGGCCTCAATTGACGCCCCCCCCCAAAAACCATACCGAGACTGAACCCCGGGCCCCGGAGGTGACCCGGACCCCAATTCGGCAAAAAAATAAAAATGGCATTTTTGGAATGGGCGCGTCGAGGGGGTTCAGAAAACTCATCATTTGCCATGTATTTTTTTATGCATTTGGTGAAAAAAATTGACCTTTTTCAATGCTCAAAAAGTTTCTCCCCAAAATTGAAAACCCGACTTCCCCTTCTGGGTTTGGTGAAGGGGGGGGGCGGGGCGCTGGCAAACTGCAGCACCTGCAGACCGCGCCTGCGGGTGTTCATGGCCTCGTGCGGGACGGCGCGGAATACGACGGTGGGCACGCAGCACATGAAGAGTGCCGTGCGTGCGAAGGACGTGAGGCCATACTCCCGAGCGAAGCTCGGCGTGGCACTTGCCCCAAAGAGGGAGTGGCACAGCAGGTGGGTCAGCTTCATGCCCTGCGCGCCGTGCGGCACGAAGACCAGGCCCCAGCTGCTGTGGAAGGGCTCGCGGGCGGCGATCCAGCGCCCGACGGCGTAGCTGGACCCGAAGAAGAGGAGCAGCCCCACGAGGCGGGATGGCAGCGGACGGTCCAGCACGAGGAAGTGGGCAACGAGGGGCTGCAGAAGGTAGTGGCCCACCAGTGGCCCCCAGACCCACATGGTTGTGGTGCACGGAGTGTGCTGGCCCTAGAGACAGAGGCGTGGGAGAACTTTAGTCCAAACGGACCCTCCCCTAAAGCCCCAAAGCACACTAAAAATTGCCGCCCTTCCAGCCAAATCAACCCCCAAACCTTCCCTACAAGGCACACAACACAACACCAAATCTGCCAATTTTGAATTGCTGCGCTCCTTGGCTCAGGTTCCCTCTGCCCCAGGGGAAATTGTTGCACTTGCACATGCATGGTACAAGCATTTCGTGCTGTTTTTATGACACATTGCCAGAGAAAGGCTCCAGATTGACATCCGTTCCAATCAACCCCACCAAACAATCCTCTGTAGAACCCAAGTTGTGTCTTATTGTTCCCTACCTTCCCTAATGACAATACAAGAATCATTTTATGCATCACTTCCCCGAAAATGTGCATAACACCTCAAACGGTTCAAGAACGGGGCACCATTCAGCCACTATGACCTTGTCACAAATGTGTATATCCAAACAATCAGAACCAAAGCAGAGACCAATGGCAATATAACACTCCAAAAAAGCGTTATTTCACAAGTGCCACAAACTGTATGTGCTTGCTTCAGCTGGACCGCCAAATAGTTACACTGCGCGCACACTGCGCACACATGGCACCCAAGGCACCGGCTCACAAGCCTTATCACTATCTCCATGTGGTACAACAATGTGAGTGCCATCACTGGGTCTCCAAGGTAGAGAGGACAAATGTGGCGACACAGGTGTCCTCATACGGGAGAAACATGCAACACCACCATCACTGGACCGGTAGCTGCGCCACACCCCAAAGAATGGTCAACATGAGTCATCGGTTGTTCAACTAGGGGGTGCCCAAGGGCAGGGATGGCGGTCCTCAGCCAGAATGTTCATCTTCGCCATAGATAGGGGCATATCTATATTGTGTTGAATAGTGTTTACATGGTCTTTGGGTCTTGCTTCTTTCTCTGGCTGCCTGTGAAGAAGCTTCCAATTCGCCTACAATGCCCCTGGGTTTGATTGTTGCAACTCACGTGCAGTGATGTGTTTTGTTGTGTGTGTGTGTGTGTGTGTGTGCTCTGTACTTTGATGAGGTAGATCCTTGTGCAGCATTGGGTTGGACGTCCCATTCAGCTCAGGTCTGCTGAGGCCTCTGTGTGACGTTGTTTCCCCCCCTTCTGCGGAATCAGAACCTCTGTGTTTGGTTGGTTATGTGACCGAAGTACTGGCTCTCCCATGCCTCGACAAAAAGAGTGGTCGGGCTACTGCATCCTCGGCTTCGTCACCTTCTAGTCCCTGTGGAACAGGTGCTGGGGGGGATGGGGGCGGTGGTGTTTTCGGCCTTCTGCGCTTGGGCGCCGGTGGCGTGGGCGGTTGGTGTGGGGACCTCAGCAGACCTGATGAGTGCCGTGCTGGCCTTTGCAGGCAAGGTTTTTTGTGGGGCAACAGAGATTGCATAGGGAGAGTACGTTTCCTGTGTGCCGGGACCGGGGTGCATACCTTGTGGTGCCCCCGGTTACAACAATGGCGCACCCCTCTCTGCTTGAGGGTACATCTCGGGCAGGGGGGTAAGTTATGCAAGGGGCATAGTTGCAACTGTGGCCTACGAGCCACCCGGCTTGCTGCGTGATGCCCGAGTTTGCAGCACTCTTCTGCCGATTTGCGCAGTCTCTTGCAGGTCATACACGCCAGCGCTGTGTGTGCCACGCATTTGGAATGGTTGACCCTCGGTGCCAAGTGTGGCGTGGTGTGTGTTGACACGTGTCTGCGCGTGCCTGTGTAGGGGCGTTGTGGCAAGCGCCCATCCCCAATGACTGGGAAAAAATCGGCCCCAAAGGACGAGTTCGATCCCCCCCCCTTGGCTGGCATTATCTGCTCTGATGGAGGTGCCAGTCCTGTCTGCAGATTGCCATGGAGAGCCCGGTGCAGCCTGTGTGATTCCACTTCTGCGGCTGACCTGCGCGGGCGATATGCGTATGGCCGTGGCGCATGCACTCTGTGCGCACCCACTTTGGAGGACCATAATTGTTCGCACTAATCTGCCAACTTTTGGATGTGGAAAAGCATTGCATTCCTGCCTGCGAAATAAGGGCGGCAATTCAGTCCACATAGCGCTGGCCCTCCTAGAGGGACCAACGAACTGCACCGCGTGACGATGCGTGCCGGGTGCAGTTGGCCTTTGGTGACAAGCCGCTGCACACTGTTCATGGCCAGCCTCGGCACCCTGCCCCTTTCCTGCAGTGAAAGTGTCGTTCCCTTGAATTTGGCTTGTGGTGCATGTGGCAGGGTACGCTCGGCAAATTCTTCGGAGTCCAGAGCTAACACTAAGAAGGTCACTGAACCCGGTTCTTGTGTCCAGGTCAGAGCCCTCAACCATCGCAGAAGATCGGCAAGGAAAGGCATTTCCCACGGCCACTCATGCTTTTTGGGGGTGCGGAGCAGTAGTGTGTCTTTCTCCCCACTATATGGTAGTGGCCCTACCAACTGTTGGTATGGGTACTGTCGCAACTGTTGTGACCGGGCGGTTCCTGGAAAAACGGCTGGGGCCTGCGCGTCGCGCACTTTCCGAGCTTGCAAGACAGCTACGAACATGGTATGCAAAGTGTTCAAGAAGGTGTAGGCCCTCCCTGATTTGATGCAGTCCTCTGGAATTTCAGGTGCCAGCCCACAACATCTGAGGCATGTAGGCCATTGATCTGGGGGGAGAAGGCTCGGTATGTGTGCGGCCGCATCGAGGACGTCAGGCATGTGAGCGGTGCGTGCAGTGTGCCAAGCAGTGCAGTGCCACAATATGTGTTCCTCGTCCTCTGGTGCATTGCCACAAAAAGGGCATGTCGAGGCCACACGCATACCCCTCTGGTATGCCCTGAGTGCCGTCCAAGTGGCTCCAGAGAGGATGCCCCGGAGGATGGACCGCTGTAGTTCTGTGTCAAAAGCAGCTACACTGGGTTGTACCAGCTGCCTGCACGTGGCGTAATGGACCCCAGCAAAAAGTCGGGGCCGCCGCTGCACTAACGCATCCAGCATTTGGGAACGCAGCTGTTCACGCACTTCGTGCTTCACTGTGTTTTTGTCCCCGTAGAGTAGCAGGGGGTCGCTTTTCCCTGGTACCTTCCAACTCCACCACCCCTGCACTGACACCCACCCACATTTGTGTGCGGTGTGAATTGCACGGCCGAAAGGCCCAGACCCCTTGTGGCACTGATCTGTTTCCCAAATCGCCTGGCCGGTGATCTGGTTTGCACCTCTGGTGCGGCATAGATGTGCCAGCCATAATATGCGGTGGTATTTGAGCACCAGAGTTGGTGCAATTCTGTGTCCCTTGCAGAGCAAGGTGAAGAAAACTTCCTTGGCCCTGCCGGGCCGTGATGGCCCCCAGATTGTCCTCATGACCTTTGTTTCAAATGGCAGCAAATCCCTAGGTCGCAGGGGTACTATCTCCGCTGCATGCAAGCCTGTGGCGGTGATCATTGTCGAAATGACATCGCACCGCCGTTCAAAGTTCCCTTGTGCCCCGTGTACCCTGCCGAGTAAACTGCATGCCCTAGCGACGCGTTTGAGGATTAACGGGCCTGAGCAAGTGGCGTCAGTGGTGCGGACGCCCGCTCCCAAAGATTTAAACTCCGTGGAGATGGGGAAGGGGACTCCTTGCAACGCAGCCTGCACTGGATGTTGCTTGTCAGACGAGAAGCCGACTGATTTCTTCGCATTTACCCCTTGACCTGTGTCCTGCAACCAGGTGGACGTGCAGTCCAACAGCGGCGTGAGTGTGTTGGACCCCGCTGCAAAACCATACGTGTCATCTGCATACCCTAGTGCCGTCAGTACGTAATGCATCACCTGCACTGGCTGATCGCTGGGGGGGGGTCTCTGCACTGAAACCGTGATGCCTTGCTGCTGGGCATCTAACACACGTTTCCAAACACTCGTCATGAGGTTTATGAGGATAACATGTGGACATGAGGATAATATGAGGACAACCTTGAAGGATGCCGTTTGTGGCAGCGAAAAAACTGGCGCAACATCCCATGATTTTAAAACAGCGTGTGAGTGTGTGATACATGCCACTGAGGGCTCTGTGTGTTCCTGGGTCCATGCCCTGCGCGAGGGCAATGTACAGAACAATGGACTGCGGTATCAAATCAAAGCACTTCACATAATCCAGCCCGAAACCGTGCAAGACTTTCTTTATGAGTTTGTGCAGCTCAAGAAGCATCGAGATATGAGAGGCTGCATCTGTGGCTCCCCTCTTTTTCCTGAAGCCATACGCATGAGGGTGGATCCAGTGTTCCTGCCACTGCATGCATTCCTCCAGGCGTATACCGGCCCAGACTCTGTAAATTTGAGACAAGACTGACAGGGGCCTCTGCTGCATGGGCAGCATGCCCTCCCCCTTTGGAATGAGGGAGACATATCCCCTCGCCAGGATGATTGGCCAGCAGCCAGTTTGCTCTATGAGGTGCAATAACTGAGACAGCATGTCCAGCAGACGGACAGGCAACAGTAGCAGATCAGCCACACACCACCCATCCAGCCCAGTGGCCGTATGCACCCCCATTTTTCTCAGGCGTTTTGCGAGGCGGGCTCCTGTGATGGGATTCGCCTGCATGCGCGCTCCTTTTTCCAAAAACCGGTCATACTTTTGCGCAAAAGCGCGTACGTCGGGCTCTGGTGTGTCCGCATATTTTCTCATGACTTTGTCCCATGAGGCGTGCAAAATTTCATCCATCCGCTGGATATTGGATGTGGGTTGATTTGTGTCAGGGTCCAGAAGCATGACCAGGGGGGGTTGGTATTCATTTTGGATCCATTTGTACACTTCCTTCGGTTTATCCATCCATGCACTGTCCATTTTGGCTTTCCATTTCTCTAGTCTGGCGCGTTCCTCATGTCGGGCATATTTTTTCCCCAATAAGCACAGCTGGTCGTACGTATGCATGGTATCGACCAGTGCTGGCAACGGGCGGTCACTGGGAAGCGTGGGATCAGGGGCCAGCGCAACAAATTCATGGAGTAACAGATCCTCTCGAAAGGCTGAGCCCACTTTGCGCATGCGACGGCACGCAGCCTTCCACGACAGCTCTACCTGTTTTGGTATTGCACCTGGTCTGAAAATCTGTCTGGCCTTGCGCCGGGCCGAGGCTGGCACCTTTTTCCCTTTAATGCCTGCCTGGCTGCGCTGCCATTGTATCACTGTGCGGAGAGCGCCCAGCGTTCCTGTAATTTTAGAGAGAAGACGTGTTCTCGGCCCCCCTGTGGGGGCTATGCTCCGCGGAGCCAATGTGGTCTCCTGCAGCATGCGCTCTGTGCCGCGCCCCCTGGGAGTCGCCTTGGGAGCAAAAGGAAGTTCAGGGGCAGGGGTGTCAATCGTGAGGTGGGTGCACGACAGTGCCATGCCCACTTCTTCCGCAAGCCAGGTCCACTGTGCCCAGATGGCATTCACATCTCCCCTGAGCAGTAGCTGTTCCCATTCGTCCTGATGCGGACGGAGTAGGGTCTCGCTGATTTTCTGCGCGTCTTCCTCTGACCTTGGGGGGGGGTAGAAAAGGAGGTAGCTTCCTCATTTTAATGACTTTCTGGAGCGGGGCATCCAGAGAAAAGGTAAAGTGTGTGTGTGTGTGTGTGTGTGTGTGTGACGTTGGAGTCAGCGATGATTTGCATGCAGTGCGAACACACTGCAAAAATTTTGACACCTTGAAAAACCTGGCCCATGTAGGCCACAAGAGGGACCCGGGGCACATTTCGCACACAGGTCTGTAGGAAGAGAGCAGTGCATTGACCAATGTGCTTAGGGTGGGGGCAAAACGACACTCACAGCTGGAACCGGTATGTGCAATATATGGCAGATTGGCTGTCACTTGCACGAACAGTGCAATTTACCAGGGATTCTCATCCATCCGTGATTTGATTCAAAAAATCCATCCGTGATTTTCCATGATTTCCCGTGATTTTCTGTGATTTTCTGTGACTGGCTGCGACTGTTTTTTTCACAAAAATTTCCAGAAAATTGAAGGCACCAGGGACAAAACACTTCACAAGAGAACATGGGCAGAACAAAACCACAGATTTAATGTCCACAAAGATAGCTGAGGGCTCAGTGAAGCGGCATTCCACATCACCATTACAATACATTCCCACAGCCGCCTTGCGCAGACTGCTGCTCATTTTGTGCTGGTTGTTGGCATCAATGAGACCTGCCAAACTGAAAGTGCGCTCAAAAAATGCGGCTGTGATGGGGAACCAGAGATAGTGCATGATGGCATCTGCCAAAATAGGGTCCTGGGACTCCCAAAAAGCAACAATATCAGCAGCACATAGCACATGACACAGTGACCTTCTCTATACGTGTATACCTGGCCCAAGCCTCACACAGCAATCCATTTTTCTCTTGTTTTCGAGTGGGCAGGTCAACGTCATCATCATCATCAATCTTGAGCCCAAACAAGGGCTCATATTTACTCCATGGAGCACCCATGCCTGAGACATTGCGAGGGTCCAAAACTCGGAGCGAGGCAATGAAATCTATTAGATCAAAATGTTGCTTTGCATAATCTTGTAACTTGGAGTGCATATTTTTCAAATTGGACAAGAATTTTCCCTGAAGTGCTTGCCTACTCTCCCCTTCAAAAGGGACAAAGCAATGTCCACACCTGGGTGCAGCTTGGCATTAGCAACCGCCTCTTTCAAATTGGTTTCCAAATCTGCCAATTTGTCAGCCAAAGCAAGGGCTATGGGAATATTAATGGTTTGCGTAAAGTTAGCCAACGTCACCAAACCCTCAGTGTGGTCAATAGCAAAAGCCATGATGGCCTTCTTCTTCAAAGGATCGCTTTTCAATAAATTCAAAACCTTAGTCATATTTCTGGGAACCTCTCCTTCGGGATAGCGTTGCGACTCCTTTGTCAAGAAAACCAACATGCGGTCAAAATGATCCATCCACCAATCTCCACAGGTACGCCAAATAGCCCACCGTGTGGAAATATATTTTGGCGGCAACGTCCTTTGTACTTGTTGAGCTCGCCCCCTTGGCAATGCAACCAGGAATGGTAGTGTGTTTGCGAAACAACCCACGAATTGACGGGTGGTCCAGTTTGTTGGGGGGAATGCCTGCTTGCAAAAAGGCTGCAGCAAAATCATCCGAAACCAATTCCTTGTGCTTCATACCATCCAAAACATGCCACAGTTTCAGCTGGCTTGCTTGTTCCAGGGTTGTTGCTGACCTCAGGCTCCTCAGATTTGGACTCCACTAGCGCGGAAAGACCTGGTGTTTTCACCAGTTTTGGGTAATCATGCTTCGCTTTCTTGTGCTGAGGAATTCCAATATGAAGTTTCGCAATACTCTTCTCCTTGTGACAAATTGGCTGTTCACCAAAAATACACCACATGGTATCCCCTCGAACCGTCATATCGTCAGGAAATTGTCGTGCTCTTTTCAGGGCAGTCATTTTTTCACCATGGGTCCATTTTCTCGCCTTTTTGGTCCTTTGTCTGTACCTTTTGCAGGAGACCCAGAGCCTGAGGTGCCAGAATCAGACATTTTTGTGCAGAGAACTGCAGACAGGGCAGACAGGACAACAACAGCAGGACAAATGCCATCAGTGTGGTGTGGGGAGCTACAAACAAGGGAAGTACATGTGGAACATCAATCAAACCAAATCCGTGATTATCCGTGATTATCCGTGATTTTCCGTGGTTTTCCCCAAACCCCATTTCCGTGCTTATCCGTGATTTTCCGTGATTTTCCGTGGCACGGATAGGTGAGAATCCCGGAATTTACATACCCCCACCCCTCCCCCTTTCATTAAATTGACCTTTGCACTGTTGGTGCCTTTGTGACTTTTTGTTTTTTCATTTTGTGCATTTGCTTTGCACTCTCATAGTATTGCCTTTTTATGGGCCAGAATGAAACAGCATGCAGCCAGTTGTCCACACTGGATGCCCTCTGATTAATGCAACGCTACATCACATTTATATACCTCTTGCAGCACCATGGAAGAAACAATGTTCTGCTTGGCTTTGCCCTCTACTGGGTACTGAGGATACTAATGCAGCCCAGACACATACAGGCACCAATGGGCTCCCAAGAACCATCAATCAACCATCCCACCCTGTTCAGCTGCATTTGCACACTACACAGCCGAGACAGTTGTCGCAGTAGCCAAAATCATAACATACACTGCACCGACCACCTGCCTCAGCGTCACCCTAGTCCTTGTTAACATCAATAACAATGATAACACTGCAGGGCACAGCAGCACCCGTACAGATCTAGAAAATGCCCACCTCTTGACTCCCACAGAAGCCTGGTGGCAAGCATATGTCCGATTCATACCACAATTGCGACAGAACCTGCATGTTAGAGGAGCAGTCGTAGGAATTCCCCCTTTGCTCAGACAAGAATTGCACCAAAATCACTGCAGTATGCAGCCGCTGCACACCAACATGTGTGTAAGCACCGGCCTCTATATATTGGCTGCTCGATATATAGGCATTGTCTTATACGCCAGGTGATTCCAACGCAAAATCGGCGCATTTCGGATATTTGCCCTGCGGCTAACAGGGGCCGTAGGCTTAGAGTTTCGCGACCTGATCCACGTGTGCGACGCGGCTGGGAACAGGGTGGGGCGGTTTGCACGTTGCGTGATTCGACGAATCCGAGTCACCCCTGGACTCACCGACACGAGAGGATAGTCAGCCATTTTCTGCCGCAGAGGCAGCATTCGCAGGTTCCTGACCCTTCACCACAAGCAAAGGACATTCCGATTCTGGGCGCCCTTGGTGCCTTTTGGGAGAGTGCCAGTGGATTGTGGAGTCGGCACAGGTTCACTTCCGGACTCCGACCCGTGCGGCGTGAGCGGGGGGCGGGGGCGGGGAGGGGATGCCATAAAAGCGGAGTGAGTATGCCGTTTGGTACTTCCGGGTGCACGTACTTGCTCACCTTTTGAGGAGGGAATCCTCTGTGGGAGGGTGCCCGGGTTTGGGGGTATTTCTGAGTTGCCCATTTCGTTCCGAGCATTATGGAAATACACAAGTGCCGTCCGCTGAAATGGTATGCCGCAGGGGGCACAAATGCAGATCCACGCGTCCGCCAACTGTTCCAAGAAGCCGGTGTACAGGCTGATGGGCAAAAACGCTGTGCCCCATTAGCGTACGTTGGGGGTCTTGAAGGCGGTTGGGGGGGGTCCAGCCCTACAAGTAAACGCCCCCCGTGAGAACTGGAAGACAAACAACATTTGTTGACACCAGCGCAACAAAGCATCGATCTTACAAACTGTTGCGTTGTTCCGGCCCATTCACGGCACTTCAGGTTAAAACTGGTCAAATCAGGAGTGTTCTTGGCCCTGCAAGCCCAAGCCTCCACCGATGAGTTCCAAGCTGACCACTTGGGATGCCTTCAGCCACAGGGCACAGTGCCATGAGGGATGCAACCGGACCAACACGGCGCAGCTGGCGTGCATTCCTTCGAACATGGCGTTGCTGTTGTTGCTGCCACCTTCCATGTGGCACGTGGCTGTCACCAGAGGCTACCAGTGGCCAATACCCACATTTGAAAAGGGTTGCACGTGGCCATAATTGGCGATACCATTTCTGTTTTGATCCGGTAGCGTCAACTGTCAGATGAACACTGTTGTACTGCTGTCCTTTGGGAAGGCCCCGAAGCCAGTGAGCGGTTCCGCCCACTTCCGCTTCCGCAAATGCAGCTTACCTCGGCCGTGGTAAGGCGTTACAGAGGGTTGACTCCTGCAAACAGAATGGCAGCGAGGGCGTGGGTATCTTTTGGTACAAATTCCATGTGACTGCACGACGAACATGACCACTTTCGTGTTGCACGTGCGACCCTCATGTGCCCCAGGGCGCCGAGCGTTTAAAAAAAAAAGTTTGGACTCCAGTTCGAACCTTGGCCTTCATGAACAGTCATGGAGAGGGGTCGGCAATGCGCAGGTTGTCGTTCGGAGAAGGCATTGGTGTGCACATCTCTTAAACGGTTCATATGGCTCTACAATTCTTTTCAAGTGCAATGTAACGCTGCAATGCGCATGCTGTGGGTTGTGCCAATGTGCTACGCTGGCTGGAGAGGAGGTGGTCATGAAGGCAAAGGAGTCTGCTGAAACATTCGGAGTGAAGGGCTCGGAGTCAGCCCTTATACACAGCACTCGGGGCTGGGGATTAGCACAGGCAAACCTGAACCATCCCACAAGATGAAGAAGTACATTGCCACAATGCAAACCATCAAAGAGCTCAACACTTCGTACGGCAGCAGGCGCCCCAGCGCCGGAATTACACGGATAAGTGGGTGCAAGAGAGAGACCCCAACGAGAGCCACCATGAGCCACTCCTTCGTGGCCAGAGGCTCTGGAGGGGCAGGGGCCCCCAATGCCAAGAGACGACGGGCTTCTGCAACTGTGAAATATGCGAGCGCAAGACGGGTCAGTGTCAGTCTCCAGTCAGGACTGGTCAGAGAACGGACAGCCCACGCAGGTTTGTTTCGGGGTGCCCTGCGGTAGTATGCTTCTGCAAGCGGTTGGCAAACTCTCTGGGGTTTACCTGTTCCATGAGGACCTCCTTTGGAAGCGGCTTCCGAGGATTGGTGTGTGACGGGAGAGAGTGCACAGGCGGAGGGGGGAGGGGGCAGCAGGCGCAAGGAGGTATGCGGGGGACACGGTGCCAAGCCAGTGCGTGCCTGCCTGCCCGGCCAGTGAGGTGCACTTGGGCATGCGTGGAAAAAGGGATCACACATGTCTGCCGACAACACACCCCCGTACAGTGCACCACCGGAATATCTCATGTATGTACACGAGCGCTGTGCGGCGTAGAATCTGGTGCACAACAACTGGTGCTCACGATACACGGGCTCTGAGCAGCAACATACAGCATAGCTCTGGAGAACAAATGAGCGTCTCCGTCGAATTTGCACAATCAGATCTCAGAGCTGCAGTTGTTAAAACCGAGCGGGAACGGGTCTGAATGCAGCTGCCGATTGAAATATTGCAAGTGGTCCAATCACTCCAATCACTCAGTTGGCACTCATGTTCCTGCTCTTGTTTATGCTCTTGCTCTTGCTCTTGTTCTTGCTCCTCTTCTTGCTCTTGCTCTGTGCATAAAAACAGCACCCTCGATCCGGTCCTGTCCATGAATGTGGTATGGAGCCTCATGTTTGCCTGGTGCATAACCGTCATGGCACGCCCCCTGAAGCCGCCGTGACACTGCGACTGCCGACTGCTGTTGACTGGCGTTGCGCTGTGTTGCAGTGCCGACCACATGCCCATGCTGACTTGGGTCCTGCCTGCCTCTGATGGCGAACACGTTCCCCCACGCGCACCCCAGTGACACTACCTGCCACGCGGCATCGTGCTGAGGCTGCTCGCAACGAGACAGGTAGACCCCAGGCCGCAAAGGGCTATTCCCTACGAATTCAACGAAAGGGCGTACCTGGTGGGCAGAAGTGCATCCCAACGGTGCTGAACACCTTCATCTGCCTCGTGATAGCCTCCTGCACATCCTCAGAAATATTTTTGCAGTCTGCAATGCGGAGCAGGCAAACCACTCCTCCCACCTCCGCTTTGGTATGTCTGCATGCGCTACACTCGGAATCCTGCTGAATACCGTGTTGTCAGCCCTCAAAACAACCCACGCATGAGCACTGAAGTGGGCCAAAAGGCAGCAGCAGCTCCGCCCGTGCACAATGAGGACCATGTCTGCAGCCGCAGTTTCCAGCCACCAAACACCACTGCGCAACACTCAGCTATGGTGGAGGATAACCCACCCCACCTCAAAGGCTGCCAAACCCTGCGAACATGAGTTGTGAGTTGTGAGCTGTGAGTTGTGGGTTGCCACAGGGCACGGGGGGGGGGGGGCGACCCCTCGGTTCTGGACGCCAACTACCCCCCCAACTAACTGTTGGCCGGAGGCCCCTTGGGGGGGGGGGGGGGGGGGGGGGGGGGTATAGGAGGGGCTGGGGGGGGGGGCCTCTGGGAGGGTCGGTTGGGGGGGGGGGGCAAGTAGGGCAATTCGGGGTGGTGGTGGGCGGGGGGGGTCCAGGTGGGGCGATTTGGGGTGTTGGGGGGGGGGAGGGGGGACACAGGCTCCCCTTACCTTCCCTTGCCCTCCCTCTAACCATACCATCGCCATAAGCCTAACCCTAACCTTTGCAGCCAGCTAGTTTGGCCATGCCAGCCATGTTGATTGGGCTGAAGAAGATCCCCCAAATTTCGTTCATGGCTGCTTTTGCCACATCATTGCTCCATTTTGGACCCCAACACTCACTCTGGCCCTAGCCTAGGGTGAGAGCTAGGGTTAGGGTTAGGGTCACCGAGCTGGTGGAACCAGTCTTGGTTTTATAACCCTTTTTAGTGTCTAGGGTGGACCTACCAGGTTTAGCAGCAGCAGCAGCAGCAGCAGCAAGCAAGCAAGCAGCAAGCAAGCAAGCAAGCAAGCAGCACGCGCGAAATGGGAAAAAATCAGAACTCCGTCGTGGTGCTTCAGATTCGGGTGGAATTTTGGTGGATGATACCTATGGGTGTGAAGTACAATCACACAAAGTTTGAGCAAGAAACTCAACAGTGGCGGCCGGGAACGGGATTTGCAAGTGGCAGACCTCAGTTTGAGAAACTGCAGTTTAGGGCCAAAAGCAGCCATTTTTGGGCCAAAAAAAGCCCCGGAACACATTCAAAACGGCCAAACGAAGGGAAACAGTGGTGCACTCCACGTGCGACTTGACTTCCCCGTGTCAACGAGCTCTTTGCGGCCCTCCAACTCCATGATATGTCCGAGAAACGGCCCAAAAAGGCCCCTGGAAGCTCCAAATGCCGACAGCCACAAACCAAGAATAGGCCATATCTTTGGCTCCATGGCTCAAAACGCGATTCCAAGGGCACCTACTCCACCCGCAACCCCCCACTTTTTGTGGTTTCCACCCCTCAGAATTGCCCAAACGGACGCCTAGACCCCAATACCTAGGCCCAATAGGCTGCAGCAAGCAGCAAGCTCAAGCCCAAACAGGTGGGTGCCCAAATGGGTCAACAGGGTCCAGTAGGGGCAAAAAGATGACTTTTCTCAAAAATGATCCTAGACCATGTGCGACGCTAAAATAAGTGTTTTTGGACCGCTTTGAGCTTGAGGTGGCCCATTTTGGTCCTCCGAAAATCCCAAAATGCCTTGAAAATGGGCTGTTTTGGGACCAAAAAATGGGTCAAAAATGGGTCAAAAACGCATTTTTCCAAACCTCATCCTAGACCATTTGGGGTGCACAAACGGGTGAAATGAGCCCATTTTGAGCCCATTTTGGGGCATTTTGGCCCCTCAGAAGTCCAAAAAGCCTTGAAAGTGGGCCTTGTGGTGATGGGGTTGACTTGCAAGCTGATTTCACTTTGTCAAGAGCCATCAAGGTGTGAATCATTCTTGATGTCCCTCACAAGTCATAGCCGATGTTCCCTCCCCCACCAGCTCGGTCCCAATATTCAGTCTTGATTAGGGTTAGGGTTAGGGTTAGGTGTAGGTGTAGGGTTAGGAGTAGGCTGAGGGTTGGGGGTGGGTGTTAGAGTCAAGGTTGGGTTTAAGGATAGTGTTGGGGTGCAAAGTGGACAAAATTTGCCTTAGGGCACCTTTGGTGTTCATGGAGCGTCGGGCGCCTTTGGCGCCCATCCCTAGGGGGGGGGGGGGGTAGTTGGCGTCCTAGGAGCCGCGGAGTCGCCCCCCCCCCCCCGGGCCACAAGGGGACGGAAGAGCGCCAGGGCAGACGGAAACAAATGTTTTGGCCAAAAGCAGACGATGTAGGACTCGCCGCAGGCGATCAGACAGCAGCCGGCTGGTCATTGAGGGCAATGGAGTGGTCACCCGACGACTGTTCAAGATTCATCAACAGGGGTGGTTGACCCACAATATTTGCACGGCAGACACCAGTGGTTCGGGGTCAACTGCTGACGGTCGGCCATAACCGCCCGCCCGGAGGACTGTCTTTCAGGGCTGTCTTTCAGGGAGAACAAAATCTGGTTCTCACGAGAGACCCCCTGAGGAGAGCAGAGCACAGGACATGGTGGTCCTCACACACACGAAGCAGGGGACTGGACATACTGCGAAGCCCAAGATATTGGAAAAAGCGATTGACTCGTATGCTCTCCATCAGCGCGGTAGCTCCATCGGTGGTAATGTTTGACGCTGTCAGAGGTAAATGGTCAAGGGGGCAGGATACCACTGGATTTCCCGTGCCAAAACACAGAATCCCGACCTTGCGACTGGCTGCACGTGCCTCTCTCAGAAAGGAAACCCCGTTGACATCCCTGCGAGCCTCTCTGCAGACGTTTCCTGTCAACAATGTGGCTGCACCCGGCTTCCTCAGCCCTCCATCTGCCTCCAGCACAATCCACCGCTATTGACGCCATCCCGGGAATGCTGACACCGACCAGAGAGTTGGGGTGACAATGTGAGCCACGAAGTCCCGACAACAGTGTACACTGACGACGAATGGTGGGCTGCACGGAAGCGGATGCAACGCACACCCACTCTGGCCTGTTGCTGGATGCTTCACCGATGCTGCCATGCACATTACGCATTGCAGAATAAGCCCTACGTCTCTGGGGGGGGGGGGGGGGGCAGGGTCTGTTGTAATCCCACACCCCAATAGGGTTGTGGTAGCGGGAACCCCCTAAAGGGGGAGGGTAGTGTAGGGGAGGGGAGGAAGCTGCCTGGAGAGGCAGGGGAGGGGGGGGGGGAGCTGGCCGTGGTGGGGGGATTAGAGGGCACCTGCGGGGGGAGGGGGGGGGTTGCTTGAAGGAGGAATGTAATGTCCCTCCGCAGCAGCTCGGTCCCTGCCTTACTACTGCTGCTGCTAGACTGCATGACTGCTACTGTACAGCATTTGCTTCCAGTCTGCATGCTGCGGGTGGGTCACGAAGGTGCGTACCTGCAAAAACACGTTGTTGTCGGGACCACTTGGGTTGCTGGAGGTCCCCCTTGGGGAAGTTGGGTGCGGGGTTTAGGGTCGGGACTCCAAACAGAGGGTACCCCATGCCTACGTCTCTCTACACACAACACAGGCGATGTGAAAAACGGATCACGCAGCATACAGCTCAGATCCAGCTGCTGCAAGGCGTCATTCGTGATCAAAGTGCGGGAGAAAGAAGAAGCCGCGTCATCCGTGAGATTTGCATTCGCTGAAGAACACGAAGCGCGAAGAGATGTCTCCCGAGATGTCGGCAGCCGAGGCCGGATGTGATGCGTGAACGCACCCGACAGCCCGACCCCAGCCTCAGCTGGTTCAGCTGCTGCTGCCACCAGCTTTAGAGCCCTGGTACCATGACCGTTAGACAACACGAAAAACATGGACCTACAGTACGAAACAATGCCGGCGGGAAGCGGAGACCAGAACATGAACCAAACTCTCACCTGATCATTCCTCTGAGAGGGACTTCGAGACTCGAACAGCTACCCAACAGCACCAATCAACAAGGCCAATTGTTCAGGGCGGAAGCAGTGCGGAGCAGACATACAGCTGAGATCCAGCCGCTGGAGCGCAGGATTAAACATCAGGCCCTCCGCCAGTGCCGATGCTCCTGCGTCGGTGATTTGGTTGCCTGCAAACCAAATGGGTGTCAGCACTGGGGGGCCTCGTTGAAAGGCCTCGTTGGTGGCTGCCAGTTGGTAGGCATTGTGCCCCATTGCCCGCCAGCCCTGCAGTGCTGAATGCCGTGCGGCATTGGAAGGCCTTGTTACCACCGAAGTGGCAGAATGGACGTATGCGCGGAGGGGCGCGGGAAGCGCAGATCGAAGAGTGTAGTCAACAAAGGATCGGCTTCGCGTACCCCACGTGGCCATGATGAGCGCCCACATTCCGCATTGAAAATTGTGCATTTTATCTTTTGCACTGGACTTGAGGACTCGGCTTTGCAGGCGTTTGTCCGTTTTCTCGGGGGCCGCCAAAAGATCACTGCAGGACACCTCAAGCCACTTCTCAAGAGCCTCCCGACTTGGGGCTCAAAAAATCGAGGGTCACATGCCGCCTCCCAGATACCGCGGAGTTTCGGGGGGAATCCACACAAAAAGAAGAGGAGGCCGCTGGATACACCTCGCCTGGATACCAATGCACTTATCAGGTTTCCAGGGGGACCCTGTTTTACTGTGCCGTCCACCAGCCGCCGAATCGATTCACTCTGAGGCAATTCAATGCCGTGCAGGTACATTTCGCGGTACCATGCTAAACGGGGGGGCGGGGCTCCTTGAAACGCTCATGTTGCAGGTCGAAGGTGCACGATGAGGTACTGGGGAAGAAAGCAAACTCATGGCCGGAGACTGGGCACCAGATGCGTCCAAAAATGCAGGCTCAGCA
The DNA here is from genome assembly GCA_964036045.1 of Eutreptiella sp. 'Long Island Sound 2002'. Lineage (NCBI taxonomy): Eukaryota > Euglenozoa > Euglenophyceae > Eutreptiales > Eutreptiaceae > Eutreptiella > Eutreptiella sp. 'Long Island Sound 2002'. The sequence goes on from OZ038390.1 coordinate 44,328,065, forward strand.
CGTGGCAGACATACTGCTTAAATCCAGGGACAACAACTCTGTGTTGACTTTGAGACCGTCTGCCAACGCCTCGGCTCCTTCATCAGTGATTCCGTTCACTGCACATCATCGAATGCATAGCTCTCGAGAGCAAAGGCAAGCGCACCCGCACTCTGGGCATGTGCTGGCCAACCACCGCGGGTGAGGGGAATTTTGGAATGAGGCATGTTTGTGTTTTCATGCCGGGCCACTAACTGCAGCACCAGCACTCGTCTCCGCGCCTGCAGCGTCGGAAGCCCCGCCGCTGACGACCCAGAAGCGGGTTCCAAAGCCCGCGCCCAAGTGGCGGGGGGTGGGGGGTGGGAGTGGGGGGTGGGGCTCGGTTTGCTGCACACTGCGCTCCTCACTAAAAAGCCCATTGGGGCGGAGGGGGTGTCCCAACGTCCTTCAAACTGACCATTCAGTTGCGCGGGTCTCTTGGAGCTACCCTTGTTGGTGGTGGTGGTCCTGGTGGTGGTGGTGGTGGTGATGTTGATGTTGGTGTTGATGTTGGTGGTGTGGTGGTGGTGGTGGTGGTGGTGGTCGTGGGGTGGTGTTGATGTTGATGTTGGTGTGGTGGTGGTGGTGGTGGTGGTGTTTTGTTGGTGGTGGTGGTAGTGGTTATGGTGGTGTTCTTGTTGGTGGTGGTGGTGGTGGTGGTGATGGTGGTGGTGTTGATGGTGGTGGTGGTGGTGGTGGTGGGGGTGGTGGTGGTGTTGCTGTTCGGGGCAGCGGGATCAGGACATTCTTCTGGTTGGGCGCCATTGACAGCGCCTTCCGCGCCGATGGTGATGTTGGGCCCAGAGCGGGGCAACTGATTGTGGCTGAAGGCCACCGAATGGGGCGGAGGTTAGCGTTCCGACCGAGGAGCCTCTGTCCCCCACCCTGTGCCCAGCTCCTCGGCGGCCCAGCACATCCCCATTTCCATGCTGCCGGAGCCCTCCACCAGGCCAGCCCCGCGCGGATCCCAAGCCTTGAGGAGCATTTTGGGGGGCACTATGGCCACGGTGCGTCCTGGCGTCAGCTTTTGTTTTGGGAAGGGAGGGGGGGGGGGATTTGGGGTGAGGAAAATGTGTGGGCGGGTATTTTTTTTTAGGAGAGCCTCATGTACTTGTCACGCTTGTACTATTGGCCCAAGCTCGGACACCTCGTCCAGGCAAACCTGCCGACAGGCAGATCTCAACGACAGCTTCTTGATCGGAGCGCCCACAGGCCAGATGCGGTGCTAGTGCGAGTTGATGCACCGCGTGGCCCGAGAGGCATTTGACAGCTGCTGCTGGCACCCGGCGTCCCGTTGCTACCTCCACACGGACACACGTTTGGCAACGAAGAGACTTCAAGAAGGAAAAAGAGGGACACAATCGACCGCACACCGACCCCATTTGACATCAATTTCACGCCTTCGTCGCTGTTGTGCCTCGAAGCGTGTGTTGTGGCGCCCCCGTGCCACCGAAGTGCGTGGGGGATCTTTGGCCTGGGGTCAAGCCCGGGCTGGCGGCCACAGTTTGGACGCACAAGTGCATGTGTACACTGGGGACATGAGTCCCACAAACGCAGGTGCGCCCGCCGAAGCGGTCCGCCTCCCAAGGCCCGTGTCCGGGTGTACGGGGAACAGGGGAGAGGACTAGGGAGACGCATACTGATAAGGCCCAGGGTCTTGATGCCACGGTTCGCCATCAGAGCGTCTGCCAACGCCTTTGCTCCCTCATCTTTAAAGGAATTCCCTGCGGACGTGCAGCGACGGGCATGTCCGTGGCACACTAATGCGTGGCGCTGAATGTGCGCAGGAATATTTTGACCTGAGCTGACGGTGCCGGAGAAATGTTTGCCAGCTACCGACCGGGGGATTGTGATAGGCTCAGTGCTGTGTGCCAGGGTGCCGTCAGGCCACAGTGCTGCATGCCCTTCGCATTCCTCACGGTTGCATGCCAGAATGGTGCAGGCCTCCGTGACAAATAGACAGCCATTGGTGGATAGATTAGTAAATAGTACTTGGCCAATCCCATCAGCCCCTTATTCCTTGCCCATTCGACGCTCTTTACGCAGCATGTGAGTGCACATATTTTCACAACATGATCAAGCTGGTGCCCTATGCAAACTACTTCATCTTCGACATATGGGACTCAGTACCTGGCTAACCAGCACAAAGCGCGATGAAGCGTCATGCATATCAAATACACCTGCACATGCGCACCCTATCCACCCTTGATCCTCATCGCCACACGGTGAGGATGCCACACCGTGATCCCCCACCTGCATACTCCCACAGCTCCTGGTGGGCCCCTCTCCACGGGGGTGGAGACGGGAAGGGGCATGATTGTGTGCAACACGACCTCTCTGTCACTGATCACTGGATCAGACTGTTCGCACTAGCGCTTCACACTTCACACGTCGGCTTCACAGCGCTTATCATCACCATTCCACAGTGTGTGCACCCCCTCCCTACACCTGCCAGCTACCCCCCAGAAGGTTGGTCAACTGGATTGATTTGCGACTCAAAAGGGGGTCTCCATTACTCTTTGGGTTGGGGTCACCGAGCTGTGGTAACCAGCAAGGATTTGCAACCCCTTTCAGGTTAAACCAAATATACAATCTTGACGAGGGTTGCCCACCTGTAACTGGCCGCCACCATTAATTTCTCCGCCCAAACTCCGTAAGATTCAACCTCATATGTCAAGATAACAACGTAATGGGCTGTAACCGGCAACCGGTTGACCTGATTGGCACCCTTGGGGACCCTCTTTGCCTTCCGCCTCAGTGCCTTCCTACGAAGCTGGAAAGGATCCAAGATGCCAACTTTTCCAGGATTCGACTGTTTTCCCCAGGTGTCGCGCATTGCCTCTAGGACCCTCGTCTTTTGGTAATGAATGATGATGAGAAGGATAGGCCGTTTACGCACTACAACCACACTTGATCAGCCCACTAGCACCACAGAGCGGTGCAGTTTGCACGTGCAGCGGGAGCAGTCCACAATTAAGGTTTTGGGTGCTATGTCCACAGGGGGTTAGCGAAGCACAGGGGCGAGCAAGGCTCGCGCTCTGCACCTTGGGCCTCGTCCCTTAGCTTGCGCGGCGCACCAGAAACACCAACAGACAGGAATTGGGTACGTTCGTTAGAGGCCGTTGGAGCACCGCGCAGAGCCGCTGGGTCCTGCGTGGGGCTGCTGCCCCGAGGCTTCCGTGCCCCCCGAGGTCGGGGCTGGGGGGTATGGTCGTCCCCTGACAAGGCGGGAAGAAACTTGCTTTGCGGGGGGGATGGCACGGAAGCCCATTTGCCCAAACCCCCCCTCCCCCTCCTTGGTCGCCGTCCCGGGAGGGGGGTTTGGGCTGGGGCTGCCCTTCCTGCCGTGCCGGGGGGGAGGGGGGGGGGGGTCCGACCCCAACATACATGGCTCAAAATGATCCCCACGTCGCGCTGATCATTTTGACTACACATATGTGGGGGAAATTTTTTGAGTGGGAAAAAAATTTTCCGGGCCAAAATTTGTGTTCCGGCGCCTTTGGTGGCAACAACCGTCCTTACACAAAACAAAGGGCCCGGCACGGAAGCCCATTTCTGGAACCCCCCCCCCCTCCTTCGCCGGGCGCCCATGCCATCCCCCCCCCCCCCCCCGCAAAGCCGCCCATTCCCCAAGGTTAGCAGGGTCCTGGTGCCCCCGCAGTACGGCGGGTGTGTGCCGGTCAACATCATCACCTCCAGAAGACCTGCCCCTCCTGAGCCCAAGAAGTATTCAGTCCCCCGCCCCCTCATGGTATGCAAGGGCCTTGCATTAAAAGCGGCTTGTGGCATGGCGCGTTCTTGAGGGGTAATGAAGACGACATCGCAGGCACATCACAAGTGCTGGAGGTTGGGGCCCAGGCTGAGGCTGAGATGTCCCTCTAGCTGGTACCAGGCAGCTGCAGTCAACAGAGCGCTGGTACCGCGGCACTGGCCCAGACACGCTTCCTTGGGAAATCAGAGCTCACACAGTGCAACGACTGCAGCCTTGGCCTCCTCAGAGAACACCAACCCCATTCCCATGGTTCCTGAGCAGGAAGAGCGGCCGCGGCATACCCCCAAGTATCAACTTGTGGAGTGAGGTGTTCTCCTTCAAACTCTCCGCCAGCGTCGCAAACCCGTCTCCCACTATCCCATTTGCTGCAGACCATGAGTACAAGCTTCTGCCTCCGCAAACGAAAGCACGGCACCCTGCGTCTAAAAATCCCCATAAAGCCTGGGCCACACCCGAAAAAAGAGAGATGTAAAAGTACAGCAAATGCCGCTGCCCGCGAGGGCAACAAAAGATATGAATCGAAAAAAGCACAAACTAGGGCCACGGGATTGCCCCTGGTAACACACACACCCCACGCACATGCACACACAGCACGAGTGAGAGCAAACACCAAACTGACAACAGATCCATGACTCGCCACTAAGCACCCGAAAACTTACCGAAAATAGTTTACCAATCTATCTGCCGTCTGTACAATGAGCAAGCGAGCAAAGCAGGCACTGCCTTCAGGCACTCTATGAAATGAACCCATTGAAATACGACGGATTCTTGCCCCAACACGGAACTCATGGAAAATGTTTGGGTGGGCTTTGGGATTCCAGGTGGACCTGTTTGATGGGGGGATGCAACACAATAATCAGCACTTCTTCGGCAGCAAGATTTGTGTTCAATTGGCAAACACGGGGGGAGGGTTTAGACAGAGTTTGCTGCAGATGGCACCGCCTCGTTACGGAGGCCCCCGAATTGGTACTCTCTGCGCAAAGCGAAGCACAACCCTGCGGAACTCCTACACGCTTGGTCCTCACCAGAGCACCGGACCCCCCCAGTAACTGGCGTCAAATGCCGCCGGACCGGCGTTGCTTGATCACGACATTGTTCGTTGAAGTCCGCTGAGCGCCGACCGCCGTAAGGGCACCATAATCCTGCCGCCCGAAACCTCAGGATCTCCTGAGTGGACACCAATAAACGCATCGCGACCCATGGCACTGGAGGGATCGCAACGGCACAAGCGATCCTGCGCCGAGAAAACAGAAGAGATGCTGGCATACTTCCGATGTCGAGCTCTTGGAGGACAGTATTGACTTCCAGGGCTGCTCCCAGCGCCGTCCCACCGCCTTCCGAGATCCTATTCCCTGCACACACGGGTGTATCTGCGTCCGTATGCCGCATGCATTGCAGACTCCCAGAAAAGTAGAGCATCCTTTGCGGGCCATGTTGTCGGTCACCGCACAACACGTGACTGCAGCAGCAGCAGATGTACAGACGGCATTCCAATCCGAGCGCAGGCATTATCCGCCACCGCAACCGGATGTCTGGGGTAGAACGACACACACGACGGGGCACATACATCCGAGCTGCAGCTGCTTGAGAACAGTGTTGACCTTCAAGGCCTCGGCCAATGCCTCCGCCCCCTGGTCTGGAATCAGATTCCCTGGGCATCACGCAGAGGCACGCACACATATCATATGGTGGGGTACGTGCAGTGCCCCTCGCTGTCGCGGGAGCTGGTGTTCTACCGCTGTCTATCGCTCGCATGGGGCGTCACTGCCCTCTGAGCAACTTGCATACTCGACAGGCCCGCCAACAATGCAGACCTTCCTATCTTCAACAACGCCCCCCCTTGTCATACACCCTCGAGGCACCCCTACAGGGGCCTTGTACATTTGGTCTGCTCAGTAACACTCACCCAATATGTTTGTCTCAAATGGATCACGTGTACCGCCTTGGCGTCCCTTGGGTCGGTTTCTTTGGTGAATGCCGCCTCGTCTTCGGCTGCCTTTGTGTGCAGGTTTCGGATTCAGGCATTCGTCGTCGGTGGCCTTAAGGCGGGAGTCCCTCAAGTCAAGACCCATCGCAGCTCACCCCCAGCCCCCCCCCCCCCCCCCCGACCAGTTGCAGCTGGGCCACCCCGGGGACCACTGCGGGCCAGAAGTGCAGCCGCCCATGGGGCACACCCCGCTACACCTTGGGCCACAAGGCCGAGGCATCCACTGGCACTACGTCGTGGATGAGCTGTGCACCCCCCTTTGCCCTGCCCCAGCAGGCCCTCTGGGCCCCAAGCTAGTGCAGACCAGCTGGGAAGAGACCTAATGAGCCGGGATTCCCGTGTTTATTGTCACTATTATTGTTGTTCTCATTTTTGTTTCCACTTCCTTTTCCCCCGACCGGGTCCAGTAGGTCTTGTACCAGAAAATACGCAGTGACCCAACCGAGGAGGCAGGATGGTGAGAGAGGCGCTACCATGATGCCTTGGCGTGGGTAACACACCGCAAGGGCACAAGCTATTCTACCACCGTGGCCACGTTGGACATCATGGCGTTGTCGCATGCCTGGGCTTCTCGCCACATCTCCTCCTCCTCCTCCTCCTCGGTTTGCAACCAACAGATCCACATACCCCCCCCTACCCCTTGCACAGTAATTGCCTGCGCGCGACGGTATCCTCGCACCCCCCCAGGGAACATACCCCAAGTGACAGTTCCCTCATCCCCCCAATTACTATGCAAAGGATCCGCAACACGAAACAAGACATGCAGACACAAGGGCATATGAACCACAAAATGAGCCAGAAGTGCCTATTGGGATACATGTTCAGCTTTACTGAGAGACAGGCTGTGTGTGCCACTTTTTCTGGCGGGAGTATTTGACTTTGAAGAGCTGCACATGCTCAACAGGGGCCACAGGAAGGGGCTCTCCGGCTGCAAACTGGGCTGCAGGTTTGGTTGCACTCTTGGTTGAGGGTTTGGCCCCGGGGGGGGGCAACTACCAACGGTCCTGATGCAACCCCCCCCCCCCCCCAGCTATCTGTCAAAACTCGGGGGGGGGGGGGGGGGGGGGGGGGGGGGGGGCAGGGGGTAGTTGGGGGGGGGGGGGGTCGGCTGGGGGATGTAGGGGGGGGGGGATTTCGGCCGTGGGGGGGGGGTTCCCAAGGTGAGGGGGCTTGCACGCGACCCACTACTACCACATGCATACCTCCTGGGGGGGAGGGGTGTCTGGGGGTTTGGGGGTACGGAGGTATGTATGCGATAATAGCGCTTTCTCGTCATTGCAGAGAAGAAAGTCTTAAGGGTCGCCGGGTGCATGTGTTGTGGTTTAGGTTTCGGCACACACAGGTTTGGGTTTGGGCACCATGCTGGCCTTTGAAAGATTTTGCAAGGGGAACCGCCCCATGGAGCACTTGCCTAAGAAAAACGCGGAAAAACGTCGCATCCCCAACTCAAGGGGCCACACCGAAGTGTGGGAGTCCCTAACCCCAACTCAAGGGGCCACGCAATAAAGTGTGGAAAAAAATAGAAACAGGAAAGAAAGAATGAACGTAGTGCGTTCGCCCCAGAAAGAATTTGGCGCTACACTCGGGCCGGGTTTTGCTCTGAATGCAAGATCTTCAGCTAGCAACAAACGACATTTGTATAGCGGCCCGTCTTGCTCGTCTCCGCTGGAAAGCACCTCGCAACAAACGACATTTGTATAGTGCCTCGTCTTGCGATGTCTGGCGCTCAAAAGCACTGATGGTTTGCTGAAAAGGAAGCATACACTAAAAAAAAGGGGGGCGCCGTTGGCGCCATGCGAAAAAAAGGGGGCGCTGGTGGCACCATGCAAAAAAAAGGGGGGCGCCGTTGGCGCCATGCCCCCAACCCACTATCTCTCAAAACCCGGGGGGGGGGGGGGGCTGGGGGGGGTCGCATACAAGGACCGGGCCCGGCCACCCCCACCCGGGGGTTTGGCATGAGGTTTGGCAGCTTTGGGAGCACGCTTGGCATGGGGCTTGGCAAGGGGGGCTCCAGCCCTTGTGGCAAGCAGTTTGCCTCACGAACATCGCGCGTGAAGCACAATTTTCCGTTGTTTGCCAGTCTACTCTTTGCCCACACAATCCTAGTGTTGGCCAAAGCCAAGCATATCTTCTTGGTCACGATGACCCGGTTGTTCATTCGTGCTACAATCCACGCACAAGGCTTCGTTGCATCTCATGGTACCTTGTCTTTCTGCCTAAACCATGACTGAAATTACGAACAACTGAAATGTTCTGCATGATACAGGGTTCTCTGGAGTGCCTTGGATGCAAGAAACCTGAAGTGCACAGCAATGCACCAATAATACCACCTTGCCCAGCCAACAACCGCACCGGAGAAGCTCAATATCCCACCTTCTGCGTAAACTTGCAAAATGGAAAGTGACGGTTCCCTCTCCGCCCCATTTACTCTGCAAGGGCGATTACTATGCAAGGGGAAGGGGGGTACAGAGGCACACCAAGTGCAGCACAACGCCTAATTTGGGAATCTCCCAGACTTGGGGTGTAAGACACCAGCGGGACCAAAAGACCGACAACTGGAGAAAGAAAAAGGCCATGCCAATGCGGAGAATAGGCCTAAAGCAGGCACCCCCGCACGCACGACGCACACACACACACACACAACCAACCCTCCTGTAGAAACATACATCCAAGCTGCAACTGCTGGAGCGCGATGTTCATCTTCAGAGCTTCGCCCCATGCCATGGCCCCAGCTGCTTCGATCCGGTTCCCTACACAGACGCCCGGCAGCACCAGCGGTGTTCCCAGATCTGCGGGGCCAGTGCACCCACCATCCCCACGTGGACAACAGTCCAACAGGATACGTCTCGAGAAGTAAAAAATGTGGCCTCTCACCCAGAGCCCGCACAGGATTCATGCTCCAGAGGCTTTATGCTCCTCCCCCCCCCCCCCCCGCCCCACCCGGACTCGCCGCAAAGCCGTCCAGCTGACAAGCGTGCCAGATAGCACTCCTTATGTGTCGGGCCAACAGATGCAAAATGTACATATTGCCCTTGTGCAGCCACAGCTCCCATCCCTGCCCTTCACCGGCCCAGCACAGCGAACAATGCAAAGCCGATGCGCACAAATCGCATTCGACACGGCAGTTATGGTCTCACACATCACCCGGGGTCTCCGACCGCGTTCCTCAAATTGTGCCTCAACATACGACCAGCTCAATTTGCCGCACGGGGTGGAGAGTTCGAATTCACGACGCACTCCTCAACCAGTGACGGGTCGAGTTGCCAAGGAGGCCAAATGCGCGCGCACGCACACACACACACACACAGGGCGGCGGATCAATGTGGGGGGGCCTGCGACGCAGGGCAGGCGAAAACGCCAATGGCGACCCACAAAATGGCGGCAACTCATGTGCTCGAGCAGTGGCGACCCTGGGGCTAGAGCAACCGTAGGGGTAGGGGTGCGGGGCAGCAATCCCCCCCAACCCTGGCTGGGGTTGCCGACGCCCCATGGGGCTACAACCCGGCGACAACCCAAGCAGCAACCCCCGGTAGTGGCATGCCCGGGTCACGTTGCCGAACCCCACTAAAGCAGACATACCAGCAAGAACAATCCGCTGCAGGACCGTTGTGTTCGGGTTCTCCCTCAAAACGTCGGCGAACCATGAACCTCCATAGCACGTCAACCTGTTGCCTGCAGATGATTGAAGCTGAACAAGGACTGCTTGAGGGTCAATAGCAAGTAGGTTGTTGTGATTTCATGGGCAGTAGGCAGGGGGGGGGAAAAAAGTGCAAATGAACTATCCAAAAAATGCAGTGCAAAAAAATGCAAAAAAGTGCAAATATGTGCAAAAAAGTGCAAAACAATGCAACCATAAAAATGCAATGACAAGGCAACACAATACACAACAGTGCACTACACAATGCGCTCCAAACGTAACATTGAAACTAGTTATGTGGTTCTGAGGACACCTTTGCTCTCCGGGGCTCCGTACCTATAAATACGGATACTGTGGAGGAGGATAGTGCTCTTGGTTTCGGCATTACGCCACTTTGAACCTACCTTCCAGGTTCATTTTCCTCTTCCTCATCATTTGTATGTACCTGCGCACTAGCTTCTGGCTGCGTCACAGACATCAAAAGAGCGAAAACAACTCTGACAGGGCAGTGGAAACAAGTGCAAAAAAATGCAAAAAAGTGCAAAAAGTGCAAAAAAAATGGCTCAAAGTGAAAAGTGCAAAAAAATGCAAAAAAATGCATTTGCACTTTTTCCCCCCCCCTGCAGTAGGTGCATGCATTCACCTCCACCCATTTTTGGGGAACCTGCCTCAATTCTGCACATCAGATTAGCAGATCGAGGTGCAGAGAGGCACAGGCACAAATGATGAAGAGCCCCTCAGCCTTTGGAAAACAAAGAAAGAGTTCTGGAGGGGTATTTGGGGCTTCATTTGTGACCGCGGTAGGGATAGGCTCCATACCACGTTGGGCTTGCAGCCGTCGAGGACAGGCCGTCAGTAACTTTGCACATACCCCTTCCCCCTTTGCGCAAGCATCATGAAAATCAAGAAAACGACGGTCAGATTGGGTCCCGGTGCTTGAACAAGGCGGTGCTTGCGCGCGACATGCGGTACCACAAGAACATATGTCACCGAACACCTGCCCATACCTCACCCTAAGCACAATTGTCATAACAGGGCACTGGAACACAATGTGCAGGCAAATTTCAGCAAGTTCTGGAGGTCCTCACTGCCCATCAGACATCAGGAGCTGTGGAATAGAAGCCCTTTCCAGCGTTGCGCCTCATCTTGAACAATTGCACATGCTTGCCCTTTGCGGCAGGCTTTGAAGCAGGCTTGGCTTCAGGTTTTGGCATGGGTTTGGGCTTCCTATACCAAGCATAATGTTGTTATGAGCGGGAGGATGCATCCCAAACATGACACAGCCCCTGTTTCCCTCTACAATCTGCACACAATCGCGTTCTGCTAAGTTTCTGACCATAAAAACTGTGGTCAGAAGAACAACCGTCAGACTGGGTCCCGGTGCTTAGACAAGGCGGTACTTCCGCAAAGGGGGCAGGGTACTACGACAGATGTCACCATTTACCAGCCTACAAATACCGACGCCTATGCCACACACAACGCACCCAACATACCGCCAATATGGAGGTTGAGGATGCGGCTACCCTCTGCGAGGGCATCTGCAAGGGCGCGCGCTCCATCGTCCCCAATTCGGTTGTCTGCATGCAAGGCCGCAGTGTAGACTCACTGTGCTGTGGCAGCACCAGCAGGTCCATGGGACAAGGTCACTGTGCGCCCCAAGCCACAATCTTTACCTTACACCATTGGCAACACACACACACACACATGATATTCACGGAACAAACAGGCAGGGGTAATACACAGCCTGAAACAAGGTCAGGTGCAACATCAAACAAAATATGTTAACCGCCATACCGGGAGCCTTTTTGTACACACACAAGTGCATGAAGCATGTGCAGTACTTGCAGGTTCTTTTTTTGGTAGTGTTGTTATGGTTGGATGGGATGCTACGCGATCAGCAGGTGTTGTAGTGGTCTGGAGAGGTGGGGAGCTCGTTCATGATGTCACCGTGGCAACGCCCCACCCCCTAACATCATGAAGTTGAGGGTTGCATGCAGGCCAGTGTGGCCTTACCCCATACGCACATCTCCGGCCAAACTGATCATTATTCAGGTGCAGGCAAGAAATCAGGGTGTGAACCCACACCGAGGGGGCAGGGAACCCCCACCACCGTGGTGACCGCAATGGTGTAGTATGACTAGCATGACAGCTGAAGCCGGCAAGCAGCCGCAACTATTGCAGCACAATAGCAGTGGCTGCAACAGAAAGGTTGCTGGTGCAACGCCCCCATAGCCCTTGCATTGGTAACGGGGCGGGGGTTGGTTGCTCTAGTGCTGGGGCCCAGGCAAGTCTGCAGCAGACAACATGTTTATATATGTCGGGGTCGTTTAATCTGATGCCCTGTGTGCTGCCCACCATGAGCTTTATGGATAAAATACCTGAGCAGCACTGGGCAATGGTAAGCACCATGGACCTTTAAATCCAGGCCACAGCACAACTCGGCTCCCCCACCAAATCAGGTTTGTATTGCGGTCCCAATCTGGCTCTAGGTCCACGGTGATGGATCCTATCCCACAGCACCACCACCTACACACACATACACACATACACACACACAGACACACACAACACACACAAACAAACACACACACATACGCACACACGAGTGCCATGAGTGCCAATGGGAAACCACCTGCAACCGCCACTAGCCCCTTCAGGGAGGGTATTTGGTAAAACTGAGTACCAGACGAGGTAAAACTGAGTAAAATGTGGTAAAACTGAGTAGATTTGAGGTAAAACTGAGTAAAAAAAAATTTTTAAAAAAAAATTTTTAAAAAAAATTTTTTTTTTTTACTCAGTAAAAAGACAATTTTTTTTTGAAAAAAAATGCACAAAAAACTGCACACTTTGATGGTAGGTGGTACTTTTGTTTAAGGGCACAAGGCCCCCGAGTCGATTCCCGGCCACTTGTGTTAGTGGCGCCCCACCCGGGCCAAACCATCATATATATATATATATATATATATATATATCACACAACCGCTTCACCAAGGAGGGTTGAGTACCGTCTGCATGCATGCACAGAGGAGGGAGGGATCACACAACCACTTCACCAAAGAGGGTTGAGTATCGTATGCATGCATGCACAGAGGAGGGAGGGAGGGTGGGGCCAACTACTTACAAGTAGTTACAAAAGACACGCTTGAAGATCAAGTCGGCCTTAGTATCTCTCTTGTGAGGCTTGCCTCTCGGGGTAGGATTCAGCTTGCATCTCTCAAAAAGATCTTCTTTCTTTTCCAGATGCAGCTGTCTGCAAAATGCTTGGTCATTTTCCAATTGACCATCAGCATTTTGGGGGTATTGAGGAGGCAACGCATACCACTTCCGACAGATCCACACACCGGGACGGGTGTCATCAGTGGCATTGGCATTGCCAGGAGTGGCATGCGTGGCATTGGCAGCAGTAACTGCAGCAAAAGCAACAACAGCAGCAGCAGCAGCAGCAACGGGGGCTGCCCGGAATTGGCGCAATCCTACACAAATCTCGGACTGACACAAGACAGTGGTATGGAAGGTACAATGAAGAACCTTACATTCCTGACACGCTATGGCGGGTGTGCCATCGCAAAAAAAGCATGTGTCAGGGGGGTCTGCAGATTTGGGCGTGGGGTACAACCGAGACACCTCCCAATGCATTGACCGGGTCCGGGGTGTGGGGGCCAACTTGGAACCACTGTAGTACAAAGTAGCTTGTGCCATCTCACGCAATAACCACAATCTATCCTGTGGCACTTGCAAATCGCCTTTGACAACACGTCTAGACAAGGCACAATGCAACATCAACAGACATGCCGGATGGCAACTGACAAAATCATCCTGCCTGATGAAGGTGGAATATAGGGGTGCAATTGCAAATGCAAGGGAACCGAAAGCATCCAAAAACGTTGCCCACTTCCTCCGCGGTTGTGGTTGGATGCCTTCTCGCTCCGCAAGCTCATCGACAACAGCCAACTCCTCCTTGTTTGCCCCAACAATGTGTGGCTTGTCAAGGAGGGGGTCAAACTTAAGGCAAAGGTATTCACGGGTAGGGGCAATCAGCAACAAGCGGAGCACCCAATGGAAATTACGCGAATTATATATCTGCGCCACAATCAACGGTGGTGCAAAAGACATATCAATGGACGCGCGTTCCAAAGTGCTACGCGCCCATGATTCAACCAACGCCTGTCGGCGTTGTGGACTGGCGCATGACGCATTCCACAACGAATCACGGACTGCCCATGCCACACCCATTGTGTCCCAATCTGCACTGAGAGCGGTCTGGGCTGCCCACCAGTAATACACCACAATTTGAGCACCGTCTGTGACATAGCTCTCGGAGGTGAGGTCCCTAAAATGGCGTGCCTCGAACTCATATTGTTGAGCCAATGGACCTGGAACCGTGGCATGTAGTGGCGGCCCCCAATCGTCACCAAGCAATGCCTCGACCTCTGCCAAAGATGGGCGAAACGAGCCATGGCTATCACTGAGTGCCTTGCACACATTAGCAAGGATTTGTTCTGCAGGGCGACACCCAGTATGAGATGTTGGAGGGCTATCGGTACAGGGTGTGGCGACAACAATTTCGGACGGAATGTAATGCAATTTTATTGTCGGTCCCCCACATGCAGTGCACCGCACCATGGGTCTGTGTCTCTTTGCCCATGAATGATGAATAAGCTCCGTCATCAGCTCAAGGGTAAAGATTCACAAACAACCAAGCAACAGTACACTGCATGTGTATTCCAAGGGTATCATCCGTGCCCACGGGACTCGTTGTAGCCGATTTCTTCGTGCATGCCTCGGTGCCATCCGCAGAGCTTTGCTAATGGAGGACACTGTTGCATGCACGAAGGGCATTAGAAAAAAAATGGATCACATGCCGCCTGGGGAGTCAACAAAGAGGAACAAATGATTCTATGTTCTTTAGTAGGGGTGTCCTTAACGGAAAAAAAAATGTTCGAAAACCAGCTAAGCACGGTGGGTACGATCAGAGCGGGGGGCAAAATCAGAAGTGGCCCACAAGTGGGCAAAGTGGCTACCTCACCCCTGCCGTATCGGGGATCCCCACCGCTTCAGAGCGGGGGGCAGAATCAGAAGGGGCCCACAAGTGGGCAAAGTGGCTACCTCACCCCTGCCGTATCGGGGATCCCCACCGCTTCAGAGCGGGGGGCAGAATCAGAAGGGGCCCACAAGTGGGCAAAGTGGCTACCTCACCCCTGCCGTATCGGGGCGCCCCACAACTTCAGAGCGGGGGGCAGAATCAGAAGTGGCCCACAAGTGGGCGAAATGGCTACCTCACCCCTGCCGTATCGGGGATCCCCACCGCTTCAGAGCGGGGGGCAGAATCAGAAGTGGCCCACAAGTGGGCAAAGTGGCTACCTCACCCCTGCCGTATCGGGGATCCCCACCGCTTCAGAGCGGGGGGCAGAATCAGAAGTGGCCCACAAGTGGGCAAAGTGGCTACCTCACCCCTGCCGTATCGGGGATCCCCACCGCTTCAGAGCGGGGGGCAGAATCAGAAGGGGCCCACAAGTGGGCGAAGTGGCTACCTCACCCCTGCCGTATCGGGGATCCCCACCGCTTCAGAGCGGGGGGCAGAATCAGAAGTGGCCCACAAGTGGGCAAAGTGGCTACCTCACCCCTGCCGTATCGGGGATCCCCACCGCTTCAGAGCGGGGGGCAGAATCAGAAGTGGCCCACAAGTGGGCAAAGTGGCTACCTCACCCCTGCCGTATCGGGGATCCCCACCGCTTCAGAGCGGGGGGCAGAATCAGAAGTGGCCCACAAGTGGGCAAAGTGGCTACCTCACCCCTGCCGTATCGGGGATCCCCACCGCTTCAGAGCGGGGGGCAGAATCAGAAGTGGCCCACAAGTGGGCGAAATGGCTACCTCACCCCTGCCGTATCGGGGATCCCCACCGCTTCAGAGCGGGGGGCAGAATCAGAAGTGGCCCACAAGTGGGCAAAGTGGCTACCTCACCCCTGCCGTATCGGGGATCCCCACCGCTTCAGAGCGGGGGGCAAAATCAGAAAAAAGGGCTTTTTTCTACTAATTTTTTTACTGAGTAAAAAAAAAATTTTTTTTCTACTCAGTTTTTTACTGAGTAAAAAAAAAATTTTTTTTTTCTACTCAGTTTTTTACTGAGTAAAAAAAAAAATTTTTTTTTCTACTCAGTTTTTTACCGAGTAAAAAAAAAAATTTTTTTTCTACTCAGTTTTTTACCGAGTAAAAAAAAAAATTTTTTTTCCACTCAGTTTTTTACTGAGTAAAAAAAAAAAATTTTTTTTTCTACTCAGTTTCGCAACTGAGTAGAAACCCCACTTACTGAGTAAAAAAAAATTTTTTTACTCAGTTTGAAACTGAGTAAAAAAAAAAAATTTTTTAAAAAAAAATTTTTTTTTACTCAGTTTTACCACGGACCCCTTCAGGGACCCCAATCCAGAATCAGGTTATGGTCCTACCCTCCGGGGTACCATTGCCATGGGTCGAGGGGTGCACCAGACCCTCGTTTTACCGAGGCTGGGGCCTTGAAGTGATGCAGAACGCCTCTTCTACTCAGTGGGTGGTGTGAGTTGAGCCGTGAGGAGGGTGAAAGCATTGGCGCAGGGCAGGGGCAGGACAGCACACAACAGGCAAGTTAGAGCACAGGCAAAACAAAAGGGTGGGGGTGGAATGGGATACGATAAGCAAGTCAGGGCACAGCCAAAAGTGACGGCACATGCATAGGCAAGGGTGAAGGCAAGGTAAAGGGGTGAATGGTGTGCAGGGACCGTGCAGAGGGAGGCCACTGGGTGGTGCCCTGTCTCCTTTCGGACCAGCTGCATATTGGTGCCGTGTGGTGCAGTGTAGTGCAGTAAGGAGCCTGTGGGTCCTACAGAAAAGGCGGAATGATGGGGGCTCAATGGGCGGGTGGGGTATGACGTGACTGATAGGATAGAGGAGGACATGAGAGGGGGGAAGGAGGGGAGGAGAGGGGAAGAACGTTATACCCTTTGATTGCTGGTTGTTGGCCCTGGGTAGGAGGAAGCTTTGCCCATGGTCTAGGGGTGGAGTGTGCCCGCCTTACCCCCCGACAGAAGCAACAAAACACACATACACACACGTACACACACACACACACACAGGACAGACAAACACCGTTAGGGGGGTACACCATAGGACCGCAGGAACAAAGACAAAGTTTGGGTAAAAAAGGAGCCTGAAACAGGGCTAAACTCACCTTATCGCATAGAAATCAAAGATGTGCGTCTCAACGTTGCACAACCACAAGCAGCCACTTGGCACAAAGGCTTCATGCCGCCTCCACCCTATTCATTTCCTGTGGCGACTCATTGTCATGTGCACAGTGCAAGATACATGAGGGACTGGGGGATATAGACCATGCTCCTCCCAATGTCTCTCCCACTGTGTTGAACTATCACTTTTGGTAGCACAAAAAAGCCCGCAAATTTGACACCTGTAGCTTGACACTCCATTGAGGCAAAGCTGGGAGTGGTCAAGGGGGGGGGGGGCTAAAACGGGGTCACCATAGGATGCAAGGGCAAGCGGGGCTGTAATTGTCAAGAATTGCAACAGGCACGGAACAAAACGGGGAGGAATGGGGCAAATGGGACATGACACATGGGAAGAGAGGCGGAAAGTGTGAGGGCAAATCACATGCAATCGCATCTCCCCTCAAGCAATGCACGAGACCACACCACACAACATGGGGTGATGATGGGTGCAAGTGTGTGTCATGTGCCTGTCCATGACATGAATTCATGACATGGGGCGCAAAATAGCGAGTTTGGATTAGTTTGCCCATGGCCACTGAAATGTGGCAATGTCACAATGGTCCGTGGGCATGCCATGCAACAGGAGCCGTTGTAGTGGCGTGAGATAGCAGGTGCAACTAAGGCTGCTGGTACTCAATCACCCGTACTCACGCGATTGTAGAAGACATGTGTACCAGGGGTGACCCAGGACAAAGACATGCACCCCAACACAGCCCACCATACCAGAACCTGGTGCCTTTGCGCTTGGAAGTGGGGGGAAACCGTGCCCATGGAAACACATTTATCGAAACTTTGCACGGTGCGTGCAAATCCCTCGACTGAGGGCTATTTCAGGTGTCGCCCACACCACCTACAGCTCCTGCAGAATATCATGATATACTGGGCTGATTGAACAGGTCAATTTATGAGGCGTCCATAGTGCGACCACCTCCCTGGACACATGGATGCTGGGAATGGCAGCATCTGCAATGCTTCGGTATTCATCATCTGACACAACACCATCTTTTCTGAACGTTTCAGAGAAAAGCGAGTGCTGATTCACCGATTCCCGTTCTCCAGCATCTCTTCTGTCGTCTTCTTGAGGGAGCACTTCTTTCTCGGGTCTCCCTACCCAAAGATGGTCGAGGAAAACGGGGGGGAAGGGGAACACTCCTGGAAGAACACCCTGAAACAGCACCGGCATCGGTGTGCTGACAACTGCTGCCACATCTCTGGCTTCAGCAAAATGTATTCCTGTTCCTTGTCCAAAAGACTGCACGATTGCACATCCCAACACGAGCATTGCTGGTCTGCCTGGACCCTGGACTTGCACTGTGCCAGAGCTTACGGCGTGCAGATTCTTGGGCTCAGGGTATCCAAAACATGTACAGGAGGTGCAAACCCAAATGGCCTGCTCAGCAGGGGCCGAGCCAGTGCAAAAAATGGTGGTGAAAGGAAAGGAGAGTGGGACAGTGCATCCTGAGGAAACTGCATACAAGGCATAAGCATACCACCGATGTGCAACGTCTGGAGTGAAGTGTTCTCTCTGAGGCCCACCGACAACGCCGCAGCCCCTTTATCCGTAATCCCGTTTCCTGCGAACCAGGCCGATGCGTTGCTACACTGAGGCGTTTGGGGTTGGGTTGGGTTGGGTCTGGTTGGGTTGAGCGGGCACTGCCCCCTGGTGGTCTTGTGCCCCACAGTCTTGGTGTCTGTATGGCCCCTTCCCCCACCCACCCACGTTGGGCAAAATGCAGGAAAAGCACGGTCTGTCACGTTGCTCGTGCTTGGACAAGCCGTGCCTAAGCGCAGCATGCGCCTGGCGAAGTGGGGCCAGTATGACTAGTGACCATGCACAACACCAAACAATGCTGTATTCCAAGGAGCACGCAGGCACTAACGGGTAAGGGACAATACTTGAGAGCTCGGAGTGACGCTTTGGGGCATTCTAGACCATGGTCTCACAAAGTGTGGCTCGTTGGGGGGGGCTATGCTGACATTCCTCAACTAAATTCACCCGTAAACCCTCGATTCCGCCGAACACTTCCGAACAACTCTTATCCATCTTCAACATCGTGTACTTCAGGTGAATTGGGGCGCTGGGTCATGGGGGATTGTGACGGGCTGTGAAGGCCATGATGTCAGGTTTTGAAATAACCAGCATGATCCTGACCAGACTCAATCAGTTCAACATTGTGCGACTGTTCCGCAACCGCAAAGTGTTTTGCCTTGCTGCTCTCGCAGAAAAAACCAGATCTGCACCGAATGTTGCTCTGCGATCACCGCTCATACACGGCTATCGAATGTTTCATGGGCAATCCGGGTCGTGAAGGGAGGGTCAGGGCTTGGCAGGCGCTGTGATTAGGTCACGCAAGGCCTGTCAGGGCCTGAGGTAACAACCCCTGATGACCCCCAGCAACCCCTTGAAGAATGCTCAGTCCAGAGCTTTCACGGTGGCTGAGAGTGTGGAGGGCTGTTGAAGTGTCTTCATGGGTTGATCGGGGGCAGTACTCAACAGCCCCTACGGCCCTCAACGGCCCCTGAACCCCATCCACGCGGCGGTTTGAGGGCGGCAGGCTGCCCCTGGGGGCGCCCTTTAACGGGGAAAAACGGGATCCCCCGACGGCGTTTCACGCATGCAATCAAAGCGACAGCAATTCGTCAACGATGGCTCACGAAGCAGCTGAACAATGCAGGGCAGGCGGCAATTCAACAAAATCCGCTCGCAAACAGAAGATCAATGGGCACTCTCCAAATCATGCCGTCCTCAGGCATCGTTTATAAGAGGGGTGGGGGCATTTTGGACAAGATCCACCCACCCAACTTTGGACCCACCCACCCGACCTTTGACCCACCCAGACCCCTCCCCCTCTTATAAATCTGTGGGGAGCATTTTTTGTGAACCAAATTGAAGCCAAAGCGCTCTCCCAGGTTAGGCAACCCCAAAGGGTGACACACCAAAAACTTTACAATCCCAGAGTTTGAACCAGGGATCACTGGAACTGCAGTCATGTACCTTGACAACTGGGCTACGAACCAGCTCTGATAGTTTTGTGCAACAAAAGGTCCACAGGTTTAAGATGTTATCAAAAAAAAGGTCCGCCATCTGAGAAATTGCCACCTGCACACCTGCCACCTGCATAACGACAAAGCAGAAAAGGGCACCAACAACCCGCCAGACAATGCTCCTGTGACCAAAGAAAGAAGGTGTGGCAGGAGCCCAACCCAGGAAACCCTCGGAATTAAAAGAGGGGTGGGGGTCCAGAGCTTTAGACCCACCCACCCGGCTGAAAACCCACCCACCCAGACCCCCCCCCCCTTGCAAAATAGCTCTTATAAACGATGCCTGACCGTCATACACAGCTGAGGGGCAGCAGTACAATCAGGCAGTCTCGTGGAGAACAGGCAATGAAGACAAGGAGCATACTCCAAAGCTCGAGCCTCTTGAGACCGGTGTTGACTCTCAAGCTTTCGGCCAGCACCTCAACCCCATCGTCGGAAACCCGGTTCGCTGCAAAGCAAGATTGCAAGCACTCAACCCGCACGCCAAATGATTCTTCCATTCCAGACGTCCGCAACCGCACATCCCCCGCCGCACATCCCCATCCCTCGGCGTCACAGCGCAGCGCGGAGGACGTGCGCCGAAGTCGCTCTGACACGAACGCGGAGGGCACACTGTGCACAGTGAAGGACATGGCGTTGGGTATTGGCACTAATCTGCGCGTGCGGGCGCATGACTCAAGACGGAATGCAAGACATAAGGCCGACCAGTGTGAATACCTGTCACTTCTTAGTGTTTAGAACCGCCTACAAATCCGGTGCCAGGATTTCCTAGTGTCAGGCCAGCGGTATTATCAGGGAAACACATGCCCTTTGCAGTTCGACCCGAGCAGTAACACAAAGCGTAGCCTTTTGCTTGCCCCCTGGACACGGCTGTCCAAACCTGCGACCCATGGAATCCATCATGTCGTAATCTGGATATTGTCCCAGGCAAAAAATCAGGAGATGCGTCTGCATTGTGCACAAAAAGATGCAGCACAAGCATCCGCCAGAGGAGACCGAATGGTGGTGAACAATGGACAAGGACAACACAAAGGAACAAAACGCACAGCATACAGGAGCGGAGATGAATGAGGCAGGGGAAAGTGAAGCAGCAGAGCAGCAACAAATGACAACATGCAGAGGCGTGTGCAGCGCACAAACTCCGTGAGCAAGGCAAAACACAGAAGGGACGCATACAAGAGATAAACGGAACACGACCAATAGAACGAAGGGATGCGAACAGAGCGGGGCAAATCAACGGAGAAGAGAAGGATGGCGGAGGCACACATTGAGCAACAACAAAGTCAGATGACAAGATGGCAGAAGGGAGCCGCAGATGGTGACGGGAGAGCAAGAGCACAGTAGAGGAAGGGGTGAGTGGCAAGGTGCTTGCGTCCAGTGAGAAGCCAGTGACCTGCCTGCGAAGCAGCCGCCAGAAAGAGGGACAGGCATACCACCAAGAATTAGCCTCTGCACCATCGAATTTGTCTTCAGGTTCTCTGCGAGCACCTCGACCCCCGGATCTGCCATATCATCCCCTGCAGAAGTTACGCCAATATGTACCACAGGGCACAGACTGCGCCATCATCGGCCCCAGACCCGGGGGACCAGTCCCAGGACAACCTAAAACTAATCGCAATGGTCTGTTGACTCAAGACAGACACAGTCACATGATGGTCCGAGAGGGGCAAGGGGTGGGACAAGGGGGTCAAATTTCTGGGTTTTTGGCATACTTAAGTCTGAGGACTTTGACTACGCATGAAAAAGGCTGAATTCAGTGTTCGGCGAAAAAACGTGGCATGACCATGGACTAGATCGGGGACGAGGGCGTCCAGACCCCAACTTTAACACGGGGGACACGGTCTTGGGAGGTGCGGCGCGGGCAGTAGGGGCGTGGGTCCTCCAGCTTCATCGCTTGGCGTTGCGCTCCTCTTTTGATGTTCGTCATCAAAAGCGTTGAAGCGGCCGCTGCGGAATGCCTGTCACCTGGTCTCTGCAATCCACAAAAACAACGCCTTTTCAGTGCTTTGCCATAGCGCCGCCTGCTCAGAAGTCCCCAAACCAGGCGGCCGATAATGTGCCCAGCAACGTACCCAAATATAGGCCCATACGAACTGGGGGAAGAGGGGGGGGGGGGCGGTGGGAAAAAGGGGAGAATGTTGTTGTCTTGTTGGGGATGCAAGCATCATACCCCCATTTTGCCCACAGTTTCCCCCATTCTCCATCCATTCCCCCCATCCTTCCTGGCAGGCCGTCACCATTGCACACACACTTCTGTCCAAGTGCCGACAAAACCTTCCTTTTTTTTGTTTTGCAGTTCAGCCCCAAACCTCCGCATCTTTCCGCAAAAAAAAAAAAGAAACAGAAATTTCCCAATTCCTCATCTTCCCTCGTTTAACGTATTTCGCAATTAGTGGCCCAGTCACGTTGCAGAAAGGGGTGCTTCTGAGCACTTCGCTACTGTGCACCCGGTGCTCATGGTGCTCCCGGATGGACAACCCCAAATGCAAACAGAAGACGAGAGCGGCCCCGCACTGTTGCATACGTGCGAAGTCCCATGTCGCAACGCCCGCAGTAGTCAGCTGCTTGATTTTGTCACGCAGAGCATCCACAGAGAGTTTGGGTGGGGGATCGATGGTCTTTGGCTGGGTCTTCTCCAGCTCCTTCTGCAGCCGCTCCTCCTCCTGTTTCTTGATGTAGTGTTCCTGCATCTTCCTCATCCACTCCTCCTTGGTAAGTCCCTCTTGGACCCACGGCTCCTCCTCCTCTTCCTCTGCCTCAGCGTGCAGCTCCTGGTGCTCAGCCATCCGTGGGCCAGAGTTACTGACAGGCATGATGCGGACCAAACCTGCAACAGAAAATACTTGGGGATGGATAGCAGAACGGCATGCCATACTATTTTGGCAAGATGCAAATTACCTCCACTCCGAGGTTTTGTGAAGACCCGAACTTTATGCCCAACAAAATTACCTCCCCCCTTGTTGCTGCACAAGCAATGTTTTGCCATTTGCCCAAGCCATAATGTAATCCGCTGATCCGCTCCAGTTCAACACAGTGTGTGTTGGCCTAAGCTCCTATCTGTCCTGTTCTTCACAGTGTTTCAGCTTTGTTCTACCACACTATGCCTGCCTGCCTCCTAAACTCCTGTCTGTTTAGGTTTTTGAGGGCTGGGGTTCTTCCCACGCCATTTCTAATCGTCAGCAGAGGTCACGTCCCAAACTGGCGCGCCTATGTGCCAGCTCTCGGAGCAGGCATGTGATTGCGTTCACATGGAGGTGTGAGGGCGAGTGTCCACCATACCCCGTCTTTCATTTGGGTGGGCAAGCAGCTCGGCAAATGCCTGTTGGTCACATGTGAACTACGTGCTGAGACAGTGGCCTGCGTGGGGACTTGAGTCATTATGTGGGGGCGGGGAGCTTCCCTGGACCTGTGGCCTAGTGCGTCCCTCCCAAGGCTGCAGCCCTTTTGGTGCTGGCTGCGCCTTGACAGGCCCAGAAGACGTGGGGAAAAGCCTTGCGATGGCTTCAATGCGATTGGGCACCACGGCTGTGTGCGCCATGGGGCCCGCAGCACGCACTTTTAGGCCCAATGGACAGAAGCACCCACCGTGAGAGTGTACACAGCACGCGGTGGAGATGGCAGGTGTGTTGCAGGCAGTTCGGGCGGTGGCTTATTGGGTTCTTGCAAAGCTTGAGTTTTGCATTGACAACCAAGTGGGCATCACTTCATTCCTGTTTGGCCGGGCCGTGAACTGCTGTCTGGCCCAGCAGCAGATACTACGGCAGCTGTAGCGCCGTTTGCATTGGTTGGGATCGCAGGAAGATGTGAATTGGATTCCCCGTCTGCCAAACTCCACAGATCACCATTCGTAGTACCGGAAGTCTTCCTCCACAGTAGAAATTGGGCGGAACTTGACCTGGAGGCTGGCCACGTGGGGGGGCGTAGCAACGGGCCATACGCCGACTCCCTGCCACTTTCCAGCCAATTTCAGGGAGGGGGGGTCTGGGGCCAGCTGAAGGGGAGGATGTATGTTGGCAAAAAAAAATTTGCAACAGAGGGGGTGAAGGGGGGGCATGGTAGGTAGTACTTGTGTTTAAGGGCATAGCACCCCCGAGAGTGGTCCCCAACAAAATGGACAAAATCAGAATTGGCTGCCTCACCCCTGCCTTCTCGGGGGCCCACAAGTGGGCGGAAATGCGACACAACCCCTGCATCCTCAGGGTCCCCAACAAGGGGACAAAATCAGAATTGGCTGCCTCACCCCTGCCTTCTCGGGGGCCAAAAATGGGCGGAAATGCTACATAACCCCTGCATTCTCGGGGGTTCCCAACCAAGGGGACAAAATCAAAGCACAAAAAAAAGGAAAAAAAACAAAAAAGTTTCCACTGTGCCCCTAATCTTGCTTGTGGTCTGCAGATTGCCCCCACAGGGGATTGATCCTGTAGCTCTTCGGTTGCAGACACACTAGACACACTGCTTTACCCACCAGGGTATGGGCCATCTTTATCACACCACTGCACAGGGTTGGTATTGATGTTTGGTCCAATTTGATTATCATCAATTATTGGGTTCTCCTGAAAAAACTGAGTATTTTGAGTACAGACACATGGGGTGAAAACCCATTTTTTCACCCTCGACTAGATCAAGCAAAATTTTCCTTAGGCGCCCAAAGGCGCCCCAGGTCCGGCACTTCCCAGCCAAATTCCAGGAGGGAGGGGGGGGGGTAGTCGGCGTAAAGGGTCCGGTCATGGCAACCCCCCCGTGAGGCTAGCAGATATACCAGGCACCGTTCGCTGGGCCGATCTAGCCTTGGTTTCATGGCACTACTTTGTGACCCATCTTGCACCCCCGCCCCCCCGGCACATCCCCCTGGCACCGTCACTTGCATATTTATCACAAACAGTGTTGTATTCGGTTTTGAGTGTTTATTCAGGACTCCCACAACTTCTGATGGAGCAAGCATCTAGAAGCCTCCAAGAAGTGCCAGCAAGCATCGGGGGGGGGGGGGGGGGCGTCATTTGGTGACAATCCCCCCCCAAGTGTGCGGGGCCACCATCACGTGTTCGGGGGGGACTGTGCAGAGGGGTCTCTTTTGGCCCTACACATGTCAACTTGAGGTCCATGTGCACCAAATTTCGTTCCACACCCATCTACTTGCAACGCTTTGAGGAAACAAAAGTAGCGTCACAAGAAGGGCTATTTGCCCAAAGGAGTAGGTTGATGTGCAAGCTGGTTGTTACATCGTGGGGGGGGGGGGATAATTTGTCACAACCAGTTGCATGGTTGTTTTGCTTGAAAAGAATGCCCTTTTCTGGTATTTTTTAGTTGCCTTTACCGGCATTTTGTTGGCGCTCCCAAGGTCTTGGGGCCGTTAAAAAGGGGGCAAGGTAGCACATGCTAATTTGGGTTTGCTTTTGTGCTTGGATACAGATTAATAGAGTTCTAGGCAAAGGGGTGTTGAGTGCGATAGTAGAACATCCAGGATTATGGTGGTGCTGCCCCCTTGGACTTGGGTCTCCTGTGTCTCCTAGACAGCACCCAAGCCCAAACCGTACGATAACTTCCAAAGCACCGAGAATGTTTCCTGTGCCTTGTGCCTAGACCCTCTGCCTAGGCGCCACAGTAGTCTGCACATCTTGTCTGTTTCAATGGTGATGCACACACACAAAGGTTGCATGGTGCCTTATGACCACACTGCACCAATTGGGGACACCCCAACTAGTGAACACTAAGTAAAATGTACAATGATGTGACCAGAAATGTGTTGTCGCACATTGTTCTCCCTACATATTGATGCTATTGGGAGCATATTTCTTGGGGTCTTCTACCCCACCCCTTTTGATCAGTACCCGCCTGCGCGGGACAACTACCCCCACACTCGGGGGAACATAAGGAAAACAACAGTACCCCCCCCGCCCCCGGCCGCAGGAACATCACAGACCCGTGACATGCAGCAAGACAAGCACTGCACGACCAGCACATCATCAGCCACAGTGGGAGACAACGCCCGTTTTTGGGGGCTAGATTCACCAGTGAGAGGCACAGCCTGTGGCTCATCAACAGGACGTGTTGATGGGGGGTGTAGAAAAGCGTCCAACTTCACCAGGCGTCCAACTTGGCCAGGTCCCTGCCCTCACGTCACAAGCCCGAGAAGCCCATCAATACTGGGAGCAAGAGACATTCCCCACCAAACAGACAGACAGGCCAAGTAATACTCAGATTGGTCCTGGCAAGCGGACAAAGCGTGCTTGGAGATGCTTGGAGATTTTTTTGTTGACTTCTTAGAGTGCACTTTAGCACAAAAAAGCGTGTCCTGTGGCCTGTTCTGCCCTCCCAATTTCAGGTGTCCGCGTTGGATTCATTGGTGCTGGTCGTGGCTATACCACTATCGGGTCACTGCTGTGTTGGTGCTTGAAGCAGCAGTGGGGAAGCGCCGTGTCGTCGACTGACCCATGTTTGGCCTGGGGCAGGGGGCTCGTTCTCGTCTCCCCCTCCATTAGGCTGGGTCACTAATCCTGCTCCGCTTGCTCCTGACGCTCGGCCAACTAGCCCCAGACCTGGTCAGGCAGGGCGGGTAGCTCCCAGGGTTTCCGGCTCCCCGTATAGTCCTGGGGAGATACTATAGGGCACACAGGGTGGGGCAGCAAGAAAGGGGCTGAAGCAGGCGCATGTCACACCCAGGGCTGAGCGACCATAGCCCTCACCCCCAAATCTGCCATTTGCCCATGGAGGTGACTTGGATCATTGTGGTTATTCGCTCGTCGTTTCTTGTTCGGCAGCGCCCAATGAGTCTGCCGAGTTGCATCTGCAATCCATCCCCTCAGGCCTGCCCCTCGAGACAAAAGCCTGCGAACGTCTCTAAACTGAATGAGTCTGGACTGTGTGTGGGAACGTTGATACTAGGGGAAATACCATACTGCAGAGGGCACTAGTCTATTAAGGTTCAGGACGCTGGTGCGCCCGAGGGTTGGTTGGAGAGCTAAGGAAGGGTTCGGACCCCCGCCCCCCTGACGCTCTCGGCCTGACCCCCGGCCCTGCCCTCTTGGTGCCATAGTTTAGACGGAACCCAGTATGGGTCACTGGGTTAGGGAGCATTGCTGAGGGACGCATTAGTTGGGGCGGGTTGACGGGTCCTGGGGATGTGGTCGACCAGCATAAATGGGGCCCCTGGTGCCTTACCGGGGCACCTCGCCTGGGCTAGACCATCTTGAAAGGGCTCAGCTTAGGTGCACTCCGGTCCTGCAATGAATGCAGATACGACCACTCTCAACGCGTGGGTTCTCATGGCCACACGGACACTTGCACACGTGTGTGGGCACCCCTCCCCCTTGCGAGAGCAACACTAAAGTTCTACAAGTTGACGGAAGCAACACCGAGCGGTGCTCTCACAAGGACGTCGTTCGCGCGAGCCACAACAAGCCACAAGCAGTGGCCGTTGCGTCGTGAATGCACTAGTCGTTGGGCGATTCCCCCATCTGCACCTCCAAAGGACAAGAAGGAATAACGTTGAGTAGCAGCACAGCAATCAGTGTCCCTGAAATACCATCCCCACAGCCCCAAAGGACGGGAAAAACTTGACATTCAAGGGTCACCAGAAAAAGGAACCGCCAAATTCCACGGTTCCAAAAGTTGCGGCAACAACGCCTCCTGTTGCTCTATCAGGGGCGTTGCTCTCGCAAGGGGGTCCGATCGCAGGCATGTGCACAGTCAAGACCCGCATTATTGCGCTCAACGTCTTCCAAGAGTGTGCACTCAGCGCGGTCAACAACCCTCCGTCTGCTGCGCGGCTGAACACAGGAGTCCGACTCTAGAGGGCGTTGGCATACCCGGGGGGGGGGGGTATTCCGTGTGGGGGGAAATATGAATCTACACAAAAGTCTGGCGCGACAAAATCTGTGCCAGTTCTTAAAAATGAGCGAACAAATGATGCATGGGTCCCAATAATTGCTCATGAGAAAGGATTTCCTGATGCATCAACCAGCACTCTTGTTTGTACCCGATTGAATACCACATGAACACTGCAGATGATGCAGTGGATCCAATGGTTGTCAGGTCGCAAAGGCGATGCCGAACGTATACCTGCACAAATCCTTAAAAAAACAGAACAAATTGCGTGCAAAATTTCGTACAGAATTTGAATTGCAGAAATTCTAGCTTGTATAACCCCCCCCCCTCACCGTACCGCCAGAGGTACTCGACAGTGTGCCCCCCCCCCCCCCTCCACAGTCTTTTTTTTGTTGGCTCAGACCTGGGTAAGCTGGCAGAGTCCTCTTACGAGACGGTACTGGAGAGAGTTCTCAGAATCAGGAATCAGAGCAGTGCAGTGCTACGATTGTCCCACAGCTCAGTGTGGCCCGGGCCTCGGTAGGTCCATGATCTTTTGCTCCAGGAGCCCCCCCCCCCCCAAATTCGAAGGTGCACGCGCTGCCGCACAGACCGAGGGGGACCACAACGCCCGGTGACGCCTCCCACGCGCCCCGAAACCCACGGCCCTAGTCCTCCTCGACGGCCTCGTCGGACCGGCACAACTGCTTCTGGGCCCAGCGGTGGTACCGCCACATCACGAACGCGTGGAACAGCCGCTGCGTCCCCAGGTACGCCCAGCGCCGCACCCGCACCGTCCCCGCCCCCACGATGGCGGAGCGGTACTCGTGGATCCCGGTCCGCAGCACGACGCCCCCTTCCAGCGTCGGGACAAAGCCAAAGGCCAACCAGCCCAACTCCGCATCGGACTCGGGGTCGAAAGGCTGAGCCGACGGGGCCGTCAGGGGGTCCACGTCGGCGTCGGGGACGGCGCTCTGCTCCGGCGCGGGGCCCGGAGTGGCCCCGCGGCCCTGCCCGGCCCCTGCGCCGTCGTCGCCCGTCGCAGTGCCCACCAGCAGCCCCCCCTTCAGCGGCAGCGCCCACACGGGGCCCGGCGCGCACGCCGTGAGCACCGCGGGCCCGAACCGCAGCAGCTCCACCCAAACCACGCAGAGGCTCTCCGTCCCGTCAGCGTTCCGGCGGTGCCGCAGCAGCCGCAGAGGCAGGCCCTCGCGCGCCAGCCACTGGGGGTAGGCCTGCACGAGTGCCTCCGAGACCTCTGGAAGCGACGCCGCGGGTACGCGCGGGCGGCCGACGGTGCTGTGCTCCTGCGACGCTGCGCGGCCGTCGGCGGCGATGGAGGCGGACCAGTGGAAGGCCGTAGCAGACCCCCCGGTCGCCATCAGCGCCACCCGGGGCTCAGGGGCGGCTGCCGCTTTGGAGTGGGCACAGAAATACGCCCCGGCCAAACCCAAGACAAATGCAGGCAGCAGGCAGACCGCCCCTGCAAGCGAGGCCGCGCCGCGCCCTGGCCATCGGCCGTCGGGGGTCGTGGCAGCTGTGCCCTTAAGGGGGGGGCCGTCTGGGGCTGCGGGCGTTGCGGGGACCGCCTGTGGGAAGGGGTTTGCGGTGGCGAGGGCAGCACGAGGCCGATGGGCAGTGACCGACAGGGCGCTTGGTCGGGTCGTGGCTGAATAGGACTGCGATGTACGCGGGCTGCACTCCAGCAGCGCGGCGGTGATGAAGACCAACAACGTACATATGGCCCCCAGAATGACCCAATGGGCCCCTCGAGTGCGGGCTGGCGCAGTCCTTTCAGTGCACGTGGTCCAGTAGCTCGGAGCACGGCTGCAGAGGGGCAGCCCAGTCCTTGGCGTTTGCATGGACGCCGATGAAAGAAATCTCGAAGGATCTGTGGGCGGAGGGCAAGCGCAGTGACCAGTCGAGGGCAAGCGCGTGCGACATCCTGTGCGGCAGGGAACAGTAGCCAAACACATGGGACTCCTGCTGCATGATGCACAGCCACTTGGACTGCAGGTGTACTGCATCGGTCCATTTGTAGCGCATTGGGAGCGTATGGCGAATGCCTGAGGCCTGAAGGATGCACTCCAAGACACCGACCCTTTGGCCAGAATGGTTACAGTTATACATTATGTTTATGAAACATGAGGAAAACGTAGGTTGCGAACAGAAACCCCCCCCCCTTGCAAGAGCAACACTAAAATCCTGTGTGACAGAGTTTGATGGAAACAACACCTACTGTTGCTCTGACAAAAGGGGGGAAGTTCAAAGCCCAAAGTAGGACATGGTTCCAAAAATTGCGGAAACAACACCTACCGTTGCTCCGACCAGGGCGTTGCTTGCAAAGGTGGGGGATGTTCAATAGCGTATTTTTTTTGCTGTAAGTCGCATACCTTTTGTTTTACTGTAAGTCGCGTATTAAAAGAAAAAGACGCGACTGAAAGCAGGAGGGTCCTTAAGAGGAAAAAAAAATGTTCCTGAACGGCAAAAAGACCGCGGGTAGCTCATATGTTCAACCATGGTTGGTGGCAATTGGCAGTTGGCAGCTGGTGACTGGCGGTTGATGGCGGTTGGTGGTGGTTGGCGGCGGTTGGTGGTTGATGATTGGTGGTTGGTGCGGTTGGCGGTGGTTGGTGGTTGGTGGCGGTTGGTGGTTGGTGGCGGTTGGTGGTTGGTGGCGGTTGGTGGTTGGCAGTTGGTGGTCCCTTGGGGCGGTCCTTAAGGGCGGTCCTTAACAAACAAAAAAAATCTAGTTCCTAAAGGACCTCGCTGACTTGGGCCAAGTTGCAACAATGCGCGCGCACTGCATGCGTACTGCGCACGCAGAGGCCGGGATACTAGAGAACAACGAAATTGCCTTCAACTTGGTACTCCACTGTCCCGATGAACAACCCACTCAGACTTGTAAAGTACAACTATGCAGGGGCATGCAAGATGCACACATGTTCAAGTGGCAAGTGCCACACTCGGACATATCACCAGGACGGTGGCCACACAATTGGCAACAAACACCATCATCATTTTCCTCCTCCTCAATGGTTGCCTCGTGCAAAGAGGTGCTCCACCCTTGCATGATAGAAGCCATGGACATTGTTATACTCTTGTTGGTCTTCACTCAAAGTTTTCCGACCAATATAAGGTACAGCGGTGTGCAAGCGGCCCTTATAGGCGCCGTCATGCACACCTATTTCAAAATCGAAAAACTGCCCATGTGTTCGCGAAGGACCACGTTGATCCCAAATCATAACATCTGCGGAGGTTCCCAACAAAACGTCACATATCCATACTATATTCCCAAGATTGTCCACAGCCACTGCTATCTTATAAACATGGCTTGCGTACTTGGGATTGAAAAGGACATCCGACAAATCCCCACCCACCGAGCATATGGGCATGCTGTCGGTAAAATGTGTTATGAAATACGGGAAGTGGGGATGACGGTTGTACGGAGAAAGCCTCTCCTCCCACCATATCTCATCCACCACGGAATTCAACAAGGTTCGGACACGAGAAACATTTCGCATGTACACGCCATTCGAACAATCGGAACGAGATTGATAAGCACAGTTGTCTCAATTGGGGCTTTGTCAGAGAAAGTAGAAGTATTGGAACAAATCTTCGCAGGACAACAAAAACCCCTGCCTACTCAGGGTCCCCATAGTGGGGAGAAATCAATATGGCTACATCACCCCTGCCTTCTCGGGGTCCCCATGGTGGGGAGAAATCAATATGCGGGATAGAAAATGGGCAAAAAAGGGTGGCAATAGTTCCATAGTGCACAACAAATTCCATAGGTGCACGGGAAAGCATCATGGTGGACCGCCATGAAAGTGTACGGTGTAGGGTGGCTTGATGCAGGTGTGGTGAGCTGAAATACGAAAGACCGACAGATATGGACACTAACGTCCCCCGTTCTACCTGCAATTAGAGCTTGTTGCCGTCACAAAGCCAGAGTAAATACCAGGGGATGTCCTCTGGGTGTGGTACACCCCAAATCACACAATCTCACGTACTACAAAGGTCATGTGAGGGAGGGCCTTCAACAAAGGGACAACTAGACTGGCATCCCAGAGGAGAGGCACGTATGTGCTCACAAAATTCTTGTACTCAAGTTGGTGCGTGTTGACAGGTTTGCCAACTTGCTATGCAATTGCTCTGGTCAACCATGGTAAGACAACAACATGACGCCGTACATAAATGTGGCGTACTTGGAAGGGCACATGTAGGGTAGTGTGTCTCAATGGACTGGGACGGCTCAAGCAAGGGACTCAGGGGGAATGTTTGCCCGGCGCGCTACTTTTAGACTATGTTCCCCCCGAAGAGCCCCCAAGCACACCCCTTGGAAACGCCCTTAGAATTAGGTGACCAAAACTGCCCCAGCTCAAGAAAGTTGCAAACTGGGGTCTCTCGCTCCTTTAAGGGCGATCTTGGTCAACACCTTAGCAAGTTGGGAGAATGGGGGGTTAGGATAGCACAACTGCATCGATCTCCAGTAGAAGCGATAGGCGTTATTGAGGTATCGCGAACAATAGAGCTGCATCATAACATTGGTCCCACAAGTGTGGGTGTCAATACATTCAGTACAGTAGTGCTTCTTACACTCATCACAAACTGCGACGGTGGAGCGCTTCTGGCAACACAACACACACACTTCTGCCTCATCCTCTGCCTCATCTTGCGTGCCACAACCGAGCAAATAGCTGCTCAATGTGTGCCCTATACCACCCGTGCACGTCATTGTAACATTGTGGGCGGGCTGTCAAAGTGCCATTCTTTCTTCCAATGAATGGCACAATGACATGAATCCGGCCCTTATAAGCACCATCATGGCCCCCAACTTCGAAATCAAAGAAATCACCTCGGGTACGAGAAGGTCCATACCCATCCCAAATCAAAACATCTGCTGATGTCCCGGGGGCCAAGGGGCAAATCCATATAATGTTGCCCAACATATCAACGGCAACAGGACACCGGTAGGGCACGGGTCACAAAAGATGCCTGGCGCGCGCCCGGCGCGCTAACGTTCCCCCTCAACGTCAACCCGGTGCCTTACATTGTTCCCAATGCCATCCTAAAGTTGTGCTGGCAACCATCGGTCAAACTTGCGACTATGATTTCACGGCGTCACAACGATACGTATTCAGCTTTCTCTGAAATTGTGGGCCTGTGGACTCAAACATTTCTGTCATTTTTTGGTGTGTGAAATCATCAAAAGAAACTTAGCCTTCTGTCTGCTTGACACAATCTCATGGTGAAAATATTGTGATCTAATTTGGTCAGAACATTTGAGCCAAGGGGTGGCAAAAGCCGATCATTTGAATCGTTCGGATCTTTTGGCAGTGCTTTCTTCGCATAACATGGACACAGTGGGGATGGCGGAAGGAGGTATTGTGTTCTTGTCGATTATTCTCTCAGGCCCGTCGTCCCTCCTCCCCCACATCCATGGGCACTCATTGTCAACAGAAGATCTTGCCAATAGAGAAATTCAACAATATTCTCCTCACTCAGGGAAACATCTGTGAGTGCTGTGCGCGGCCTTTCCGCCACGTCATGGCAACCATCCCCCGAAACCTAATGTTTGTTGGAACCCCAACACAGGTGACAGAAATGGACCACAAGGGGGTACCTTTCCCGTCGCATGCGCCTTACGTTCATCGCGACATGTGTGACGACAAATGCAGGCCTCATAAGCATTCATCTGGCAACCACAACAAAAAGAAAGACTGCGTTGATCAATCAATGCTCTGATGGTGAGGCCCCCTTGCACAACAAGTAACATCATAAATCCGTTTGCGTCCCGGCCAGGCCCCTCAAAGGAGCGGTGAGGAGGCCCTTATATCCTTTCAAGAGATTCGATCAGCGAAGGAAATGGTGGGCAGGTGTTGACCTCAGACAGGGTCCCCCCATGGAGGACCACCAGGATCTGGATCGGCACACACAATCCCACCCGCAGCCAAGTCCAGGGGCAAGGGGCGCGGGGGTGAAGCAAAACGCCTCGACAAATCACCACCTGATGACCAACCCACTTACCGCACGAGATGGTGGTGCCCTCTTTCTTAGTGCCTTCGACCATCCAAAAGTTTCAGGGTACTGTTGTCACACCAGTCTCTGCTCTCTGCACGGTCCCTCGGGTCCTGTGCTGCTCTGTACTGCAAATGTGTGCTGCTGTTGAAGCAGCACCGCCCGGGGTCACTAACATATGCGACCACTGGTCTTCGTCCTTAGAAAAGCGGGTCGTTGGAAAAACATGGGGCGGGGTAAAAGTGTAAAAAAGATTTAAACTGCACGTTGAAAGAGCTGGCGACGTCACTCGGTGTGGGATTGCTCCGTAGCAAAGGCGTGACAATTGAACCTTCATCAGTCTGCAACTGTTCACTTTTCTGACACGGTTGGAGGGATGGGCTGCCGTTCAAAAGCAGACGGTAGGGCTAGCGTTGGACAAGAGTTTCAATTGTTGCTTTATTGCCTAACTACTAACCGCAATCGGTTGCTTGGCTCGTAGCACCAACTCATACAAGCCCCACACCCGTGTCATGTACCGTTGACGACTACAAAAACTGTGGTCAGAAAAGCACCGGTCAGACGGGGCCATGCGCCAAGCCGTCTTTGTGCGAGGGGGGGCAGTGCACCATCCCTCTGTGCCCACCCCGCCTGCCATTGATGACCATGCTCAATGTCCCCCGTTGCCCTCCCCCGATGACTTTGGCAGCTGCAGCCCATTCACTAACACACGCAGCCCTTGCGCACGCCCGGACAAGCACGGTCATGGGGTCAGATGGAGCTCCCGTGCTTGGACAAGGCCGCATTTACACACGACAATCTGCATCCCGCCCCCGTTGCCCCGGATCCCCAAGCTCTCCTCAAATCGTGCAACTTGTCATTGCGGACTAAAAGGATCAATCCTTGAAAACGGGCACGGACAACCCCCAAAAGTCCCTCCCGAATCACAGGACGGGGGCCATTGGATAGAAGGAACAGTCGTGAGTCTCTGTACAGCCTCGCAGGAAGGGAGGCGCTCCCGCCAGCACGGGGAAGCGATGGGAGGGCCCCTTTGCGCACGGACAACTCCCGTGGGCAACTCAAGCCTCCGCAAATGCCAGGGCCTTCTGCGTTGCCACAGCCCACGCAGACCGGGGCCACAGATCACTGACCCTGCCACAGTCCGCAGGTCGGCACGTCTGCCAAAATTGTCAAAAATGTGAGGGCTGTAACAAGCCTCGACCCGTGGGAGGAGCGGCAAACCCGACAAACGCTGCAGATTGCGCCCTCTCGCCCTCGACAGCAAAGGCAAAACGCAGGTTCTCAAATTGAAAGCGTTGAAGACAAAACGAATGAACACTGCGTGCCCGCCCCGGCGGTGCGCGTTTCGGTTTGAACAGTTGCCGACGGGTGCAACGGACAGGCAACCGATGTACAAATATGCCTCCCACCCTCTTTTGACCTCAGCCGTTCAGGTCAGCACTCCGGAGGGTTCCATTCGCAGGCGGCGTCGTGCATCAGAT
This sequence comes from Eutreptiella sp. 'Long Island Sound 2002', assembly GCA_964036045.1. Taxonomy (NCBI): domain Eukaryota; phylum Euglenozoa; class Euglenophyceae; order Eutreptiales; family Eutreptiaceae; genus Eutreptiella; species Eutreptiella sp. 'Long Island Sound 2002'. The sequence continues at coordinate 44,363,082 of OZ038390.1, forward strand.
GCTTTTCCACGTAAGGGCACTCGGAAAAGGGCCCTTCGTACGAAGAGCTTATCGTGAGCGGCTGCTGCGTGACCGGGTGCCGAAAGGAGATGGTGGCGGCGTGCAGCAGGTGGCGGGGGGCGGCGCCGAACGGGGGGAACACCGCCGGCTTCTCCCCCGTGGTGAAGGCCAGAAAGTCCCGGTCCGTCTGCCCGTACAGCTTGTCCCCCAAGAGGGGGTGGCCGAGGCTGAACGCGTGCACGCGGATCTGGTGCGTCCGGCCCGAGAAAAGCTGCACTTTGCACAGCGTCAGCCCTCCGGCGCAGCAGATGGGCGTGAAGCGCGTGTGGGAGCTCTTGCCACTGTCGTCACAGGTCATGCGGATTCGGTGGATGTGTGGCACCGCGTCGGGACCAGCAGCAGCGACCTGCAGGGCGATGTACAACGGTTGTTGAGGGGTGACTGAGAGCAGTAGGAGGCCGACTCACATGACCACCACCACAACACGTCCCTTACACACCCCGACGACGCTGGTAGGCACTCCCTTGTCATCTTGGGCGATGGCTTCCCGAAAACAAAAACGAAGCGCACAATCGGAGTGCACGCATCCACCGATGGTTCAGGGCATTGGGGCGTTCTGCTTCAATGGGGTGGTCCCGGTCCCCCCGTCTGTGAACAGCCGTGGAGCTGGTGCCGGGCATGGCTGGCAACAGGGTCATCCCAATGTTGACGGTGGCAACGACCGGATTACCCTCCGGATCTCATCACCGCAATGCAGAAGAGAAGGCGCGGGTTGCCCTGTGTTGATCAAAACAGGCGCATCCCCGCTGACACCCACTGCGGCTCACACAAAGTGATCCGAGGGCGAAAACGTGCCCAGTTCGTACAATTTGGGCACTGGGCCTTTGCACAAACAGCGAACAAAGGCGATCTGCCCCCAAAATGTGCAACATGAATCCCCACGCCCTTGTGTCTCGTCGTCACTGTGGCCGTAGCGTGGACAAGGGCCGTCAACGTGAAGTCGGCCGTATATACTCTCACAACTATTGTCCCTGGCCGTCTTGCACGCGTGTTGCGCTTTGTTTGTGGCAACGTCGTCACGTGTGTGAGACCCAATCAAAAGTGTCACATCACTTCACACGCCCTCATGGATCGTGACGGAACTACAATGCTATTCGCGCGCCGGAGACTGATGAGCACCGCTGCGACGAAGAGACTGCCGGGGGTTGCAACGGCCGATACCTGGTGAAGACGTGTGATCGGTAGGCGGCAATCCACCTCCTCCGTGAGCACCCCGACGAGCACTGCATAGTACACTTTCTGCACCGTGTTGGCCACCATCTGCGCGCCCAGTGCCTGCGCCGCCTGCAGCGTCCGGGCGAAGAGTACTGTTCCGGATGTCTCTCGGTCCAAGCGATGGACCTGATACAATGGCTCATCCGTCCCTGAGCTCTCAGCCAAATGCCGCTGCACCACCTGCAAAAGATTTGACCCCGCTGCGTGTGCAAGGCACTGACTGGGACCCCCTCACCCTCAACACAGCCCCTGGTGCAGCAACGGCACGGCGTGCGCAAGACACGATCGTGTTTGCCAAGTGTCTCAACCTTCAGCTTCCGCACACGATAACCCAAAGATGTCCGAAACGGGCGAAAAAAAATGCCCCCCAAAGCTTACAAGTGAACTACAAATCAAAGTAAAAAGCAGGTTTACATTTACTGTGCTTATTGTGCTTAAACAGTCCCTGCCCCAGGTCTGCAGGGCAAAACACTCAGTCCCCATTGGTGCGCATGTCCATGCACTCAGCAAGATACCTCTCCCTGCCCTGGCCACCAGTTGCGGTCCTGGTCATCTTGTGTGCAGGCAGGAATGGAGTACAAGGAGGGGTCCAAGAGGGAAGGGACGTGCTGTGCGGCCGTCCTGCGCCTCTTCTGTGCCGGCTCAGGACACTTTATGTCAAGAGGAAACCCAAACTGGACCCGAAAACCACGGGCTGTACTCAGGCATACAGTGTGCCTGGTGACTTTTGGGCAAGCATTCTAGACTTCAGTCCCAGATCTACACTCGCGTAGAGAAACCCCAAAGCAGACTTGCCACGCTATCCAAATCAACCCCAAAGCCATCCTGGCATAGCACACCACACCACACCAAATGGTCCATTCAACTTTCGCAATTATTGTGCCTAATACACAGTTTTGTCCCCACAAGTGTGCGGGTCAATGCATTCAACACAGTCGTGTGGTGTGCTGTTGACAACACAAAGCACAAACAACCGCCTCATTCCCACACTGCTGCAAACCATTTATGCGCCCGCTTGCGCAGAAGCACAAAATGACCCTTCCAATTGCCACCCCAAGCGAGCCTCACAAGAACCCAATTTTGCACTGTTAACCCATGTTTCCTGTGGCCAAGAGCACATGCAAAGGAAGGTGATTTGCTGCCTCCTTGTGCGAAGGCTTGTGCAAAAATCGACGGAACCAACGCCTGGCGCTGCTGCGATGTAGGACTTGCTAAGCCATAATCCGATGATGGCCGTCACCCCGGGTTATCCCACCGGCAGGAAATCACTGTTCAGATGTCCAGCAAACGCGGCGGAGCCCACCAATTGTCCAAACGCGGCGGAGCCGCGCCCAAGCGTCCTGCAAGGCGGCAAAGCTGCCCTCACATGTGCGTGCACATCCCGTGCATCTGCCCTCCTGCCCTGATGGATAGGGTCTGTGACTATGCTTCTGCCCCCCCCCCCCCCCGCCTTCACGCATTCGTCTTTTACGGAGTCTTTGTCCCTCACTCGTAGGACTTGCTTAGACAAAGAGGGGGCTACAAGTATGCTCAGTAAGCACCCGGGGTGGCAACGTTCCCCCACGACCAGACACAGTTCCCCACAAGTACGCACCGTCCAGAGGCCTGGGGTCCAATGGTATGCGGTTGGAATGGTTTTGCTCGCCCCATCCGTGGCTGGCCGTTGTGCATATCAACTTTTCGGGTCCAAGCCTGAACAAGGACCGGCACTCTTACCCGGTGAAAAGGATCAACGGTTGACGCTTTTTCCTTCTGCTTGGGCCTTTTGCGGTGAGCCACATCTGCAATTTGTTGCCCCCGCGGGCGAAGGGATGTGAAAATGCTTTTCCCCTGAGCATCAGAGGCTTCCGGTGTTTCTCCCTCGAATGGGGGTTACAGCCCCACATCCGTCAATACATCAGTGGCCACAGAATGAGAGGTGCAATCAACGAACCTGCACCAGGACATTGCGGTAGTAACGCCCGCCCTCAGCCACAGGGATATTGCCGGACTTGCTCACAGCCACAATGTGCTCATCAATGTGCAGGATCTCAAAGCGGGGGTCGACCACTGGCTCCTCCCCATCCCCACGGTACGATACCACGTCGTTGGTCAGTAGCACGGTGGCGGGCGCGGCCGGGGCCCCGTTGACGGAGACCCTGCCCTTGTGCGCCAGCGCCTCCCACTGCTCACGGGTGTGGTACGGGAAGCGGCGGCTCAGGAAGTCCACAACACTCTCTCGGCTGTCCTTCCGCGGTTTGCTGTAGGATATGGAGGGGTCCTTGGACTTGCCCCGCTTGCGCTTACGGTACGGCTTCGTGCGCTTGGATGGCACAGGCGGTGCCTCAGGACGTGGTGGGGGTTCCGATGCAGATGGTGATGCAGAAGTGGAGGGGCTGGGGTTGGGGGATGGGGTTGGGGCCGGGGAAGAGGCTGGGATTGCTGAGGCAGATGTGGACGTGGATGACTCAAACGCGCACAGGGCCGTGTGCTCGTTGGCCCGTGCAGGTCTGCCACGGAGGTGCAGCCTCCACAACAGCAATCCGAGCCCTGCAGCACCTGCGCTCATGATCACTGGAGCTGTAGGGAGGCCTGTGGGCCTTGCAGAGGACGCAGGGTGCCTGGCGTGCGACTGTGGGCCCTGCAGATGCAATAGACTGGGCCGTGGCGGCAGCGATCCCAATGCCCAGCTGCGGGGGTGCACAGCACGAGCAATCCCTTGCGACCAGTGCTGGGCCCGATGCGGAGGTCTGGGGTAGCTCGGAGGAGCGATGGGCAGAGTGCGTGCGTCCACAAGCGGAGACACATGATGCGCCACCCCCCACGCCGTGGTGGCCGCACTCCTTCCGAACATTTGCACCAGAACCCACGCCAGTCCGAGCATCGCTAGGGCGACAGCAGGCGCCAACTGACGGGAGACCTTGACATTCCCCAGGCACCCAGATCTACATGGGTTCATGGCCATGGTGGCCGGGCAAGGGTCCTGCTGCCACTGCATGGGGCCCTTGTGGCATGCACAAAAAGAATTCACGTCAGAATGGACCTGAGGACAGGCAGAGTGGCACACGGAGTGGAGTGGAGTGGAGTGGAGTGGAGTGGAGTGGCTGTTGTGATTCCCTGAGCGCTAGGCCCGGGGTGCCTCGAGGCTGCAAACCATGGGTGGCAGGGCAGTGCAACATGCTTTGTGTTGCATGAACCATGAACCCGATCGGGTGGGCCAGTGCGTGTCGCTTTGTCGCACACCGTTCGTTCGTGGCTCTGGTGTCTGCTAGGCCCATCAGGCACGCCCCACCTGGCTGGGCAAAGCACCTCACTTGGCGTGCGACCCGCCAGAAGGGTACGCCAGGTAAAGCACCACTGCTGCCTCCCAGCATCTGTGTGTGTTACAACTGTCAGGTGCTCCTCATGCTGGCTTGTCCTCCCAGTGAGATTGGGTGCAACGGGTCACCCGAGGCACTGGCGCTGGTGTCCTGTGTTCCCCCACCTAGTTGCGGCATCTGCGCCTCCCCTTCCCCCCTCCCCCCCCTTCCCTGCCAAGGGGGCAGAAGCAGCACTTGGGAGTGGTGGGACAACTGTCCCACTCTCACCTCGTAAAAGGAGGAATAGTGGCGAGGCACGCATTGCCCGCTACTTTTGCGGTGAGTACCCCCCCCCCTTGTATAAGCTACGTAAAAGTCCCAAATAATACGGTCCCTACGCCTACTGTAGCTTGGACAAGGCCGCAGACCCCCAGGTTCAAAAAGAGAAGATTGCATGGTGAACTGGTGCAGGAAAGGGGAATATAATGCACAACTATCCCCAAAATCAGAGCTATGTGGGTTCAAGTGGGCAAACACTCACAACAGATGTGTCCATGACCCTGTGTAGCTGGCAAATTTGTCACCAAACCCATATCTTATGTGGCCGCACTACATTTGTACCGAATCAAATTAGGTACCAAATTAATACGGTCCCTACACCCACTGTAGCTTGGACAAGGGCGTAGCTTATCCATGAGCGGTGGAAAGTCCAGCGACAGGTCCCCACCGACAGACCCACGCTCTCACAATGGCGTAGCTTATACAGGGCGCAATCATCATTCAAACTGCAACAGTTCTTGTGTTCGAGAGGATATGCTATGGACAATCTAGATGAAGCACAACGTATTCATCCGTCATAAAACTGCATCCATATCTACAATCAAACTGCAACTATCGTGCTTGTTCACCTGATGACTTATATATCGGCATGTGCTGCCTTCATGCTACATACTGTGTGTCTTACCTCCCACTGCTACCGTGATCAAGCACTCCTTCGGCTCTCAGTTGCTGTGGTAGTCCTATGGTGTGTTCTGCCGTGTGTCTGTGTGTTCCATTGCTGTTGCTGTCTCATGGTGCTGTGGTCAGTGCATATGGCTGTAGTGCGTAGTTGGTGCGAGGGGGCCGGAGGCCCAGCCTCTGGTTTTAAATTTCTGCTTGGACGCTTCGTTCCTGTGTATTGTGGTGCAAAGCAGGGTTTTTCGGCAAGTACCCCAGCGGCAGCGCAGCCGGCTGCCGCACTGAGGACGGGGGTTCGAATCCCCCTCAGCTTATACAGGGGGGGGGGGGGGAACACCCGGAACACCCTGATTTTTACCATCCCACCCCAAATGGCCAATAATACAGGTGACAAACATTGCACTCAGAAAGAGAGTCTTTCTAGTGGCATAAGAGATGGACACATAATCATCCCCTCGGGACAACGGTCCATCCACCAGTGAAGGCACACTATTACCTGAGCGACGGTTGTACAACACCCGAGCGCTGGCAAGTAGCAAAGAGGGCATGTTGAGATGTCTGAAAAGGAGCAAGATACATTTGTAAACCTAGACAGACCCCAGACGGTGGGCCTTCTCAGCTGCCCTACAAGAAAGAATCGAAAGAGGGACAGTCGGGTGGAGTAGTATGGAGGTTGGAGAGGGGGCAAGAGCCACAAACCTTGATGGTAGATCTCTCTTATGACCCACCGTTTCCTTGTTACCCTTGGTTGGTTCTACGTATGGGGATCATTCGTCATCCTCTTCTTTGTTTCTCCTTGTTTATATTTTGTCTCTTGTTGCCCTACCTAAAAAACCACCACCACCACCACCAACAACAACGCCACACATGCCACACTACCCATTATGCTCCAGAATTACCATTCCCGGGTTGCCCCCAGTTACCGAACAATGCCAGTGCCTTAGAGAGGCCCCACGCTTAGTCGACACCCACCGTTTTCGCACAGCGCGCGCACAGCGCGCGCACAGCGCCAATTATTACGTTGTTTATCCCGGGAACACCCCTGAAAGGGATGTATGATCAATTCAAAACAGCATGGGGTGCAGAATTCAGGACCCTGGGACCCGTGGCAAGCATCGGACTAAAAAAAAAAAATCCTTAGTGTACCAGCAGGGGGGTGGTAGGGTGCAGAATTCAGGACCTTGGGATCCGTGGCTACCGGTGGTGGAAAACAGCCAACTTTTCGCACAGCGCGGGCACAGCGCATGGTGCGCCCCCAATATTTAGCGCAACATTGCCTAAGGAGTGGATGCATCACAGCACAATGTTCTGTGTGGGTGGCTCAGGGCCCAGAGTCAAGGGTCCCCAAAGGGGAGAGAAATCAAAAGGCTTGCATGCCCTGCTTTCCGAGGGTCCCCTTAGTGGGGAGTTCCTCCCCTTGTGGAGTTTTATGCCCTTGTAGATTTTTGGCACCCTTGTGGATTTTGCCTACCGCCGTGAATTTTGTTTTCTACCGGATGGATTTGCCCTACCGTTTTGGGGTTTTCGTACCCTATGGATTAGTCCTACCCTCATGTATTTTTCCTTCTCATGGTTTTTGCCTACACCATGGATTTTGGAGTTCTCCTCTGCAACGGATTTTCCATACCCTGGTGGATTTTTGGGACCCTATGGACTTTTCCCACCCTCCTTCTTGTGTTCACCTTGTCATACCAGTGGAGCGAACTACAGCTTGTCCAGCGGGGCTACAGGCGATGATTGCTTGGTTGTGCCTGAGGGCTAAATCTCCGCGCCATGCGCGCGCCACGTCACGTACTCTCCCAAAGTAATTTCCCCTAGTTATTAGGGGCAGCCGAGCAGGCTCCCCATTGTAGCCCACAAACACAATTGCGGGGCAAACGGGATCCGAATGCCACAATCCTCGGCATTTGGATCATCAAACCAGACAAAGCATGTTCACCGCCAATAGGAGCCTTTCTGCAGCACAGCACGGGCATATCCTGACCCCAGGTCGGCGACTCTAGTCAGCCTCTGGCAGCGTATCTCAGCCAGAGGCCTGTAACAGACAAGCACAGGAGTTAGACTGACCCCTTCCCAGTGACAGACAGGCCTGACCCTGATCCCTGCCCTGCTTGAGCATCAACGAGGCTTGTGGAGCAACCAGCACATTGTTGTTACCAGACCCGATCATTGGAGGTTGTGGGCGTGTGTCATGTAGGGGGGGGGGGGGGGGTAGCCCACAAACACGCCCACGCAATTGCCACCGGACCATTGTTATTTCTACCCAAAGACAACATTTTGCCACCAATTTCTGGTGTCAGTGCCCTAGGATCGCTTTTGTGCAACCTTCATTGTTACATTCATTCTGCACCAGTCGAGCTTAAATCGCACCGCACCCGAGGCACCCTCCATTGGGTTATCGGATCTTGCTGGTTCAGACTGTCACGGAAGGAAAAAGAAGCACTCTGCTCGCATCTTTGCAGAGGAGAATGTGAAGAGTGAAGAGATTCAAAAGTGCAGACATCTCAGAACTCTAGACCTCTCAGTGATAAAGCACATTAAGTGCCACAGCAGCATGAGAATCAGCAGCACGTTGTACATAGTTTAAGGGACATCAGCACCCATTGGGTGTTCAGCATTCCCTCAGAAGGAAAAATCGCTTCAGCGCCAAAATTTACCAAAGGAGGGACAAAAGAGTTTCGCAATCGTTATTTCGCTATCTCAGGGCCCTCAGAGCCCCCCCCCCTCCCCCACACCCACCAAAATGACTTGGTCACTATCATAATCATCCCTGTTGGTGCCGTGGCTGGGGCTGCGGGAAGGGAGTTGACCTATGGCTCGGTGCTTCAATTGGTCCCTCTGCCTTCCGAAAGTGATCATTGCAGACAAGATACTGAGAAAAATGGAATGATTCGGTTTCCAGATCGCCGAAAACAATGTCCAACATTCACAACCAAAAATGAACATTTTTGCTGACCACTTGCAGACCCGAAGCTCGACAGTTTTCCGCTTTATCCCCTGTTGTGCCCACACAATTTGCACATTTGTACCCACAACTGCCTTTGATGACATGCCCTTTGCCCTTTGCATGCGCGCCCTTTGCATGAGGAATGGCGTGCACCTCTCAGACTGCAAGCGTTTGCTCCGATGACCGAATCAGCCAATGACGTGTTTGTCATGCATGGCCCCGCATCCTTCACACACACCAACCCTACACCAAAATGCTGTTTTCGAATGTGAGGTGTACTCCAGGTAAATGTGTTGTCGATGCCTTCCTCAACCTTGTGTCGTGGCACCTCTGTACCAGCGCTCTTGCACCTGACCCACCTTCCCACCGTTAGGCACACACATATCCCATTAGGGGAGAAGTTACAGCTTGAGGGATTCGATCATTGAAATTGCCTCAGTTCGCACGCTACATGAAACAGCATTTGACTGGAGAGTGACTTTGGCCAGATGTTCGCTCCTACTAAATGCTGGTGTTGAAGAAGCCAGCCACCTAATAGGGTAGAGGGAGGGAGAAGTGTGCTTGTGTGAAGGTTGAATCGGGCACATTAATACCAGAAGAATGCTCGTTTCTGCAAGAGCTTGCGTGTTGTGCATTCTACTGCATGTTTGCAGCCACACTCTCAGCCACAACACTTGTCGCAGTGCCAAAACAGAGCTAGGCCCGGCCTCGACTTGAATGGCTATCCAAGAAATGGCTACACCCTCTGTAAGGCATAAAAGATAGAGACAGGGCTGAGGCCTCGCCTCATATCCCTTGCCGTATTCATAAGAGAAATCTCCACATGAGAAATTGGTGTCCAGCAGGCAATCCCAAATGAGGTCAGAGGCCAGTGGGCTTTTTCCGGGGGGCTGGGGTAGGGGACCTCTGGCCCACATTCCTCCCAGTCTTTGTTGGGACTAACTTGAGTGCCCGGCTCAGAGACACTCAAAACAGGCTCGGGAAAGGTTTCCCGGAGGTTCAATTGCCGGGTGTCCCATGAAGGCTGGTCGGTTACTGTGTAATGAAACCACTGCCCATTTTTTTGTGGCATATCGGTCCCCTGCACACGAAAGATCTTCGAAAGATGCACGAGATGAAGCAACCCGGATGGACACGGAGCGTTGCAACGGGGCAGACGTACGTGCTGGGATCCTGATGGACGGCTGCCTCAGAAGTGCCAAGCAACCGTGGTACGGACACTGCTTTTGAGAAATGATGAGTTTGATACGATGATTCGTTGCGTTACGTTGGTCTTGGGTCAACCTGCAGCGCGTGGTCAGGAGATGGCAAGACCATGAGCCAATGACTGCTGAGGAGGGGTCCCTGCTGTACAAAAAAAAAGAGCCTCGCCGCCTGGTTTTCACAGGAGACTTGCAGGCGCTCCTCCACATAGAACACACTATGCAACAGACGCCGCCCCTGCACTGCTGTGCCGGTTGTGCCCTCACATGGTCTCCACAACGTTAGCAGGTCTTCAGCCATGCAGCCAATGACACATTGTTGCCGAACGCTGATGTCACTGGGCGCATAGACGCACATAGACCTCCCATGCAGTGCTACACAAAGCAGAACGACGCTCATGCCATTGTGCAAAGGTCATGACGGTGGGGTTCAGTGGGGCCAACGGAAGACGAAGCCACTGTTTCAAAAACAACGCAAATTTGAGTAACTGGTAAAAAAAAAAAACGGGGGAAAAACCGGAAATGTGCTTGGAACTTGAGCCGCCTTATGAACTCCTTCCCATTCAAACGTCGCTCCGACATCCATTTGCATAAACCCACCACGATACCGCCTACACATGTGGCGAAATGGTCTGAGAACCACGATTGCCATGTTGAGATGGAATGTGACATTCCTGAAGGGACTGCACAGAACCGCAGACGAGGTTGGTGGGTTGGGGGCAAAGCGGAAGGTGGGGGGGTCTGGAGCAACTACGGCAGCGTCTTCAGAAAAACCGCCCTGCTAACGGAAGGAATCGGACCAGCTGGACGCAGGACGATGGCTGAGGCGAGCATGCCTCAAAATGGTGCTTGTCGGGGGGTGTTCTCCTCAAACACCGTCACCATCGTATTCTGTCATCAGGTCTCCTTCGGCTTTGCATTCAACGTCAGTTTGGGTGCAATGGTTTCCTGAGTTGCGATGGCTAAGAAGGCGACAGGTGATATATCGTGCAGCAACTAAAATGTGGCGGTTGTGTGGGATCAGTCGTTGTGGTTCGTCGCTCTTCTGGGGGGGTGTTTGCCAGGTGTGCGCCCGGCGCGCTACTTTTGTGTTAACTATCCCGACATATCAACGGCAACAGTTACCTTGTAAACATGCCACGCATACTTAGAATTCCACAGGTCAGCACTCCATATGCCACCAATGGAACTGATGGGTATGGAGTCCATGAAAATGTGTCATAAAGAACGGAAAATGGGGACAATGGTTGAAAGGATTCAACCTATCAGCCCAGCGAATTTCTTGTACAACATGGTTAAGATATTCGCAAACACGGGCAATGCTTTGACGCCAAGCTGCCTGTGAACACCCTTTGGTGCCCAACATGAAAGCACCAGCTTCTGCGGGTGGGTATCCTCAACCGGAAAGGGGCCAGTCCATATCACCAACTGGAAAGGCAACCAGAAAGGGGTCCTAACTAGAAAGGGGCTGGTCCATATCCTCAACCGGAAAGGGGCCATGCAAAAAGCATGCATTAGGGCTCCGTATCAAAAGTGACCCAAAAAGATGCCTGGCGCGCCTGGCGTGCTGATGCTGCACCTGTCATTAAGGCCCCCATTAGCGGTACCCTGTTCCTGCCTTCGACTTGGAGAGCATGCCTGGCCTTGCACTCAGCACATCCCAGTGCCGATCCATCCTGTCTTCAAATGCTGCTTGGCATTTGCACCTCCAATGTGGTGCACGGTTGCCGCTCTGTCCCTCATTTAATGAAATGCATTAATCTCGTGGGGTCCACGAGAATTCAGTGCCATGCATCCGGCCATGGTTTTGTCCAAGCACCATCAGCAAGAGTGCCATTCATATGGGGTCTGCCACCCGCTTCCACCTGAAGCAGCTCAAGGGCCCTGCGAAAGACTCTGTGTAGCCCAGGGCTGTAGGTTGAGTGTTGGGTGGTCGGAATCACCCTGGCAAGCAAGTGTCACCCTGCGCCACGGGGGCACTCAGCCTCAGTCATTGCACGCTGTTTTGTGCACGTGTTCTTGTCCAGTGTGGACCTTGGCCCCCTTCGCATGGCCCTGCTGCTCGCAATTCGGGATAGTGGATTATCAAAAGGGTTAACCGACAAGAACCTCCGTACCGCTTCTGACATTTGTAGAGGGCTCGGAATGCACGGCCAAAAACTATCGCGGATGGCCGGCAACCAACAGCGCTTGACATTTATTCCTGTTGGACCACGCCCCCCCCTTCCCCTTCCCGCTGTCCATGGGCCCGGTTGGGCAGGGTGCTGTATCCTGCCGCATTATCCCAGTCTACTGCTGCACCCCCAGCAGCCGGCGAGGCCTCTTCTCCTCGGCCTCCGCTTCCTGGTCCTCGCCAGCCTCGATCTCCCCCTCAATCACCAACTTGTCCTCATACTCCTGCAACTTCCGCTTCATCGCGTTGTCCATGCCCTGCATAATGGCCTCATCATTGAAGAAGAAGTTGCCCTCCGGCCCCTCCCCATCCGAGGCTGGCGCCACGGACGACGCCTCACAGAACTGCTCAAACAGGGCATCCAGCTCCGTCCCCTCTCCCGGCACAAGCCGCACCTCCGTGGGCTTCACAAACGTCAGCGGGTCTGCGTTGCATAGACCGGGAACCCCGTTGGTGCTCTGTTCGGCGATCCTGGAAGCAGGGGATTCGTTGGAGACTGCAAGTGGATCTGGAAAGGTACGCTAAGGCCCCAAACTACGACTGGCTACAGCCCTGGCGCGCCTGAGATAAAGCCGTCCTTCACGCCTGCGGCTGATAACAATCAAAATAGATCGTAACACATGCAAAGGTCCAAAAAGACAGCTTTGCACATCAAGCTGAGATACACTCAACAACAAATCACTCAACAACGACTGTGGTTTCAGACCCAGGTTCACTGCTATGTAGTGGTACCCTCCCCAAGCTGCTACAGCAATCGACGCTCGATGGCGCTGGTAGCTGTTGCGGAAAAACAAAATATCCGCGATGCGCTACCCAAAGCAAAACTGACTCACCATTGTGAGAAACAGCGACGGAAAATGACCAGGAATGGTTCGAGCACATGCACAACTTTTGTACACATCCACGGAGAACAAACCGTGTTTTGGGGCCCGTGGGACACCGTGTCACGCTTCTCACTTCGCACTGTGTTGCCTCCCTGATGCTTTGTGAGCGGTGTACGATAACCCTCTGGAACCACTGCAACAGAGTCCTGAAGGGACCGGTCGCGTGTTGTCCACGCGGTGCGGGGGGCACCGGCTATTTACATTCCCCCCGAACGAAACGCCCTGGAACACGGCAGAAACATGCGGATCAGCAGTGCCTGCTTCGTGTGCCCTTGCACCCCCCGATGACTTGCTCTCGTCTAGGAATCGATCGTGGAGCTTTGTGACTTGTGTCACAGGTTTTCGGTGAAAGGCTTGGAATCCCGTTCTCTTGTGTGGCATGGTATGGCACTTATTGGCGGCGGTGGCGAAATCCTTGTTGCTTACCTTCAGCGCCAAAGAAAAAGCAGCACCAGGCAACATCCTCAAGCGGCACATCCCACAAACTGTGGATTGAACAACGCGTCACTGACAGGGAGCATTTGCACCGCGCACGCACCGCTCAGGGCAGTCAAACAGAGGTATGCACGCAGAAGGCACAAGGGAGTACCCCAAAGCATCTAGAAGGCATCTAGAAGGCACCAGCTATTACCATGAACCATCCAGTAAGTAGTAGGAAGCATCTAGGGAAGTAATGACCAGCCACCAAGCCACACCCTAAAGCCTTTACAGGACCTTCCAACGTAGACCCTTTTGCTGGGGTAATCGTGGTGCTGGTAGTTGGTGGTGTCTGGACGTTTGCTGGAAATTGTTGGTGGTGTCTGGATGTCTGTGCTGGTGCCTGTGGGTGATGCACAACTTGGCCATTGACTTCACACTTGATCGCCACGAACTGCCCACATTCAGACGCCGCATGAACAGTGGATGCAACTTGGGCACCAGTAGAAAGTGTGTGCATGACGGTCGCACCACTGGGAAGCCATGAAAGAGACACTGCTGTGCAAGACAACAAAAAACAGGTTGTGTACACAGAATTTGCGGCCTTTTGCCCTGCCAACTGCATGCAATACCCTCAAAATTAAGAGACTGGTTCATGCAACAACTCCAGCCAGGATACACACTGTGCGCGCACCGCGTCCGGTACTCCCTCTAAATGCCCCGAAAGTCAGAGCAATCCATTCCCTCCCCAAACTACCCCCCCCCCCCTGTCCAAGCAACGGTAAATGACCTGAAATTGACGGAACCAACGCCCAGTGTTGCTTAGACAAGGGTGTTGCTTATGCGCCGGAACTTGCGGGGTACACGTGTAGACCATCCTCAGGGGGTTTGAAGCGGAGATGGTGGGACACAAGCAAAGGGTTGACATATGCACCACAGCACTCATGAGCGGCGATCATTGGGAACCAAAAACTGGCACACACAGTTTGAAAACATGCCCTAAACACCAAACGCCTCTATCCACTTTTGCCCAAACACACGCTTGCTACCCACCTTCTCACAGTTGACCTCCACAGGGACGAGGGCTGGCACTGATGCAGTTGCGTCCACGGGGGATGTCTTCTTCCAAAAGTACTCCAAACCACATTTGTTGGGGGCAGGTGGAAGCCGCTTTCCAGAAGGCGGGGGTTTGGGTGCGGGGGTTGCTTTCATGGATGCATGTGGTGACCCAGGGAAGGTGACGGTGGGGCAGGTGATGGTGAAGGGGAGGGGGGTGATGGAGAACAGATGATGAAACGGATCTTCTCCAACGATGCACAATCATGTGTTATACTCTTCCCATCGCGCTCATACTCAACTGCCAAATAATCTGCACCTCTGGGAGAGGGACCAGCGACAACACCGTGACTTTCTGCACAACTGGACCGTGTGTAGTACAACTGCCAACCGGGCTTTATCCAAGACATGGTGTACTATTCTGAAAAACCAAGAGGCAAAACGCGCTACAAATGCCCTCTTGGCCAACAGACTCGCCTTGACACAAAATATGAACATCATGCATCTCAAAACCAAGGTATCAGGAAGCACAGATGGCACACAGTAGATCGAAGTGAAAAACACACCGCCAAAATCAACGGTGCAAAAATTGATACAACCGACGCCTCGTGTTGCTTGGACATAGGCGTTGCTTGGACAGGGGGGGGGGAGGTAGAAGGCCCGTTGAGGCAGTGGGAGGGGGACCGGGGTCCCAACATGCTTCAATGTTGGTCACTTTGAGCTATGTTTGTTGTTGTAGTTTTTGTTGCTGTTGTTGTTGTTGTTGTTCACGGCGGCGGGATCAGGACATTCTTCTGGTAGACCCCCATTGACAGCACCTTTCGCACCAATGGTCATGTACATCAGCAAAACGGGGTCGCCAGAACAGGAAATTCATCAGCCCGGTGACTCCCACTGCACTACTCAGGCAATCTGATTTGGGCACTTTGCAAGGGGCTCGCACGGTGCCTCCCGTTCCCTGTCATGGCCGAGCCGGGGAGTACCTTGCTGCATCCTGCTCATCCCCGGAGAAGTACTCCCCTGTGTCGATCTGCATGTAGAGGCAAGGCGGGAATCCGCCGTCTCTGGAAATGGCGTGCATAATAATGTCGTCGAAGACCACAGAGTATGGGGGGCGGGTGTCCCCGTCCACGTCCTCTGCACTGAGCCAGAGCATGCGCTTGCTGGTGAGCACCACTTTGCCCTTGCCTTGGCTGGCATCCGCAAACAATAACTCAATGTCGTCGCAGAGGGAGCAGAGGTCTTCGTCCTCTTCGAGCAGCTGCAGGTCCGCCATGAGACAAAAAGGCACCTACGGCACGGCAACAGGCGACAGCGGGCAGCCAGTGCGGCACTGCGGTCTGGCACATCCCACCACAGCCAGTGCACGTCTACGCTTCACCACGTTTCAGCACCATGACACTATGAGGCACCATGACTTGATGACAGAGCCAGGTGTTCCCTGTCCCTCAGCACCTGTTCCTGCTCTTGGCTGCTCTGACAAGAAACAAGGTTCCGGACCAGGGGGGGGGGGGAAGGCTGATTAAGTATGCCTCTTGGTGCTTCCGGGTGGGCGCACCGTTTGAGTGTTCGGGAGGAAACCGTCTATAAACCATGTTCTTTGAAGAAAACAAGACATGCTGCTGAGCAACGTGCTCGGTCTGTATCATAAGCCATTTGCGATAGTGGTCGGGCCGTTGAAGCCCGAGAACACAGCCAATGTCATGATAGCGACAAAGTACTGAATGCCCTTGCAGTGGTAGGGTAAGGTATGCAAGAACACCAGTGGAGTTTCAATACGGGTTGCGGCCCCTGGTCCGGGACTCCCTGCCCCTGTGTTACACAAGTCCCCACAGGCCTAGTGATCACAGTGCGGTACACCTGTCTAGCGTGACTGACTGAGTTCACTTCTCAACTCGAATCCACGGATTTGGGGGCAGAATTTGCGACTTTGGGAGCAATCCTCGATCAGCGGTGAAGCCTTGACCACCGCGCGCGCCGGGCAGACATGCCCTCTACGATTCGCCCCCCATCCCCCATTATGCTCGGGCCGCATGAGTCCTCAGCAGAACCCTTGAGGAGTGCCCAGCCAACAACAGCCAAGGGTGCAGTGTGGGAGACAGGGGCAGAAGGCTAAGTACTGCATGGCCCTCAGCACATGTTCAGTGGTTCAGACACCCTCACATTCGATGGAATGACTGCATGCGAAGGTGCTGCAGCATGACACACAAGTGTGAGGTGCAGAGCACGCGTGGTATACAACACCGCTCTGCAAATACCCAAGAGGCTCATGGCCCTCCTCAGGATGGCCTGAGGTTGAGGACTGTCCCACAGGAATCCATTGGGGGCGTCTCTGCACAGCACGGCACAGCGCCCAACAGTAAATTTGCTTTCCCGTGACCACCCTGAAAACCACCCACCACCGGGGGAGCATATGTCCACAAGCAAAAAACACCGGGTTCAGACAGCAATCTGGCATTTTCAGTGCGAAACACAGGTCGGTTTGACTCATTATCTGAGTTTTGGGACTGAAGAAGAATCTGAGCAGTCCTGTGTATGGGATCACAGTAGCTACAGCAGTCACCTTGGCCATCGGGGGAAACGGGTCGAAAATAGCCCACTTTTCACACAGCGCACAGTGCACCCCCATTGGCTCGCTGCTTCCCATCCCGGTGCATCTGCCCCCCACACCCCACCATCCAAAGACAACGCATTTCCGGATTGTTGTGGTGCTGTCGCCAGCCGAGTTGCTGCCAGCCCCTGGGCTGCAAGATCACTTAGAGCCGATGCTGCCCGCCGCCGCCGCAACCGCCATTTGTTTGGCTCGCCATCAGCAGACTTAGGGCTGTGGCCTGTCCGGCGTTGCAGGCCTCCCTGCTTTGCCGTCACCCTTTGATATGTGCATTGGTCCTTTTCCACTCAAATACTGTGTGTTCGCAGCTCAACCCCTTTCGTTGCAAGCGGAAGAGCGTGCAAGTCCTGGACCACAATGCTCTTGCATGCGGAGGTGTGATTGATCACACGGGGCATGCACGGTGCACAGCAAAGAAGTGTCCCATGACAGTCTTGCACAGGGGTGCACTTGAGGCGCGCAGTGCAGCTAAAGGCTGGCTAAATAGAATCCACGGGGGCGGCCGCCAGCCAATGTGTGACCCCGAGGGGTGTTCGACAGTTTGGGGGGCTGTAGGGGGGGGGGGGGGACCCCACCCCCCTCCGAAGGGGGGGGGGGGGGACCCCTCCCCCCCCCCTTGGTTGACCCAAACCCAGCACCTTTTCCGGCAGGCCCCGTCCAAGCGCGCAAACACACAAAGCTAACAAGATGCACTGTGAATGGTCATTGTTTTGCTGCACTGCAGCACTTTCAGAGTAGTATTGAATGTTGCCTTGAGTTCGCCCAAAGGCCTTTCCTTCCCCTTGTCACAAACCACAGACATATATGTAGAGAAGCGAAGGGAGCCACAGACATATAGAGAGAGAGAGAGAGAGAGAGAAGCGAAGGGAGGGGAGGGGCCTCAAGCTTCGGAATCATCCTCCCACTCGTCGCGTGCCCTCTTGCCGGTACTCTTGGGGCGAGCACGCTTCTTTGGCCGGGCTCCTTGTGCTCTTGTGACCCGGCAGGCCGCCGGCCCATCAGACATGGATTCCGATGGCACATAATCACTAGTGCCTGACGGGGCACTACTGCTGGAGGATGCACTCGTACCGGAGGAGGCATTGGTGGACGAGCTGCTGCTACTACTACTGCTACTGCTACTACTACCTTGGTTTGGCCCAGAGAGAAGAGCAGGGAGAAGGGCAGGGGAGCAGAAGAGCAGGGGCCCCTTGTCCGCGGGCTGACGTTTGCAGTTAACATGTCTGGGTCAAACAAACAAGTGGAACACCCCACATTTCACATTGTGGGTGGCAGCATCCCGCGCCAGGGGCCCCTTGTCCGCGGGCTGACGTTTGCAGTTAACATGTCTGGGTCAAACAAACAAGTGGAACACCCCACATTTCACATTGTGGGTGGCAGCATCCCGCGCCAGGGGCCCCTTGTCCGCGGGCTGACGTTTGCAGTTAACATGTCTGGGTCAAACAAACAAGTGGAACACCCCACATTTCACACGGGGGGCAAAATCAGAAGTGGCCCACAAAGTGGGCAAATTGGCTACCTCACCCCTGCCGTATCGGGGAGCCCCACCGCTGCAGAGCGGGGGGCAAAATCAGAAGTGGCCCACAAAGTGGGCAAATTGGCTACCTCACCCCTGCCGTATCGGGGAGCCCCTCCGCTTCAAAGCGGGGGACTAAATCAGAAGTGGCCCACAAAGTGGGCAAGGTGGCTACATAACCTTTTTTGTGCTTTTCAGCCATTTTTGAATTCTCCACAAAATTCTGAGTATTTTGAGGATAGACACATAGGGTGGAACAAGAAAAATTCCCCCTGCCGTATGCCTAAAACAAAATCTCCGGCGCCTCCGGCGCCGACAAAGCACCTTGTTCCGTGCGACAATTTTGGGGTCCGTAGAGGGGGGGGGGGTCCCCCCCCCCCCCCCTTTGGGGTCGGGTCCTGACCAGGGGCGGCCCCCGTGATAGAATCACATTCCCTGACCCAGGCCACAAGCAGGCAAGTCCGGACCACATCGAACGGGCAGAGGTCACCCAATGGCATTGACCTGATGTTGGCTGGTATCAACATGGTGTGAATGAGCTGTTGCCAAAGCCGGCGGTTGGGAAAGCGGTTGAGAGGGAATACCTGGTGAGTACAAACCGTGCAGGGCCAGTCTTGCACTTGACAGTGCGCGCACAGGGTACCCCCGCTTTGGAGTTGCCATCAGCCCTGCCAACCACTTCGATTCGCCCCTACTGGTCATCCGGACATTTGCCCTCAGAATCTGTCCAATCAAATGACCTGGCACAGCGCCAACATTTTGCTCCATGAGTGGCTTTTTTGGTACCTAGGCGCAGCCAACCCCAAATCACCCCAAATTGTCATGGGCAACACACTGTTGAGATCCGACAAATTGATACAACTACGGTTTAGTGATGGCTGGCAGAACTGATTTGGCCTTAACGGAAACAGAGGAACTTCATCAAAGAATCCAAGGGGCACAGCACAAAGGCACATGCACAGCACAGGCAGGCAACAATTGTGGTATTGTATCTGAAATCAAGTGGCATTGTTAGAATGAGCACCCCTTGCCCTGCCATGCCCTTCTATGCACATTGCCCTGCCTCCCGTGCCGTTTCCCGTGCTGGGCCATGCCATGCCCATACCGTGCCCTGGCTTGCATCTTGTCGCCCCCTGCCTTGCATCATGTAGGTGCTGCAGTGCGTGTAGGTGCAGTAGTGATACCTGACAAACCTGACAAAAAGCGCCCCAAATTGTGCATCGGTACGCGAAATCACGACTGCCGGGTTAAAAAATTGTGAGTCAGTCACTGTTTGCCTCGCTCACTGTTTGACAGTGTACATGCATTGCAGTCTCCCTGCTTCCTGACTCGGTAGCATGGGCAATAAATCGCTTCGACACTGTATGGTAGGCAGAGACCCACACGGGCCACCTAGTGGCACCAGCGAGACAACGTCCTCACAATAACCTCAAGAAACCGAAATGATATGTTTTTGTAGAATGGCGACCACTAGCTTGAGCAAGGACCCAACCCCATTCCAATCCCCTACTCTGGACCATGGGCTCTTTTTGAATGTGTTAAAGAGGAACACTTCGCTTGGGGCCATCCACGGTACCATGGGGGAACCCTTGCACTGTGCGTGCACTGCGCCCTACTTTCAGACTAGATTCCCCTGTGAAGAACCCCCATACCAACCCTTTCCAAACACCCTCAAAATTAGGCCACCCCAGCTACCCAAATGCCCCTAAATTTAAGTCACTCAAACTACCCTAGCTCAAGACAAATGCAAGCTACCTTCCCTTTATATAAGACATCATGCAAAATGCGGAAAGCCACACACATATCCTCTTTTTTGTTCAATCGAAAGCTCACTCACCCTACCAGCTAGTCCCAAAGCCGTCCACCCCATCCTCAACTGGACACGGGGGGCAAAGTTTCTTGCAGGAGAGAATCCACGTCAACCTCTGTTTTCAACTTGTGGTACAACCACGCTTCCTCATCAGCAGTGATGCGGCCTCGCATAGGGCATTCGATTGTGGTCAGGCAAAAACCAGGCAGTCTGTCACGTCAACTCGAGGGGCCACGCCAAAGCATGGCAGTCCATCACCCCAACTCAAGGGCCCACACCAAAGTGTGGGAGTCCATGGTGAAGATGAGCAAAAAAAAACGTGAAAAGGGGTGGAAATGGGTGAAAGCGGGTGAAAATCCAAAAATGCCATATCCCCCATGTGGAAGAAACATCAAAACCTATGCTAGGGGCAACAATGATGCCCCTAGTATCACAAAGTATGGGTCTCCAGACGGCTATACGCCCAAATAGTTGCACTGCGCTGAGGGCGCCCCCCATGATGTGGTATTTTTGAGGAAATATGTTGAGATGCCATCCAATCCCATCAATCCCCTCCTACCACCTCCACTGACACCAAACTGAGCTATCTTTTTCTGACCAATGAAATGCATGTCATCAATAGAATTAAACTGATTTTACACCCTAAAAACCCTATTAACTTGTGGGAAAAGCCTAAACTAGAGTTTGAGTAATTGCCGACATGTGCACATTGCCTGAACAGGATTCCCAGGGGCCATTAATCAATTCAAATGCTGCTGCAAGGTTAAAAATGAAGAGCGGCCAACCGACTGTTCATATTCACCTCTGCTGCTAAGCACTCTTAGGCCATCAAACAGCACGGTTCACCATCTCGGTCACTATGGTAAGAGTGGACCACCATACCTAATCCTTCACATTGCAATGCATGCAGGCCCCTGAGTAACAGGAAATCTAAAAGAACTGAAGGAAGAGGAAAAGAATCCAACATTCAGCCTGCGGTTTGGGATACTTGGGGGAATAATCTGTGGATGTATGATCAGTACTTGGCCTGCTGCAATAATTATGTGCAGCTACAGTTCCGAGGGCTGCAGTTTAGGCATGATCGCCACCTGTACACCTTGCAGGAACTAGTGCTGCATGCACAGTGTGCAAGGCTCCAGAATGCTGTGATTGAACTCTTGGAGACTGTGGAACAATTAGACAACCCAAATTCAGGAAAAGCAACCAGACTCCTCCACCTCATGCACTCGCTGTGCAATCCCTGCGAGGCCCCTCGAAGGCCTGTCTTGATGTTGTTTTACAAAGAACCCCCTCCCCCCCCCCCACACACATCACCTGCCCCCAGCCCCAGCCCAAACAGCTGAATAATTTATATGCTGGCCGTGTAACCTGATCAAAGCGGGTGTCACAGCAGACGAACAGCAGCACATCACAATGCAGCCGCAGGTCGTCCTGTTCACGTCCTGTTCCCTCCACGCTATAATGCTTTAGACACACGCCATGCGCCAAACCCTTCTGCCAGCCACCCACTTCCCCTGCAAAGCTCTGAGACCACAAGCGGGGCACGTGTGGTACATGGTAAAAGGTCAGTAGAGCAACACACACCAACTTTCTGGGCACCCAAGGCTTCACGACAGCGTACATTGGCTGAAACCACTCTCGGTGGGCAAATCGCCGACTGCTAGCATGGCAGGAGCCGCCAGCTGAAGGATCATCCGCGCAGCTGAACGTCCAACTGTCGTCACAGTCAGTGAACTCAAGCCAGACGATCCTTCGCTGGCGGTCCTCAACATCCAAGAATTAACTCCTTGCGACTCGATCCCTGGTCAGGTCCACAATGCTTGCCTCTGGGGCTCGCTGCAGCTTCGTAGGTTGGGTTAGCGGTGTCCCTACCGGCGGCGGAGGGGGGATACGTGCGGGCTAAAATACGTCCAGGAAAATATTGGGGGGAAATTCTGCATTTTCTGAAAGGGGGTGGGGGAGCCATTACACAAGATCCATATGGTTCTGTGGAAGGATAATTCAGAATCAAACCCTTTTTGCTCCCCAGAACTATGCACCTTGACAACCATGAACCCAAAATGACGAAAAGGCCCAAATGGCCACCTCCCAAATGAGCAGCAAAACATCAACATGTGGCAAATAGAGGACAACGAGATGCCTACTTCAGACTGTCTGAAATTTTGAAGGAAAAAAAAGGTACCGTAGCACATGGGTACACCGTAGTACACGGGCAAACAAATCCTTAAAAATGGGGCGGGACTACACAAATTCACGCACATTTTCAACCCTTGGCAATCCCCCCCCCCCCGAACTTTGGCCCCTGCCTCCCTTGCCCCTGGTAGGTCACGTACCACGGCACGTGGACTGTCCCCAATGGAAGCAAAGGGAGAGACTGCCAAACTATATTGCGCCCAAACCTCCACAAAAGGGCCGGACGCCGAGCGCCCGCTGTCAGTACCACCTCCGTCGCTTGCAGATGACGATCTACCGTTGTACGGGTATTACAATCCCAAAAAAAATGTACCGCCCTCCGAAGCATAAGTACATGGGGCACTTGGCGACCATTCTGGACAGTGAAATGGACTGTCTTCTGAGGGCACGTGCCCCACGTAGCTTCCCCAGAAAGTGGAGAGAAGTACGCAGATGAGCCCTGATAGGACATCATGAACGTGAGGCATTTGCAAGGCTTTGCGTTTAGTAAGGGCAGGATATCAAAATGGAGGAGGGCCAGGATCAGCATATCACACAAGTGGCTCAGTATGGACGGGCTCGGCGTCCCTGAGGAGCAGAGGCGCAAAATGCCCCCTGTCAGGCCGAACCGAGAGTTGAGATGCGGCCTCTAAGAAGCGCAAACACCTCTGCCCAAGAAACCGCTCCAATGAGCGGCGACCGCGGTGCACCCTCAGCTCGCGAGATGCTCAAGAGGAGGAAGAGGTGGGAGGGTTGGACTGCCAAGCCCGACACCCCCACAAACCGCATCACTACCGACAGCATTATAAAGAGAACGGCAACACGTGTCAGGGGTGTACCCGCTGCTCGAAACGGGGTACTGCAGCTGAACGGGGCTTGGGTGTAGTGAGGGCCAGTGTGGCCATACCCTCACCGGAGCCCATTCACTGCCAGGGCGGCCCGCCTGGGGAATCCACAAAGGGCAGTGAGAGAGCTGGCAGCCCGCCGGCGGGGGCCGTGCACGCCATCTTCATCAACCACCACTGGTCCCCCTGCCGACCCCGACGTGTGTGCACGCCCAACCCCCACCCCTTGTCCACCGAAGGGCAACACGATCCCCGAACCCGCAATGGCAGTCCGACGAGGCCACTGCCCTTGGCCAAGCGCATCACCGTGTGCGACGTACACGTATCGCGACTCGAGCACCGCACAACCCGCAAGCCTGTGCTTAGACACGCCGGGGGGGTGGCGGGGGGACGGGGTACGAGACGGGGTGAGAGCGTCCTGCGGGACTGCAAGGGATGTGTTAAAGCGGAACTGTTTGTACCCAGTGTGACCCCCCCCACAACTGCGTATTCGGAGGTGCAAAACAAACTGCGCCCGGCCCATCTTTCCTCCCGCCTCTGCTTCTTCGGAATGGTTTGCCTTCACCCCCGCATGGCGCTCACAGGCAAACGAGGAGTGCCATGGCCTCGTGTCCCAAGGGGCTGCGCACGTCGCATGCACCGCCCCCTCAATCCACGTCCTCCCCTTCCGTCATGCCCGGCGGTGCCGCCCGGTCGGGAGGCGGCGCCGCACTGGCCGCGGCGGCCGCGGTTTTGGCCGGTGCCGCGCGCTTCGCTGACGGCTCCCCCTTTGCGGCCGCGTCACCGCCACCAAAAGCGTATGCATTGTACAGCTCCGACCGCTCCTTGAGGAGCGTGTCAACCGTTGCCGTCTCCTTCTCAAGGCGCGTGCTGGCCTTCTTGAACGCCTCGAGCGCCTCTTGGTACTCGTACTCGAAATCCGCCAGCTCCTTCTTTTTGGTGGCGAGGGCCCGCTCCTTCTCCTCCAGCGTGCCCACGACTCGGGGGTGGCACTTCGTGGCCCGCAGCACAACGGCCGTGGAGCGGAAGAAATTGTCGCCGAAGATGCCGAAAAGATGGTCCCCATCCTCGAGCATTCGATAGCGTGAGGGCGTGAAGGAGTCGAGCTGGTGGAACACTGGAGGGGTGTCGTCCTCCTGCGAAGATGAGGGCGCACCGCTCTTGAGGGCCAGACTGGAGGGTTGGTGCTCAGGGGACACGTACACAATGCGAGCGTCCCCAAAATGGCTTGATATTGACATGCAGCTCGCCCATTGTCTCTCTCCTCTCTCCCATGCATCAGGAACAACAGGTGGATGCGTGTTGTACGGGATGCTCAGCCCGACGCCGTGACCTACCTCCGTTCCTCCGTCCCCTCATACCCCCCCCCCCCTCTGTCCAGCGAACAATAAATCCCTCAAAAAATATGGTCCGAGTGTTCGTTGGACACGTCGTTCGGTACCCACTTAATTAGGTCCCAAAAACAACGGTCCGAACGGAAGTGTTCGTTGGATAAGGCATTCGTTGGACACGGGGGGGGGGGGATTTCAAAAGCCAGCATGCCAACGATGTCAAATTTTTCTTCGTCGTGACGAATTGCCCTGACCTCCATGGCAGACCTCCAGAGTACGTTCCCAGTTCCCCAGGCACCCGCCGAAAAATGGGATGAAAGGGAAAATGGGGTG
The DNA here is from genome assembly GCA_964036045.1 of Eutreptiella sp. 'Long Island Sound 2002'. Lineage (NCBI taxonomy): Eukaryota > Euglenozoa > Euglenophyceae > Eutreptiales > Eutreptiaceae > Eutreptiella > Eutreptiella sp. 'Long Island Sound 2002'. The sequence goes on from OZ038390.1 coordinate 44,387,889, forward strand.
GGGTCGGGGTAATGGCGGGGAAGTGGGGGGAAATGGAGGGGAAAGGGGTAACAGGGTGGTTGATGATGATGGCAGACAGTTGATGAGCATGCACGAAGCAGTTTACAGTCGCACAGCACTTCCCAAAGGAATTCCGATGCCAAGTGCATCGATTGGAAGACCATATTCACGGTACAAAAGAACGCATCCCTCAATTGGCCACGTTGCTGCTGCTGGCGCTGGTGGAGCTGTCACTCCCACTGTCACCCTCACACCGTCATTGCCACTGCCTTTATCACTGCCACTCTCATGTTCACGCTGTTGACCGCGCCCACGAAGAGACCGACAGCCGACAACAGCGTGGCAGTACCTGCCTAACTGCCGCCAGAGAGGGTGCGGAAGGTGCAAGATATAGCCCAAATTACAAAAGGAGACAAATCAGGCTGCGCGGGGGGGGGGGGGGGCATTTTGGCCCCCATCTGAAACACGAGATTTCCCCCCCGGAATCATTCCACACGAAAATCCCACCCCCCTGTACCACTCACATTTGAATATGCCTGAGCCCAACTACCTGACAACTGGTACCCGACAACCCCAAGTGCAGTCACACCGTGCCTCTGAGACCTCCCCTCTGGTTTTTCATCGGATTCCATTCACGGGGGTTGTGCCGGGACCACATCCAGTGGGCTCGCATGGTTCTTGGCTCGTTCGGGTGTATACAAAAAGGATCGGAACCCGCCCCTCCAACGATGGTTGCAAAATGCTTCGGGTCCAAAAATGCTCCGCCGACGCGGGTACAAACGGGCCAAAAGGCTTGGATTGTGGCCATCGGATACCGGACAATAGCCTCCAAAGGACTGAAATCACAACTGCTCCACCGAAAAGATGGTAAACAATCCCGCCAATATCCCAAACTAGGCCTGCAGGATTCCGTTGCTGGCCAACAGAAACGAACATTCACGGGGACGCTCTCTGCTTCATGGTCATGGGACCTTCTCTACTTCAAAGGTTGGCTTGGTGGCGGTTGGTGGCGGTCGGCGGTTGGCGGTTGGTGGCGGTTAGCAGCGGTTGGCGGTTGGCGGTTGGTGTCTGGCGGTTGGTGGCGGCTGGGGGCTGTCCTGAAGGGCTGCCATTAAAAAAAAATCTAGCTTTTTAAGGACAGCCCTGTGCACACGCGCACGGCATACAATACACCCCCATCACAACAAGCCTGGGAGGTTCCATGACTGACGGCCAGCACGACAGCATCAACAATAATCGTTGCAAAATATTGCACATGCTCAGGCCAGAGCTGCAGAGAGCATTGACCTGCCTCAGAAGATGCAATGTACCCCTGCACCGTAGACAAGGCACAAGCGCCATCAAAGCTGCGCCAGCGCGAAACAGACCTTCAGCCACGTGCAGGTAGACACTCAAATGGGGGGGCCGAGGGCGGGGGAATACCTTCATCATCCCCTTGGGCGTTGCCGACTTGTCGTAGACGTATCTGTCGAATGGAGTGAAGAACATGGTGGCCTCGGTCGCACCCCTTTGCAGCTCCGACGAATGCGAGTCCTCTTGATGCAGCAGCTGTCCTGAGGTGTCGAAATGCAGGAGCTTGAAGCGGCTGCGGCTGCTCGACGTGGCCTGCACGCAGATGCCCGCCTCCGCAACGCCCGCGGGCACATGCAGCTTGAAGAAGCTGGCGCATTGGGTCTTGGTCTGGAGCCGCAGCGAGTTTCCGTTGAGCTCCAGCATCTGCGCGGCTTGGGAGGCTGCAGCCTGGGCCTCCGACAGCACCTGAGCATTCGGGGGCCAGGAGGGAGTGCATCGTGCCGTCTTGTGTTGGTAGGTCGGTAAGCTTCAGAGGTATCTTGTGTTAGTCACATCTATTTGCGGCTCCTCGCTTTGTTTTTGCGATTCTGGATTTTCCATTGGATCTCTTTGCTGCTCCCCCTTGGGAGAAGGGAGCTGGCGGGAGGGGAAGGGAGGCCAGAAGTTGGGGAGGGTTGGATAGGTGGATGAGTCCTGAGTGTCACGGTGCACTATGCGGCCTCCCTAGGAGCTTGCCTCAACCACTGATGCAGGCGCACAAGGGCGGGGAACCTGTCCCTCCACGTTGTGCTGGTATGCACGGGGTATGCCCTGCGCATCTTCGCACAAGGGGCGGGGAACCATTCCCTCCGCCCTGTGCCTTATTCTTACCTTATCCCCCTCCGCCGGCGAGGAAGGCTCTTACCTTATTCCCATCCAGTGGCGAGGAAGGCTCTTACCTTATTCCCCTCCGACGGTGAGGACGACACTACCCCCTTCCTGCATTGGTAACAGGGTTTTGCTTAGCCACCCTAGGGGGGGGGGGGGGGGTTAATTCAGGGACCCACCCACCCAGAATTTTGGCATACCCACAGACCGACAAATGTCCCACCCCCCCCCAGGGGGGGGGGGGGGGGCTGACACCCACCCACCCACCCACCCACCCATCCTAGCCCCTTTATGGGCGTGGGGCAGACACAGGAACTGTGGGGTCTAGCGTTACCCCCTCCGCATCCGGCACAAAGCACAAACAATCCTAGCCCCTTTATGGGCGTGGGGCAGAGACAAGAACTGTGGGGTTCTAGCGTTACCCCCTCCGCATCCGGCACAAAGCACAAACAATCCTAGCCCATGTTACACGGAACCTGCAACAGAAGAAAGAAAGAAGTGGCACTGGCTCAATAGACCCAAGGCCCCCACAAAGTCCCACCCTACGCCGGGGGGGGGGGGGGTGGTTGGACACCCACCCACCCTGAAATTCTGCCAGACCCACCCACCCACCCCCCCCCCAGGGTAGGGTAGGACGGACATTAAGCAAAACCCTGATTGGTAACCGGGCGGGGTAGGCCGCAATGAGCTGCGGCCCACATGTTGCAGCAGCACAACGGCTGCTGCGCCACAGCGCGAAAATAGCTGTTGAAATGCTGCTGCAACCACCAGCAGCATGACAGCAGCGGCTGCAGCAACTATGGTAGGAAGCGCTAGTGTAGCACCCCTGTAGCCCCTCGATGGGTGATGGGGCGGGGGTTGGCTGCAGTGAGCTACCGCCCGAAAGCAGCAACAAAAGGGCTACTGCGTCGACGCCTACAACGCGAAAGCAACAGCTAAAATGGTGTAGCATGACTAGCATGACAGCTGAAGCCGGCAAGCAGCCGCAACTATTGCAGCACAATAGCAGTGGCTGCAACAGAAAGGTTGCTAGTGCAATGCCCCCATAGCCCTTGCATTGGTAGCGGGGCGGGGGTTGGTTGCAAAGGCTGCAGCTGCAGCAGCCTACATGCTACAGCACGAAGGCGGCTACTGTAATGCTAGAAAGCTACCGTAGCCAAAGCAGCATGGCAACAACAGCAAGCAGGTAGGCTGCTATTGTAGCACCCCCATAGCCTCTGAATTGGTAACGGGGCAGGGATGGCTACAGTGAGCTGCAGCCAACATGCTGCAGCAGCAGCAGCAGAGCGGCTGTCGTGCCTATAGCCAATAGCAGTAGCTGAAATGTTGCGAACTGCAGCAACAGCTGTGTGGCTGTGCGGCTGTGCTCGTGGTAGCTACAGGAGGAGGGTTGCCAGTGCAGCACCCCCATAGCCCCTCGATTGGTAATGGGGCGGGGTTGGCTGCAGTGAGCTGCTGCCCACATGCTGCGGCAGCACAAGGGCTACTGCCAAAATGCTGCTGCATGACGGCTGCAGCCGGAAGGCTGCCGCAGCTGCTGCAGCACAATAGCTTTTGCAGCTGCAGCGGGAAGGCTGCTGGTGCAGCGCCCCCATAGCCCTTGCATTGGTAACAGGGCGGGGGTTGGCTGCAAAGGGCTGTAGCCCACATGCTGCAGCAGCCAAGCGGCTGCAGCACTGCAGCGCGACAGCAGCAGCGGAAAAGCTGCTGCACAACAGCTGCGGCTGCGGCAGCTGCAGTAGGAGAGGCTGCCGGTGCAGCACCCCAATAGCCCTCGATTGGTAACGGGGGTGGAAACTGGCTGCAGTGAGCTGTCGCCCACGTATTGCAGTCCCCCAAGAATGTGGGCAGAGGCGGGAGACAGCGCACCGGCGGGTCACGGCCACGCATCCGGAGTGCCCCAACCAGGGACCGGGGCGCAGCCCAGCTCAGCCACCCGGCCCAGGAATGCGGAGGGCGCAATGGGAGGGTCCGTCGAGGGCCCTGGGGGTGCATCATATGGCATGGCTGGCTGATATGCAGTGTTGTCGGGAGCACCATCGTGCGTCACCCCAGGCGTCCTATGAGCCCTAAGATCGGCCCCCAAAATCCAAATCCAAATCTCCTCCCTCCCTCCCTCCCTCCCTCCCTCCTTTCCTGCCTGCAAGACAGACGGGGGTTCCAAGCCCGGTTCACAATTCCGGAAACACAAAAAGAACGCAGCTCTCTGACCTGCCCATGCGCTTTTTGGTTGGCTATGAGCTGTGCAATAACTGCGGCACGTTGCACTCTCCTTGGCCCCAACAATTGAAACCCCTGGACCGAACAACGCAGAAGACGGTCAGCGATAGGCCTCATGCCACAGTCCCTGACAAACCCTCCTGCGAACTTTGTGGCCAGCCACGACCCACAAGAGGAGTGACAGTGGCACCAACCTTCGGGTTCACCGCGGTGGGGGCGTTGACCCCGAACTTCGACAGCATTGCCAGCACCATTTTGGCCCCGACGCCCAGTTGGTCAAGATTCAGGCTGTCGACATCCGCTGCATCAGTCTCCCCGAGGTCGTAGCGGTGTCGCTTGTTGGGATCGGACAGGATGGCGTAGGCGACGGAGATCTCTTTAAAGCGCTCGGCCGCCACCTCATCACCGGGGTTTTTGTCAGGGTGGTTCTGGAGCGCCAGCTTGCGGTAGGCAGACTTGATCTCGCCAGGCTTGGCGGTGGGCTCAACGCCGAGGATGGCGTAGTAGTCCTTGGTTTCTTCCTTCTCCCGTTTGGGGGCCATGGTTGTGACAAAGCCAACACAAGACCCTCGGGAGGCCTGAGGGAACATCACGGGTCAGGCTGGGCTCCCTCATCCCCTTTCCTGTCAACTCAAATCTTGTACCCTCCACATATCCTCACTTCCCGACCCACCAGTTCACTCTGTGCTCCAGAAAGACGGGCTGCAATGTGGATCTGCTAAACTCTGCCCTCACTCAATCCTGACCATACCTGAAGCTAACACCTGCCATGGCAGGTGTCAGCCAAATTTTTGGCAGGTGTTGGCAGGTGTCAAACACGTGGCTGGTGGTAGACATGCGGCACACACACACACACAGACAGAACATGGGCATAGGCGCCTTTTTGCAGCACAGGGTATGGTATGACCACAGAACCATTGTGTGTAAAAGAGAAATGTATCTTTGACTGATTGTTGGGCTCAGCAGACGCCACAGGCTCCTTCACCTCTGATACCTCAGGCTCTTTCGTCTCTGGGGACTGGGAATCTGCCAATGGGCGCTGGTTACCCACCCGCTGGTTAGCCACCCGATGGCCTGGTTGGAAGATAGCAATTATGATCTGAAGTCTGTACAAGGACGGCGACTACAGGGTACAATACTGTGCACTCAGACCACCAGAACAGTAACATCAACAACAACACACTGCTTGCATGCACACCACACAACCCGGCAGGTGGCAGCAGGTGTCAAGAAGTTTTTGGCAGGTGTCGGCAGGTGTCAGCAAAATTTTTGGCAGGAGTTGGCAGGTGCCAAGAAAAGTTTTGGCAGGTGTTAGCTTCAGGTATGATCCTGACGACTGTGTTACCAGCCAACGGGGGGAACACTTGCTCCGCGTGAGCAACTTTTAAACTGTTTCGAAACGGCGCTTGCTTTTTGTCCTCTATATCACATTCGGTTTTGCCCTGATGTCTGCTTAATTCCCCACAGGCAAAAGACACATGTGTGCCACGTCATGCGCCTTAGCCTGCCCCCACCAGATCTGGTGTTGGTACGCGCTTCTTGCATTTGCTTTTGTACAGCAATTTTGTTTGGCCACAAAAAAAATGCATCAGGCCATTTTCAGCTTGGAAGCCCTGTCCCAGGATGAAAGCAAAAAAGTATATTTGACTCCATACAATATGTTTTACCCGTGCATGAAAGGCCCCACAGGTGCAAAAAGCAGAACACAACAACATGTTCAGGCATTGGTGGTTCACACTCTCCAATGCACTCATTCAACTGCTCCCGGGCTGCAAAGCCTGAAAAGGGGTTGCTACAAGTCCTCTGGGCGACACAAACCAGCTACATGCATACCTCTGCCCAAACCCCTTGAAACCGTTGGCTGCCTAACCCCTTGCCCCCCACAGACAGTCCCCCCAGGGGGCGCCCTGGCACAGCGTGCACAGCGCGGGCACAGCGCACATATTCCAGGGAGTTTTGGGGGGTTTTTGCTACTATTGGCAATATTCTTGCCTATATAGACCATACTACACCCCCACAATGTTGGACAGCCTCATGTTTCACCCCAACCCCACCCCCCAAGCCTCCCAGATCCCCGAATGGTGCCACCCTTTCAGCCGCCTTCCACTTCTTCCGTGCCTTATGGGGGAGTGTTTGCCCTGCGCGCGCCCTGCGCTCCTTTTATGATGACTTTCCCCGATTGAGTCCCCAGGTTTGCCATTACCGCATGGAGCCCCCGAGTAGACCAATAGCCGCCTCTTGCCTACCAAATGAAGCAACAAACCATCCATGCACAACATTGAACAAGAAAAGCATATCTGAATCACCATCACAACTTTGTTCCACCAAATTTGTTCGCTCAAATTGAACAAGCAAGATTGTTCAAATAAACAGTCTTGTCCCCACATGTGTGCGGGTCAATACATTCCGCACAATAATGCAAATGACATTCACCACATTCTCACATATATCAAACTCCTCCCCAACATCATCTTGTGTGTCATCCTCAACGGTTGCTTCGTGCTCTTCCAAACATGAGGGGGAACATGTTCCCACGGTCCATACGGAGGGTAACGGACCTGCCTGTGGATGCAAAATTGGGTAAAGTGCAACAAAATGCGCACCGATTGATGCAACTTGTTGGGAGACCACGCCAAATGTTCCGAATTAAGGGGGAATGTTTGCTTGGCACGCGCCCGGCGCGCTACTTTTCTATTAACTATCCCGACTTCAGCCCCAGATTTACCCTCTCATGGAGAAGCCCCCCAAGTAGACCACATTGCACCGCACACCTTCCCTACAAACACATTGCATAATAAAGCAATAGCTGTGAATTCAACAACTCCAACTGTCATTTGTATTGTACTTAACAAACAACATTGGTCCCACAAGTGTGGGTGTCAATACATTCAGTACAATAGTGCTCCTTACAATCATCACAAATTGTGACGGTGGAGCGCCTTTGGCAACACAACACACACACACACACACACTTCTGCCTCGTCCTCTGCCTCATCTTGCGTGGCGGCCGAGTTGCTTTGGTCAGTCCAAACATGAGGCGGGGCATGCTCCCATGGTCCGTAGGGGGGGTGACGGACTTGACTCAATAGCACCGGAAGGTTTAAGGACCGCATAAAAACTAGAGTTCAAATTGTTGCATTGCGCCGTGTGCATTCTCGGGGATCCTCAAACAAAGGGGAACAAAATCAGAAGTGGCTGCCTCACCCCTGCCTTCTCCGGGGCCCAAAACAAGGTGGAAATGCTGTGTCACCCCTACATTCTTGTGGATTGTGAGTCCCTAACCCCAACTCAAGGGGCCACGCAACAAAGCGTGGATTCAGAGATTGTCCCGGTTTCCTCAATAGCACCGGAAGGTTGGGGCCCAAAAGATGGCGGAAATGCTATGTCACCCCTGCATTCTCGGGGTTCCCCAACAAAGGGGACAAAATCAGAAGAAAACCTATGCTAGGGGTCACCATGATGCTCCTAGTATCTCAAAGTATGGGTCTCTAGTACAGCCAGACGCCCAAATAGCTGCACTGCGCTTAGTGCGCCCCCTTAGTGCACCCCCTAAAAGGCCACTGGTGGGTCCAAAAAGATGCCCGGCGCGTGCCCGGCGCGCTAACGTTCCCCCCTAAACCCCAATGCGACAAATGAGCAAACATTTGCTCAATTCGGGCCCGGTACCATCCATGCACATCATTATATGATTGTTGCCGTGCCGATAGAGTGTCATTCTACCGGCCAATGAACGGCACAATGACATGCACACAGCCCTTGTAGGCTCCATCATGGCCGCCCACCTCAAAATCAAAGAAATATCCTCGCGTGCGGGAAGGTCCATAACCATCCCATATCAACACATCGGCGGAGGTGCCAGGTGCCAAAGGACAAATCCATACAATATTCCCCAACATAAAATGTCAAAAGCAACAACGAACATGCATGAACGAACGAACAAATCCCGTCTTGCCCTATCCGGCGCTGGTCCCTGGTTGGGGTCCAGGTGCCCCGTGTGGGTTTGCTGAAATGGATTGAGTCAAGAAGCGTCGGAGTCCTACCTCACCCCTGCCTTCTCGGGGGCCCCGAAGAGTACTCCCAAATTCCCCAATGCGAATTGAACATTTTGATATACACACATAGGGTGGTTGAGCAATTTTAGTGCTTGCTGCATGACCGCCAAAACGACGTCACTCCTGCATTCTCGGGGATCCCCAAACAAAGGGGGACAAAATCAGAAGTGGCTGCCTCACCCCTGCCTTCTCGGGGGCCCAAAAGAGGGCGGAAGTGCTATGTCACCCCTGCATTCTCGGGGATCCCCTACGAAGGGGGACAAAATCAGAATTGGCTGCCCCACCCATAGGGGTAGGGATCGGAAATAGCCCAAAAAGTTGCCCTGTGCGCACTCTGCGCGCTAACGCTCCCCCTATTTGTAGCAACCTCTGTGTTTCTTCCTCATCGCAAGCTTGGGGAAACCCAACCCCTTCAGTGTCCTTTGGAATGTGTTTCCCTTTGCCCACTTTCAAAATCTGTCTAACAACCGAGGGCACTCTAGGCGGGCGTGGGGGATAGTCTCGCTTCTCCTCCTTCCAAAAAACTAGAGGCGGCGTTCGGAATTCTTGCTCGTAAACCTCCCGTTGACGAGGCCCACATTTACGTACTCGGAATCCAAATCCAAATTCTTGATAGATACCACGAACCCGAAGAAAACGATGCACAACAACACACATAAATGCACTATAATGAGGGCAAAAGCATGCAAACAACTCATACAAATGCATAACAGGGCTCATTGTTACCGGTACTAGGGCTCATTGTTACCGGTACTAGGTACTGCTATGGGGCTTGGGTATGGTCCTACACAAACTTTGTGCACAACGCACGCACGGCGCAAGATCCCCCCACCCCCCCAGTCCGCGCAACGGTCCCCAACACCCAAAAGGATAGGTCACCAAATGACGCCTGCCACCGCCCAAACGGGGACCATGCGCAAGGACCCAAACCTGACCTTTCCACAACAACTCCATTGTTACAAGAGGAAACATTTCCTGTGGTACCTTATGCGCCCTGGACTTTCAGGGCAAGTGACGCCCCCTGGGGTGACTGTGCAAGGGGTGCGATTGCATACCATGGGGCTCAATGGTTGGTGGCGATTGACTGAATGTCCCCGCCATAGACGCTTTCAGCTGTTAGTCAATTGTGTTGTGTAGTTGTCCATTCACAGAAAGCTGCCAAGGCAGTTTGGTTTTTGTTTCTTTCTTTGGTACTCCAGCAATACAATTAACATGGTTTCATGCCTTTATGACTGCGACTTCATGCTTGAGGACTAGATTTTGCTGCCCAAATACCAATCCACCAAATAATGAACAAATATTTAGAATTGTGAAGCAGAGCCTCAATACAATGTTGGACCCCGTCCATCCCCCCTTAGGTATCATGAATATGGCACCCCCCCCCCCCCCAACAGAACCCCAAATCAACATTTAATCCAGTAGATTGCCCATCCAGATGGGCTGATTTTGCCAACCGGTCACGGGTTAAGAAGAAAAAAGATTTTGCCAACCCCATTGATGTTGGGCTCAATCATGGTCGGTCACAGATACTGGATGCCCCCGCCCAGGCAATTCCAGCCAATGTTCCAGGTGTTGTCCACAATCAACTGCTATGCTACATCCAGTCGTTAAGACACCGCCTGATATGTACACGAACCATTGATGTTGAATTTGGGAGGGGCAATATGAAGCCTATACTTGACCAAACGGATTGATTGCCTGGATGACACTTGGAACATTGGCTGGAATTGCCTGGGCGGGGGCATCCAGTATCTGTTACCGACCATGATTGAGCCCAAACGGCTTGATTTGGGTCCAAAAGCATCCAAAATTGAGAAACGCATCCAACACCAGCATACAAATATCTAGCCTGGTGAAACACATCTTTGGGTGGTGAAAGAACAAGTTTTTCAGCCCACAATGTTTGTTGACAACAACAGTGGTCCAGAAACTGGTGCTGGTATGGAAACTGTTGATATTACCTTATCATGTTTTCCCAGCCTTGGCGTGGCTTCCAACTTTGTGTCTCCAGCCTTGTCACAACAAACAACATGTGTCTCATACCTCACAATTCTGCGATGACATTTAATGATAATTTTGCAAAGTTTGGGCCCCAAAGGATTACTTACATGTTTGCCTTTTGAGGAGGTAATCCTCCACTTGTGGATCAGTGGGTTGGGGGGCGGTCCATGCAACCACTGATGCGGTTTTTTTGCACAGCAAGCAACGGCCCACAACCAGCATCCAGCACATGTTCCATCACAGAGGCGTTGTTGATGGGATGCACCAAGCCCTCAGCCAGCGCCAGTGCGTGTTTAAGAACACGCATACACGTGCTTGGTGACACGTGCTTCGGGAGACACGCTTCGGGAAAGGGATGCACGAACCAACCTGATCAACACCACGTTTGCCCCCTCAGTGAAAGAATGCCTTGCCCCAAGGTCAGACCAGAGGATGAGAGAAAAGGGGCAGCGGCATCGGTGCATGGTCTATCGGAGTGCAAGAGGGTGAGTAAGGGGCCTTTCACTGCGCTGCCGGCTGTTGGCTGCTGTCCAAGGGTGCTAAAGGTGGACCCTGCAGCTGGAAGGGGTTGGAGTAATCGACGCCCAGGAGTCCTTCCTGTACTAGAAGCCGGTTTTGTTAACCTGGAGGCTGGAATGGGGTCGGGCAATGGATCATTCATGCTCTGGAGCACGAGCAACACAGCAAGCTACGTTCTGGACTGGTTCTGGAATGCTGAAGACTGGCATGCTTTGGCAACCTGCAGTGAACAGAAGTATCTGAGAACCCGGAAAAGGGGGGGCGAGGGGGCTTCGCTGAATGTGTACCATGTCATGTGCCAACATTCCTGTCAGGCATCCTCCCGGATCCCCAAAAAATGGTGGAGCCAAGCTCTGGAAAAAAAGAGCCTGAGGCTATCAAGAGTAGAAACCCTCAAAAGTTCCATAATTGCCGGGGATCATCAGGATCAGCAGACAGGGCGAGACTGGCAACAATACACAAACTCCATGAAACAATCTTTCCTGCCAGCACTGTGAATACCAAGTGTACAAAAGAACTAAGCCTCACAATCCAATTCACATCACATTGCCCCAAAATGTAATATCAGTGAAGAAGAGGCAGTGGTATCTATTCAGCACATAAGCAGCGCGCTGAGATATCTTTTCACGTAAAAATCTTCTCCCATAGAAAGTCACCCAGCGCTCTACAACAGGGACAGCAAGGCGTTTGAACACGTCATTGCCGGAGGGTATCCGTTTCAAGTACCAGGTATGCATGCAGATCACAAAAATGTTCACATAGTATAATGCATGTCATGGGCTTTGATGCTGGCATGCCCATAAACACTCCTGCGGGTATGCCGTTGGCCGGGGCAGCGCTACCCTATTCACAAATAGCAATATCAGTCGTTGAAACCAGAGCAAGATATGAAGCTCTGGCCGTATGCCTGCACGGCGCATGAACCGTGCAAGATTTTGGAACATGGCAGATGGATTTTTCTTGAAGCCCTTAAATGTTTGCTGTTCATTCTTGGAGACCTTCGGATGGTTCCTCTTCATTCTTGGAGGCCTCCAGAACTTCCATTCAATGAGCAGGTGCCGCAGGGCACATGCTGGCTTTCAGCATCACTCAATGCCCATGTACTGCCCACACACAGAAGGACAGGTAGTGCTGACACCATTTGATCAGATGTAGATCACAGGTGATGGTGGGAAGCCCATGGGTAGCCATGCATGGGACATTGTTGATGCTGAAGGGTAGACAGTGCGGTAGTCCTGTGTTTACATTCAAAACACTTCTCCCCACAGGGTGGGCAGGTCTGTGGAACAGCCGCAATCTACGCACCATGGACGCATCGCATGCGTCCTGTGCACGGCAGCCCCCCTAACTTTCAACCAAAGGGTAGCTCTGCCCACACACAGTCCCAAAACGCATCAACCAACCCCTCCCCTTACAGCCACCTGAAATGATGTGGACTTCCAGCTTGGACCACAACAAGGGCGACTTTCCAGTTTGCACCTCTTCCTTTGTGCGACTGCCTCTTGGTGCACCTCCCCCTCTGGGCATCTGTGAAGCCCCCGTTTTTGTGCATCTCCCCCTTTGTGCCTGTCCCTGGTGCCGGGATAAAGGGTCCCTTAAGTTCGTCAAGCCCTTGCGTATGGCCCCTAAAACTTCGAGAATATGTTACACATGCCACTGTTCTTGCCAGCATGAAAACACAATACTGCTGGGTTTCGGGGTGGGGTGAGGGTTAGGGTGGGCGAGGTCCTGAAGCATGAAGCAGAAAGGCCAGGAAAGACGACCGCATAATACCCCTCCACCATGTGTCCAAGGCCCGGCAAACAGGGAATGAAGATGGTCTGCACACTCACTGTACCTAAGACAAAGCTGTATCTTGAGTGTGTGGCAACCTCAAATGAAACGCACGCCTCTCTTCCTCTACGTCGCCCTGCACTTCACGTCAGGGAGCACAGCGCTCTTCCAAACTGGAGGCACCACTGATGAACCATGGCTGATGGGCGCTCACACGCAGCATGAGATAGTGTGATAGTGTTTGCCAAAGGCCGCCCACCAGGCCTTTCGCCACATTTGGCACCTAATGAAAACTCGGCCTCAAGCGAATACTGTACGCACACCTGCTGTACCGTGGACATGCCGTACGGACAATGCGGAATTCGCCCAGCGCTTGATGCTGAGCGATGAGCGGGCAATAGGTTATTACCACATCAGCCACAAGCGCTGCAAAAATCCAAAAAGCCAATTTCCGCACGACAGCCCCGCACACTCCCACTCCACTTCCAGGACCCCCCTCTTTTAAATTGGAATATTGGGGAGGCTTGAATGGTCGTTGGCTCTACAGGCCCAACCACTGATCGATGAGCTCCGAAATATGATTCCCTCCCCAAAAAATGAGCAGCACAGGCAAATGTGCCTGGCCGATCCCCAAAAGAGCAATCCGACAGTTACCCCGTGCTTCGACACGTACTGTACGCATGCGCGCGCATACACTGTGTGCGCAGCGGTCCGTGACAATATGGGGGTCAGTGCTTCATACAACACCGACACAACACATCAATCGTCAGAATGCTCAGAACCCTCAAAACACACGCTTTCGAAGAACAGCACACTGAAACATCTGCCAGTCTGTGCACACACCTGTGCTAATCTTGAAGCCAGCACTGCGAGCCCCGTGCAAAAGAGGGTTGAACGGAACAACCGTATGTCCGGGAGAAAAAAAATGAATGGTTGGACAAGCAAACAGTTGAGGACGGGTCAAAGAATGTTGGTCAGGAACGAAAATAAGACATGGCAAATCCTATCCAGCAAAACAATCCGCAATGGGTACAGGTCACCATTGAGTTGTCGCCATCAATAGGCCCTCACGCAAACCATTTATCTCCGCTGGTGGTACTCATGCCGCTTTTCGCTGCTGTTCTAATCCCTAAATCATGAAGGAAGACGTGGATGTGGAGGGCCGTCACGTGCTGCCACAGGGTGTGGCAAATATGGCAAACTGGTTTTACATGGGTCAAACTGGGGCTCATACAATCATACGAAAAGAACCACTGGGTGTGCGGGACAAAGTAGGCGGAAAAGGCTTCACCAAAGGAAATGACAGCACCACAGATTTAACCATGGTCATAAATACACGTTTAATCAATTGAAGTGGGGCTCATAATAATATGGGAAACCCTCGCGCCCGTCAATGGTCGACGCCAGTCCGCACGAACTCTTCTGCTTTGTCCCTTGCCTCCTTCGACAATTTGGCCATCAGACTGGGTTTCTGCTGGAGAATCCTCCGTAGCTTATTCAGTTCCTGGGCGGTAGCAGCCTTTGCAGCCCTGCCGTACTCCTCGTGGCAAATCTTGTTGGCACACCCATGGGTATCCGGCACGACATCCTGCACGACTAGATGCCCAGGATACCGATGACCGATGTAGCAAAGAGATGGGACCAAGATTAACGCCAAGACACCACTCGTCCAGCCCACTATCAGCAAGGCACCAAATTGTAGCAGGCGCTTCATATACACTCCCTGCTGCTCAGGAGACAGCCCAGCCGACCAGACGTAGAATGCACTGACGGCAGCCAAGATCAACACCGGGAAGTCCGTACTCCATTGAGTAGGGCCTGCAAAAGTAGCCCGGAGCAGCAGGCTCGCTGCCTTGGCACCCACCAGTAGACACAGCCCCGCTCGGATGAGATATTCCCACGCAAACCAAGGGGCTGCAACAAACAGTCCAATACCCAGAGAGCAGAGCAGGGCGCGGGGCCAGTCGATGACGCTGCTCACGGCGCATCGCAGCCTGGCATTCTTGCCAGCGGCTTCGAAATTCAAACTCCAGGAATGGGACTGAGGCATGCGAACCACACATTTTGAATTCGAGCCGCAGTCCTTCTTCAACGTGCAGTTGGACGGTGATTGGTTCTCGTCAAGGCCGCAGACCGCAACCGCCAGGGTCCCGTGAATGGAGATCTGCACTTGTGTGGCCCTGAAGGGGATCGTGCAGAGCGCCTCCTCGGGGACCACCTTGAACGTCTTTTGCTGCCACGGACTGAAGGACTCAAACGCATCCAAACATCGCACTGCACTGCTTGATTGTGCAACCGACGCAGTGTGAATGAAAAGGACAAAGGCGAGCAGACGTGCCGCCTGCATCTAAACAAGGAGCAGACGCATGGTAGGGTCACTCTACACGTTGCGCACGCGCGACAGGAGTGCACGACGGAAGCACGGTGTTTCAGAGAGGATGCAGTGACACTGCCTGATTGGGCTGTTTGCAATGGCTGTCCATAGTCAAACTGGTGGGGGCCAAAAAGAGAGCAGGTATGCCACCAACTTGGCTCCCGGGGGCGCCTGCTTACACAACCTTCATTGGTCTCATTGGGCACATTTGAAATCCACAGTGAATTCTGAGCATTCTCAATACACACACAAGTGGAGGATACAACTGTTGACCACCACAATGAGTTAAAAAAAAAGGCAGGAAATTACAGCAAATGGACCCCGCCACAGCACCCAACCTCAGCATCACATTCTGCACCGGGCCCTGTACATTGGCGTCCACTGCCATGGGGTGTGCATCATCCACACATTGTTGCGAGTGACGTCTGTGGCTCCCTTGCAAACTCTTCCCATCCACCTCATCAGCGAGAGCATGGCTAGCACCCCTCCACTTTCGCCTGCAGCATTCCCACACTGTAATGCTGTTATCGACCGTACCGAAAAAACGCATACTCCATTTGGGGTCTCTGGAGGGGAGGGGTTGGTCCCATACCTTGTGGCTGAGACAGGACAAACTTCGCCACCTACACCCCCTCTCTTTGGAACTGGAGAATGGGCAGCGAAGATCAATCCATGCCAGCTGCCAGCAATGGAGTTGACACTCTACAGACAAGAAGACCTTTGGAGATTTTTGGATGGTTGCTGCGATTTCTTGGGGGATCGGGATGATTGCTGTTTATTCCTGGGTCATGGGCCTATTGTTTTGCATGGATAAAGAAACTGTTTCAGCATTCCCTTTTTTGAAGCGCAGCCCGGCATGTATGACATGATTCTTCCCCATTTGATGCCTACCCGCTGTGGTGACCCAGAGACAGTAGGGATTATTTGGCTTTTTGGAATCCTTCCCTCTATGGGGACCGCATTGGGCAGGGTTTTGGAGCGCATTTGGTTCATGGCTACTTCACCCCTGCTGTCCGAGGGCCCAAATCTGGGCAAGATGGCTACATGACCCCGGCCTTCTCAGGGATCCCTAGTGCTCAGCATGTGGAAAAAACCAGAAGTGGCGACTTCACCCGTGCCGTCTCGGGGACACAAATCTGGGCAAGATGGCTACATAACCCTGCCTTCTCGGAGGTCCCCACTGCCTTGCCTTCTCAGGAGTCCCCAATGCCCAGGACAGGGAAAAAATCAGAAAGGGCTACTTCACACCTGTCTTCTTGGGGGCCTAAATCTGGGCAAGATGGTTGCACAACCCCTGCCTTCTCAAGGGTCCCTAGTGCTCAAAACGGGGGAAAAATCAGCAGTGGCCCACATCTGGGCAAGACAGCTACATATCCCCTTCCTTCTCGGAGGTCCCCGGTGCTCAGCACGGGAAAAGAATTAGACATGGCCCAAATCTCGGCAAGATGGCTACTCAACCTTTGCCTTCTTGGGTCCCCAGTGCTCAGCACCAGGGGAAATCAGAATTGGACCAAATCCGGGCAAGATGGCTACATGACCCTTGCCTTCTCATGGAACTCGGGGCAAAAATCAGAAGTCGCTCCTTCACCCTGGCCTTTTGGGGGGCCCACATGCGGGCACAATGGCTACATCACGCCTCACTTCTTGGGGATCCCCAACACGGGGACAAAACTGGCCAGCTGATAAAAATGCCCAGCGCCAGGCCAGTGGAAAAATGCCCTTAAGGGCGGTCCTGAAAAAAAGAAAGACTCCTTACAGACTGCCCTGTTTGTGGGTCCCGGGACACAACCACGTCTTGCTAGTGGCCAGACGATGGCTAGTGGCCACTAATTTTCTTTTCGTTGTAAGTGCGTGTTTTTTTTTTTTGTGGCAAACGCGAGTATAAAAAAAATTGTATCACCATGTAATTTATTTTTTGCGGCCAATTGGAGTATCTGTATCCTTAAATCCCCAATGCACCACATTCATGGGTTCCACTTGCATACCCTTTCCTGAACAAGATGTTTGGGCGAAATCATGGGAGCCGCTTTACCTGCTTACGGCCCCCCATCCCCCCTCACTGAACTCCGCTATGAGACCACAGAGAAATACCACGGCTTGATTTCAGGTCAGTTGCCGCCCCTCCCAAGGCTTCTTCCCCCCCCCGCCCCCTCCCACACGAACCAGGTGCATTTGACCAGAAGTCCAACACGATTTTGATTTTTTTTCGTACTCACGTTTACCGCAAAAAAAGTACATGACTTACAACATACATGAAGGTTTGCGTACAAGGTGCGTGCATGGTGTGTGCACCAGCCTTTGTGCCCTGACCACAGTGGGCATCTTTGTAGCATCCGTCCAACATGGTTGGCGCCCTCCAAGCAGAAGTTTTGAAAGTCCTCTGGCATTTGGCATCTGGCGCAATCTTGAGCTGCCAGCGGGGATGATAATTTGGTTGGCAGATACCGGAGTCCCATATGGGCTGAATATGCGGGATTCAGGGTTCAGCATTCCGAGTCCCTGAATCCTCCACAGGCAAGGGAACAGGGCAGAGGCTGCCAAAAGAATAAAATCAGAAACCCAATTTTGCAGCTGCTGTGTTCAAGTTTGACCGTAACAGTTCACCTGTCGAGTCTGGTGTGGTCCCCATCATTGTTGCTTAAAAGTAACAGTGAAAATTCAGATGTAGCCACAGTTGTGATCAACATACCCTTGCCACATTGCAGAGAGAGAGAGAGAGAGAGAGATATAGAACACCATATGCTCCCTTTGGAATCCCCTGCGGGCATGTGCCAAATGCCCCAGGCCCCTGCGGGAATGGTGTGGGGGAAAGGGATTCCCCGCACGTGGGTTAGTGCCAAACCCCATGTCACCCCCTCTGAGTTTCAGAACGACATACCGTCAGCGCCTGTGAATTGTGCGCCAAAGGGCGCTTCCCTCAGGTGGAAGGGCTGCTGGGCAACGTGTATCCTTAAACCTGCACTGGAGGACGTGCACACTGCAGGCGGCGTTCAGGATGCGGCGAAGTGGGCCCCATCCTGTGAAGGTACATTCGTTCAGGGGGCGAGTGGTGTGGTGTGCAGGACGCATGTTACTGGCGTGTAGCGGCAGATGGGGGTTGGGGTTACAAATATCGGGTTAGGCTCAATGCTGTGCATCCAAGGCGTGGCATGGGGCCACCGAACCACCAATCATTGGTTTGTTTCGCTTTTTTCCAGCAGCACAGCAGCCAGATGGATGTCCGGACAGGACCGATCCCCCTGAGGACTGCCAGAGGGCATCTTTACAATGCAGCATGGCATCACAATCCAAGTCCCAGCACATTGCCCCTAAATGTGGGCAGCAGCAAAGAAGAGGCAGTGGCATCCATTCAGCACATAAGCAGCCCCCCGAGACATTTTTGCCCGCAAGAATCTTCTCTGATAGAAACCCTCCCCAGCGCTCCACAAAACAGACAGCACGGGATTTGTACACTTCGCATGCTCGCCCAGAAATTGCTCAAAGACTGCTCACCAGAAGAGACGTGGGCTGTATCAATGCAAACCCATGCATGCACCACATGGTGCCAGTCACACTGGAACCGGACACCCGAAAGGGCACCGCAAACATCCCAAAACATCAACAGCGCCCTGTCGCCTTCGGGGTCCAGCTGTGGTCAGAGCACATTGTCCCACGAAAGGATCAAGAAACCCCCGGCCTGCCCGGCGCGCCAGGCCCTTAGAAGAGGGGGAGCTCAAGCAACTAATGCTCCCGGGTCCTTGTTACCGCCACCGATCGAGTCACGGCGCTGAATATGGCCTTGCATTGCGCTCCGCTGAAACGGACCGTGGGCCGTTTGTAACCCCCCCTTTTGGCGTGGCTCCCACAGAGTGTTGAGTCGGAAGGCGGCAAAACCTCAATTATTGTTGCGACCATTTGGCATGGCTTCGGCAGTCCACAATGCAGTGCACGAGGCGACGGACCTGTGGGCCCGCTAATTTGGGCGGCACAGGATGCCCCGCAATGGGTCTTTGATCCCGAAGCTGCTCAGCACGACAGAACAGGACGTGTGGTATTATTCCGACGCACGAGAGTACTCATTTAGTGATCCGTCCATTAAGGCCCTGTGTCCGGGACACACCAGAGCCCCTTGCACCCCTTCGAGCAACTGCGCGCATATACACGCGTGCCGTGCATACGCTCAGGCCCGATTAGAGCCTTTATACAATTTAGAATGCGGCGGAGAGGGAATCCTCCACCGTCACATCCGTTGCATTGCGATGGTCATATCTCGCAGTGGTGTACTGCATGTCCGTCCTTGACCCGCGAAGCAGCCGCAGATGGGGCAGGACGGGTTTTGGCTCAGGAGATATAGCGTAGGGACACAGAACGACGACGACGATGACAACCGGGATAACAACAAGTCCCCCCCCCCTCAGGGGGGGGGGCTATAAGGCAGGACCCAAACCTGACCTTTTCACTGCAACTACACTTGGTACAACTTGTTCTGCGGTGCCGTGGGCTATTGGGGCAAATGAAGTTGCCCCCCGGGGGGGACTGTGCAAGGGGGGGGGAGGGGTAGCAACAACAATATCAACAGCAGCAGCAGCAGCAGCACTCTGGACAGGTCTACTCTTGTATACAAGTAGACTACCCGTTTGCCAGGACCCTCATCACGACAACCCCCCCCCTCAATTGTGTGATTCATGGCTCGAAATCCGCCGTTAAGCGACACGTCGGCTGCAATTTCCGTTTTGCAAATCTGCACCCGTCTGCATGCCGATCGATTCAAAGCGTGACACACGACACGGCCGTGGTGCTCATTTCCGTCCGTCGTGGCCCTTCAAGACAACAAAGCTCCGAAACTGCTGAAATATTGGTTGATGCCGGAGCATGCAATTCCAGAGCTGTGGTGTCATGACTGCGCTTAGTGACCGATGCATATGTGAAAAAACAACACTAAGACAAGCAGGTTGAGGACATTGCAAGTCACAATGGATTGCTTGGCAGGCATCACTCAGGGCGGAACAGGGTTGTGCTGCCCAGTGCATACCGACTGTCTGACTGAAGGTGCTTCCTGGCCGTGCCAGGGGCACTTATGCAGAGGACGGGGGTCACCTCTTATCCTCAAAACAAGACAAAGGGTGCAGGGATTCACAAAATACGGTCAATCCCACACCCTACGAACCCTCCCTTTCACAATTGAAGGCCATGCGGTGCTCTAGAGATAAGCAGCACAGCCCTCCAACTCGCCTCCTGCTCTACGCCGATCGACAGCAAAGGGCTGCAGCATCAAGCCCCATGCAGAGGGCGGAGGTTACTGGGGGGGGGGCGTTTGCACACAGCACGGGCACCGCGTGCGCACAGTGTCAGTTATTGTAGCGACTTTACTGGGACCAACCGCGTTGGATACTATTGGATACTGGGTGGGTTGGGCCTTCTGGGTGTTCATCGGACTCCAAGAGCAATGTCTCGTCCTCATTTTGGTGACGGTAACTGGGAACCCCTAGTCCGGACACGCTCAGAGTCCTGAGCCTGCCGGCTGGCCATTGCCCGACTGGAAGCCTGGTGTGCAGCCATTGCTTGCCATGCCCACCCGTAGAAGGTGCTACTGCTTTGGCGGGTGAAATTCCAACCCCTCAGGCAACTGAGAGAAAAATAGTCACATTTGGACACCGCAATTCGAGGATAAAAGAATGGAGAACAAGAGCACTATTTTCCCGTGGCAAGGAGTTGTGATGTCGGCTTCGTGTAGAATTACATGTTTCCCCCATGCTTTGGAGAAGGGAATCAACTGAAACTTTGACGATCGGCTCCCTCTCCCCACGATCAGGATAAAATTTTCACCACAAAGAGCAGAAAAGGTGGAATCCCCCGTTGGGTAGAACCACTGAAATTAAAGGGTACAAATGACAATGCCGCTACTACCATAAATGTGGGTGTTTGGCACCATGGTGAATGAATATCTTGCAGAGCCCCCTTGAAACTGCCCCAAAATGGTGGATTTCCCAATTGGGGTCTGGAAAACATGGAATCACTGCACAATGTATGCAATGCCCTCGCATTTGCCATGGTTCAATATGCGAAACCACCAGCGCCTGAAGTGTCCACTCACCTCCCTTTTTTTTTTAGAAACCCAGCCCCACCTTCAGGTACCACTGTGTTATGGTATCTTGGAGAACATTGAGACTGCGAAGGTGAATTGTTCAACTGCCACCCACACACTCCCTGAGTTTTGGTATCTACACTCCAGGGGTGGATATAGTGGGGGGGGGTGGTCCCCCCCCCCCAGCCCCCCCCCCTCCCCCCCCCCGATGACGATTACGATTACGATTTACCCGTTTGACTGACCTAGCAATTTTGCCAGCAGTTTTACAAGAGGACTGATGGCCAAAAAGGCACCAGAAGAGGTGATACCCTGGATCTCATCCCAGGACAATCAATCTATGAGCCTGTGCATATACCGTTGTACTACTGAGCCAACCTGCCAGCCCTGAACACAAGACAATACATTGCACAGCGGTTGGTATATCCCATGAAGGCAGTCCACACAGTGCAATCATTTCTTGACACATTTTGCCAAAATGGCTTGCAATCCCGAATCACCTTTGCCTGTACTGCCTGAGCTAATTGTAATCGTAATCGTCATTCCGTCATCACTGCCTCCTGGCTCAACAGCCCCCCCCCCCCCCCACCCCCACCTTGGTAATGTCGTCACTATTATATCCACCCCTGCTACACTCTTCGCTAGAACCGGCACTTACATTACATTGCAACATCAGAAACCCATGCTAGACGCCTGAACAGGTATTCCGAACAACGTCGCTTCTGCCATGACTCAGCACATCATCGGAAACAGAGGCCCAGGGCGACCAGACTGAACGCTGTGGCAGATGATCCGTTGGCAAAAGAAGACCAAAGACACCGCTGGTAAGTCTTGCACAGTCCCGTCTCCTTGTGAGGGCCTGGGTCGGACTCTCGGCTGTTGGTCTGAAATGAATTGAATGTGGGGCAAACCATAGGTCATGGGTTATGTTTTTTTTCGGGGGGGGGGGGGTGTTCAATCGTAGCACAGACCATCTGCACACAACCGTGTTGCATACGGTGTGTGGGGGTGGGGGCGATGCTGGAAATGCACAAAACCACGGAACAGACCAGAGAGAACATGACTGCAACTTGTTTGGCCGGATGCTTCCCGGCTGCATCGCCACAGAGCAAACCATGGCGACGTTCCAATTATGTTGCAGTGACGGCTGACGGCGTTTGCACTGCTCCATCGCGGATGTATAGCCGCGAGCACGGGCACACGCTCAGACACCCATCGCAACTTCGAGTACGGAGCTGCGGCGCGATGAAGATGATGCGAAAACCCTTGAGCATACCGAGCAGCAGTATGCCCTCCTACCGACAGGGCGGGCACGGTGGACTGGGGCAAGGGAAAGCGGGGGGGGGCACTTGTGCAATTCCCGAATCGCACCTGAAGGAGAAAAATGCTAAGAGCGCCCGCGTCAACGTACGTCTGCCACACATTAAGGGACAGACTGTCGCAACGGGGCACCCAAGATATGGCGGCGGTGCGCCATGGACCAGGCACCAAAGCCCCAATGCCACAAGGGGCACAGGGCACAATGTGTGGGCTCGGCTCTGGTACCTGGACCCCGACAATGGCAGTGTAGAGTTTCAACAACATGACAACGGCCGTGGGTAGTGGACACATGCCCGATACCGTCGGTTTGAAAAGCAGCAGCAACCAGCAATCGTCGATTGCCCGCGTGCGGCTGGCGACTCGAGACACCGAAGGGGGTCGGCGGCAGCTTTGGAGCTACGGACGCCGATGTGGAATCTTTGTGCTCGACCGGCGGTTAACGCGGCGGTTGGCGACTCTCTCGGAGGGCGTTCCTCGATGCAAAAACGGCAAAAGTAGGGGGCGATGAAGGGGCGATATCGTTCCACAAAGGCAGCGGCAGAGATCCTCGTGGCCGATTCGACCGACGGAGATCCCGGCCATTCTGTTCGCAGCGGCAGGGGCCATGGGAAGGGGCGGGCGGGGACGAGTGGTGGCGGAGCAGCTGACGCCAGCCCTGCAGCTGCTTTGTGGCCCTTTGGGCTGTGGATGGGGGCCTTCTGCTGCGGGGGCAGCGGCGCCGAGTGTACTTGGGTTCGGCAGCGGGAAGAGATGGGGGCTTATTTGGAAGAGCCCCTGTCCATCGGTGGTGCACCAACGGCAACGGGAGCGCAACGGATTGGGCTGAGGAGCCGATGGTGCCGTTCGCACTCGCAGGCTTTGGCTTGGGCCCGCAGTTCTGCGGTGGAAGTCCCCGGCGGCTGAAGGGCAACCACCGAAGGGGGGGCCGCCTCCTCAGATTATGACGCCGACTCCCCCGCAGACCAAAAGTGGGCCGGGGGGGAGGGGAGGGGCGTCCGAGTACGTACCTCAGAACGATAGCCACGTCGCGCTGATCGTTTTCAGGGACGTTAATGGAAAACATTTGTCTCTTGGGGGAGGGCTCTTGGGCCCAGCGGGAGATGACTCCGGCGGCTACGCCACACCCCCACGAAAGGGCTTTGCAGCCGCATGACCCCTGAGGCAACGGGAACGCAAAGGGGGGGCGACGAAGAAATGGGCCCCGTGGCCATAGACAACACAAACTTTCCCTCGCGGTGCCTTCTGCGCCGGGGGTCAATGTCAGGTCCCAAGCCCCGCTGCTTTTGGGGACTGAGTGTGGCCGAAGGCTGGGGAGAGGGGGAGGGGGGCGAAGGGGGGCGGGGGGAGTGCGCAGGCTAAGGGGGCGCCCCGGCCGAGAGGGCACCCAACAAATTCAGGGTTTGAGACTGGTCGACAGCGACTGACGGCCGCTGGCGGCCAATTAGAAGTCAATCGAAGGCGGACCCGTTGGAAGTCCACCGCAGAACTAACGGTGAGTCGAAGCCGGACGCCACATGTATGCAATGAAGCGCATGCGACCGCACGGCTCAGGATTTCACGGCCGCACCCACTTTGCGCGGCGTGGTCACGGGCATAGTCTTCGTCGTCCTGGTGCGCGGGGTGGTGCTGGGCCGCACCATAGATCCCGGGCGGCTTAAGCCCGTAGGCTTGGACTTGGTGCCGGGCGTGCTCTGCACCCGCGACGTGGTCGGCGTGGGGGTGCTGGTGCTGGAGGCGGTCCCGCTGCTGGCGTCCGACTTCACGGACGCCTTGTCATCCTCGGGCCCCGGGGCGGCTGAGGCGGGGGCCGCAGGCGCCGCCGGAGTCGAGGCCGGGGCCGGGGCCGGGGCTGATGCGAAAGAGGGTTGGCTGTTGTTGGATGTTGGGGTGGAGCCCGTCGCGGAGGACTGGGCGGGGAGCGCGCCCGCAGCACCGTCACGCGGGGACGCCATGACCTCCTCCCCGTCCTCCTCAGCGGGCGACTGCGGCCGATACGTGGTCTTCAGGGCCGCGGCCTTGCGCTCCTGCACAGCCTCCGTGCACTTCGTTTTCGCGGTTTCAAGGAAGTCCACTTGGCTCTGCGTCTGCTTCTCCTGATCGGCGATGGCCTTCTTCAATGCCTGCAGCTCCTCTTGGTACAGACCCCTGCAGACATGACCACACAGAGAGGGGGCGTCCCAGAACGGCTGGTGGGTCAACGTGTCGTGCAACCGTTGCCCAGGGCGATGTGCTGTGCGTGGCGTGCGCGTTGGCCGAGGTCAGTTCTGAGGAGCAGTTGTGGGGGAGGGGCGGGGGACGGGCGGGGCGCACTTGGAGGGAGGGACGGGTTACCCCCCCTGCCCTGTTTCGGGCGACGGGCAGCCCTGCCTACCCCCCCCCCCGTCCGAGAGTTGCCCCAAACAGCGTTTCAAACGGCCGGTTACCGCTTTGCAACCTTTGAAACCCCGCCTTTAGTCCCCCCCCCCTTAAGTGCATCCCTGGGGACGGGTGCTGCAGTGCTGGGACGTGCCCGGCCAGATTTCTGATGGTGTGCTCGGTGATGGTCCGTGATGTGCCCGGAGGAAAACTGGGTGAACTGCAAAAATGGGGGGAACTGGGGGAAAATGGGGGCAAATGGGCGTCCGGGCATGGCGTGGGTAGGGACCCGGGGGGCCTATTATCACTCAACCATCGGTGGGGGTATCATCCCCTACCGGAGACTCTTTGTTGCCGACGGTTGACACACATCCCAAAATTTCCACCAATTTCCTTGCATTCACCCATTTTCCCCATGTTATCTGGTGAAATCCCATTTTTCCTTCCCCATTTACCCCCATTTTCCCACTCAGCTATGATGTGCTGGGAGACATGCCTGATCTGGGCACATAGCGGCCCTGGTGCTGGGGACAGGGCAGGGGGGCGTGGAGGGAAGGGGGGGGGGGGAAATTCAAACAGCATCTTTGGGCCCCAACACTGTGGGGCGGAGTGGGACGAACACTGACGTGCATTTATGCAGTTTTCAGTCACTTTTGCCAAATTCACGTTTTTGGTGGCCCAGCGTTTTTGGCAGGTCAGTAGACCTTGTGGTAACCCTCTGGAGGGGCTGGAATCGGGGATACCGCGACTGTATACCCATGGCAGGAGGCACATGGACGTTGTGTGGCAGCCTCTACGCCTACCGAGGGGCCCATGGCCATGCCATGGGGGAGGTACTCCCTGCAGCGCGTGCACCGAAGAAACCCAAAACTGGTGTTCAGGTGGTTGCCGAAGTCCCCTCCCCCCCCCACACTTTTGCTAACACGGGCCAAGTTCTGGTTCAGAGGGCAAAAGTGCGGAAACACAGGGTGACCATGTTTGGACACGCCTGTGTTACCGCGCAGCACGTACCACGGAACACGTGTTGCAGACATAACCCAACCTTACTCCTCAAAACATGACAAAGGGTGTTCAACGGGGCAGCATACACCCCAGAACACAAGAGCACATGGAATTACAGGTACACCAACACTGTGACACCCATATTGACCCTTGCAGCGTGCACAAAGCTGCAAACCACATTCTCTATTCGATTGGAACCGCAAAAACGATGGCCCAAAAAGGCCCAAAAGTGGGGAAACACGGGGTCGCCGTATTTGACCAAGCCCGCATTAGGACAAGGGGGGGGGGAAGAAAACTTTCAACTGTGTGCACGCCTGTCGAGATGGGGTAGGTCAGTGGTCTGGCAGTGCCCCTCCCAAAGCAAGTGGTGCTGACATGTTAAGTGGATCCCTCCAGACCCCCCACCCCCGATGGAGGTAAGTGCTGAGCAGTGAACACGCCGCGGTCTTGATGCGCAGATGCACAGGATCGGGGCTGCGCGGGAGGACGGCAGACACACCGGCTGCGCTCCACTTGCCGGCGCAGCTCCAGCATCTGCTCGATGTGCTGGGCCTCGGTGAAGGCCAGGTCCTGCTGCAGCGCGTTGAGGACGCCGTCCACGATGCGCTGTGCCTGGTCGACCTGATGCGGCAGAGACGAGACCGTGGGGGGGGAGGGGGGTACGCTCGCTGGCAAGGAAACAAATACCCCTGTCCCTCGCTGTTCATGCGGTTGCGGTGACGTGTAAAGAATGTGATTTGCCGAGTGTTCAGTGCGCACAGAGCCTTATCATCGAAGAAAGAGCAATGCCACCAGAAACCGGCCACAAACCCATTGGGGGCGTTTCTGCACAGCGCGGACACAGCGCGCGCACAGCGCCCAGTAGCAAGTTCCCATGACCACCCTGAAAACCACCCACCACCGGGGGAGCTACGTCCACAGGGCAAAAACAGCAGACTTCGATAGCAATCTGGCATTTTTAGTGGGAAATATAGTTTGTGTTTACTCATTATCTGAGTTTTTGGGCTGAGCAAGAATCTGAGCAGTCATGTGTATGGGAACATGGTAGTTACTGCGGTCATCTTGGCCATCGCGGAAAAAGGGGGGGAGGGGGAGTTGCGGTCCCCCAAGCCTGAAAAAATTGAGGTAATATTGCGGTAAATTGCGGTAAATTGCGGTAAAATTGCGGTAAAAATTGCGGTACATTTCTTTTTGGTCCCCAGACTCTATGCCAGCCATGAGCAGCAGTGGAGCACAGGACTTTTTGCAAAAGGTTTTTTTGACCAATTATGCACCCAATTGGTAGGATAGTGAGGCTTTCAGCACATAACATGCACACTGCACCAAAGTTTTCAGCACAAGCAACTAATCCAACCGTCCTTCCACGTCACCATTACAATGGGCCATGAATGCCCCCAGTGGCAGCCAGGCTCAAAAAGAGAGGTTTGCGTGGCCACAACAACACCAAACACCCTCAAGAGTGCAAATGGCAATCAGCATTTTGCAATCTGTCAGTGAACTGTGCAAATGCAAACCCTCTCCGCAGGGCATCACCACATTTGGTACCATTTGGTACTTAAAACTACGTCCCAATTTGATACTGTCCGGACACCGACTGGAGCTTCGACAAGGGCCATGCTGTCAGAGTTGCGGTATTCAGCATGGTCTTTATCCCTTTCACTTGAGGTCCATATCCTGGGGCCACCACACGCCTTCCGCAACACAAGTAAATTGATTTCAGTGAGGCATCAGCACTCTCTCCGACTTAATGGCATCAACGACCCCAAAGGACATGTACTGTACTCTCGAAAATCCAGCAAAAACAGGGTTGCCCTGGTTTCCACCTGCAGCCCACCGAGGCTGAAGATGGGCCATAAACCCATTCAATCGCTGCTCATTCAATCGCTGCGACGTGTCAGCGAGTTGCAGCAAACCTTAGGTGCACATCCTCGCTCTGCTGCCAAGCACTGCAACAGGGTTGCCGTCCACCATCCACGTCAGCTCGGGCTAGCTCGGATCTCTCCACACTATCAGGTCAGTGAGGCTCGGGCCGATGGGGGTAGGTGGTGTTGGGGGGGGGGGGGGGGCTGGATAATGATGCGAGTAGAATTGAGCACTGGGAATCTGGAGAGGGCCCTGGGAAATTTGTCTAAATGTGCTACGCCCCTGCCATGTTTTATCAGTGTGTTTGCCTCATAGAATTTTGCCACATGTTTTTGCCTCACACCTGTGCATGGGAGTGCATGCAATGTCTGTATTTTTACTGACATTACATATCTTAGATGGTTGCTCAATGTTCAGGGGGTTGCACCCGAACGCACATCCCATGTACTTTGGATGCCAAGGGGTGCCCGGTTGTGTATTTTGTGTCTTGATGCCTCTACAGGCCAAGGCTTTCCTACTACCCAGCCCTCAGGGGTACATGGGGCAAGCATCCGAGTTTTGACAGGGGCATGCAATGTGAGCCGCAGTCTGCATGTGCGGCCTGTAGTGCCCTGGTTTTTTCTTCTGGACTGGTGGGTGAGATTTTCTGGAAGTCGTGGGAACAACCAGAACCTTATGCCAATTCAGATGGGCCTAATTCTGATGAGCTTTGGTTGCGGTTGTCATTGGTCCTGTTGTGCAGTTCCCATGGGAACGCATACTGCGCGCTGCAGGTGCCACAGGGTAAACGTAACTATTTTTGGGGTACGCTGTCAAGAAAATAAACACCGGAACAAAAAAAGGGGGGGTACACAGGGGTATACGTTACACAAAAAGCGCCTATCCGTGTGTACCACTATACATCCTCTATTCTGGGATATTACCCAAATTGCGGATAAGCATTCCCCATGGGAGTGCCGAGCAATAGTGGCGGATACTGGGACAAGGGGGCAATGCTTGCAGACCTCTTTCTGGGCACCCCACACACATCTAAGAACCCCCCCCCCCCCAATCCCCACCAACCGCAGATAGACGTGCTCACCTGCTCCTGAATCCCCGCGTTCGGGTTGTACATTGACAACTCCACTGCCGCCGCTTCGAGTCGTGCCACTGCCAGATGCTCCTCCTCCTTCAGCGTCCGCGGTGATGCAGCGGACTGCAACAATTGAGCCCCCTCCTCCTTCTCGCCCTCCGTGGCTGCAGTTGCTTCTGCGCCATCCCCCGGCTGCTCCAGCGCCCGCAGCTGCGCCCGCAGTTGCTGCCGCTGCATTTGGATGGCCTGTGGGATGGAGTGGGGGGCCGCCTGCCCTCGGGCCAGGCGGCGCTGCTCCATCTCCAGCTGCAGGCCCTCGGTACGAGCGGCTTCTGAATGCCGCACGGCCTTCAACGCCTCGAGCTGTGGGGCAAAATGTTTGAGCTGATTGTCGATATGCCCATTCAACTCATCTATGCTCGCCAGGATTTCGTCTGGCGTTGCCATGGTGGCTGTTGAAGAGCAGGTGATTGAGGTGGGGCAATCGTACAGTCTCAGAGGGGCCTGGAACCGAAAGGCACGGCCGCAAACGCACAGTGAACTGAAACAGACCACGAACCATCAAATGGAAAGGGCTGCAGTCCGGAGGATCACTGAATTTGAAAGCACCAGACCAGAGGAAAGCCAAAAATGTGCGGAAGACGTGGTGCAAAATGCCTGGCGTGATGACAATTGCACTGACTGGCTGTCATACTGGTGCTTCGTAACCTCTCAGCTCCACAACTCAATGTGCAACATTTTTGCACCAACAAAACTCCATGTGGCCATCAAAAACGCGTTCAAGGACATCGGGTGTCACTGGTTGGAAACGCTTCCATCGGCCTCAAAATTCGCTCCATCTCAATCTTCGTTTTGCAGACGTCACACCGACGTCTAGATGCACCAAATTTAGTCCTACAGGGACAGGCCTGTTGCTCTCTCTCGTGTGCGTTCGTTGTTGTGTGCTGTGTGGCGTCTGTTGTTGTTGTGCTGTGCCGTTCTGCACCGTGGTGCGCTGTCCTGCCCCGTGTTGCATTGTGTGTGTTGGGTAATGCCGTTTGGCGCCGTGTAGTGCACAGTTGTGCTGTGTTAATCCTCCTTCCTTGGTGCCAGATGGTGCTTTTGTGTGTGTGTGTGCTGGGGCGCGCCGTTTTGTGTGGTGTCGTGCCGCTTGGTGTTGTGCTGCGCCACCTGGTACAGCGTTGTGCTGTTTTGTTTCGCTGTATGCGCTGCTTTGCGTTGCATTGTGCTTTCTGGTGTTGGTTTGCTGTGTGTGGTGCCGTGTCGTGCTGCATTGTGTGATTGTGTGCTGTGCTGCTGTGCTGTGCTGTGCTGCGCGCCTTCTGCTGCGCCGTGCCGTTCTGTGCTGTGGTACGCGAGCATGCAGTATAACAATGGCGCGTTCCAGCTTTTTGCCAAAAGGCATCTCTTTGGTACTGTTTTCTATCTGCTTTATCTTCTCCACTCTCCAACAGGTTTTTGCACAGTGGGTTGCTTGGTTGATATTCTTTGACACATTGACCCAGCACACTATTTTCATGGCAGCATCTGTGGGCATGTTGGGCCCAAGCCTGGCGGGCTGTTTTGTGCACACCGTGGGCACCCTTTACCAAGCCCGTCCGCAAGCGGTGGCAGTGCAATGTGCCTCCCTGTGCCCAAGGCCTCAGAAGTATGTGTCCACACACACACACACACACACACACACACACACACACACACACACACACACACACACACACACACACACACACACACACACACACACACACACACACACACACACACACACACAATGAGAACTGCGAGACGAGAACAGAGTAAAGAAAAGCGGTTGGAGAAACTCCTCACGAACTGAACACACACACACACACACACACACACACCCCCCGAAACCACAGCACCATGTCACTCTGCTTTTTGTGGAAAGGCGAAATGTTTCTGAGTGTAGCACACCACTGATGTGTAACATTTGGTGATCCGCAACCCTGGCCCTCTGTTACATTTGGATCATTATCAGATGTGGTGGAGAGCACCTCAAACTCTTCACGGTCTGGGAATGACTGAAAATGCAGGCTGCTGGTGCTGGCAGCAGAGTGGATGCCACTGGGGCAGAAGAAGCATTTGTGAGTAGAGGGACAAAAGTCACACTCTCACCTACCAAGATACGATCCCCACTGTCTGCGGACAAGACTGCATACAAATTCCTCTCCGAGACATAAATGCGTGCTTACATCCGGACATACCAACCAGCGCCTTTTTGGAGCCTTTCTGGCAACTCCCCGCTTGCGGGGGATTTCAAGGGAATGGGGAGCCCCCCCCTCTTTCTTTCTGTTTGTACATAAATTTGTGTGTTTGGGTGGACCTGAAAAGAGATTGGGATAGCACTTGCACCTTTTCCTGGCACAGCACAGAATAGCACAGCACAGCACTGGGAAACACAACGCAGCACAGCACAGCACAGCACAGCACAGCACAGCACAGCACAGCACAGCACAGCACAGCACAACAGACACTGAAATCAGCACTACCCGGCACCAAACAGCACAACAAAACACGAACACAGTGCGACACAGTATTTTGCAGGCTTCTACAATTGTGGTCCCCGCACCAATACATTCCACAAATGGTACTTAATGGTGCCGTTGACAATTTTCAGAAAGTGCCATCTTAATCTGCTGCATCAGTAGTCAGCTGCCACCTTTGAGTTCTTCATTCCAACTTTGCGTTGTTCTTTTTGACGAAGCTGCAATAATGCGAGCAAATCTCAGTGTGCAAGTACGTCCATAGGTAGGCTTCGGTCGCCACGCCCTCTGCACCACCCTCATGCCAACTTCCTTGGAACTTTCCTCGGGGGGTATTCTACTGGTGAGTCTGGCACGTCATGCACGCCGGCACCTGCGTTGTGGAGTTCTTTATTGCAACTTTGTGACATTCACCTTCAAATGTCAACGCACCATCCACCAAAATGTAGGCAGCAAACGAAGCACCGCATTAGAGCTTTTTACTATTTCATTTTTAGTCCCAAGCATATCACTGTTTGCTCCTGGAAATTTCCCGGAAATTTCATCAGGGTTGCTATGCACAAGGTGCTGCGTGCACAGTGTAGTCCGCAGTGTACAGGGTTTGCAGTGTGCAGAGTGTGCAGTGTGTTGAGCATCGTTTGCGTGGTGCGGTGCAAACATTGCACAACATGCAGTGTGCAGAGTGTGCAGTGTGCCAAGTGTACAGTGTGCAGAGTACTGGGTGTGGTGGCGTGGTGTGAAACGTTCAAAATGCAGAGACATTGTCGCCGGGGCAAAATGTGCAGTATGTAGTGTACAACGTGCCTCGTGTACAATGTGCCTATTGCCCCGTGCACAGCAGCTTGGTCCCAATACTGAGTCCTGTTTGGGGGTAGTATTGGTGGAACTAGTAAGGTTTTGTAACCCTTTTTAGGGTACAGGGTGAGCTACCCCTTTTAGGAAGGAGCATCAGCAGCAGCAAGCAAGCAGGCAAGATACAAAACTCCGCCCTGGTGGTTTGTCAATAGTCAATATTCAAGTGCAACTCTGTGGCATGAGATACTTTGCACACACGTTGTTGAAATAATGCAACATATGGCGTACAGCCTATTCTGGCCCAACACCTGCACACTGCACATAGTGGACTCCTCACTGTGCACACTGTGCACACATTGCGCACTCTGCACTCTACAAACAGCAGACTGCGCCCTTTGCATACTGCACACTTTGCATACGGAACACGGCACAAACAGAACACTGCAGTCTTTCAAACCTTCACATTGCATACTCTGCACTGTGCACTGTGCACTTTCCACGGTGCCCACTACACATGAACAAGCGTGGGTTTTACACACTGAACACTCGACTCCATAAACTACACATCCCCCACTGTGCGAACGATGTATTGTGCACTCTGCACATACCGATACCCCAGACACTGCACACTTTACACTCTGCTCTCTGTGCACTCGGCACGCCGCAGCACACGCACTCTGCACACTCCTTCTATGGCGTGCACACGTATCACAAGCCTTTGGAAAGCATTTGCGACCCAGGGGAGAATCCCGTGTACACAGCTATGCAATGCTGGGACTGCAGTGCAGCAGCAACCTAATACAACAGGGGAATCCTTTCAGCCCTGACATTGTAAAGCAGAACGCACAGATACTGCACAGTACTTTTGTTCAGTGTTCTCCATGTCACACTGCATCGCTTGGTCAAGCATATAAAATAGGGCCCAGAAGGGTTTATACATGGCCTTTTTTTTTCTGGCCGCAACAAATATTAGCGTTGGAGCCATGAGTGGGTCCAAATCCACCCAAGGGAACGGAATGATCACAACGCAGAATAATAGCAGCAGTTGTCGAAACTGGAAGAAGCCGATGTGCAGGCTTGTTTTGGAATGGGGGCGGGGGCGGGTTTGGGACCTGGGGGGGGGGATCCTATGTGGGGGGGGGGGGGGGGGGTGCACATCATTCCCACACAAATGCCTCTGAGCCAGTCAAATCCATGGCAATTTAAACAGTGTCGGATTCAGATGATGGGCCTAAGGATCCTGAACATGATGATGAAGATGATGAAGAGGATGACGGACTTGAAGCACTTGTGGGGCACTCAGCAGCCTCTGTGATAAAACCCTCAGCCTCTGAGTCGTGGTCCTCATCAAACTTTTTTCGTTTTGTGCCCTTATCCTTGCGTGCAGCCCTCGATCAGCAAACGTCGATCCTCTTGCCCCACAGCTCAACCACAGGTCAACAGCACCCGTGGGCATCAGGCGAGGAAGGATGCATCATATGGCACATCACTGGCGCTCAAGGCACCGAAGCAAAATTTTTCTGCATTGACCACATGCCAAAAAAAAATTTCAGACGACAACAATCAGGGGGGGGGGGTGGAACCGGGGGGTGTGGGGGGGTTGAAAAGGAGGGGTCTGAGGGCCGTGCTTAGTCCCCTGCAGAGGGTGCCACCTGATGTGGGAAGTGTGAAACAGTGAAAGATAGAGGCCCAAAAAGGGGCATGTACAATCAAACAGGAGAAAAAAGTGGCGTTGGGGGGGGAACGGTATGTAACAAATGTGTGTATGTATGCCGCACTATTCCGCCTATATTCTGGTATAATTACCCAAACTGCGCGCCGCAGGGAAAGTGTTCCGCTAGACGGGAGGGCAGGGGCAGTGGGGCGGGGTATGTGTATGAGGGGGATGGGCGGAGGTGGAAGGGGGGGGGGGAGGGCAGTTCTGTGGGTGAGAGCGGAATATCTGTCCCACAGGGGGTGCGCCATCAACGTCAAGCAAATTGCCGGCAAAATCATCCGGATTGGTTCCCTTGTGTTGCCTTTTTGAGGCCTTCTTCCGCGATTGGGAGGCGACAGCTGTGCATCTGTGCACACACATGCACCCACAGCCACAACACATCGTCCCTGGCCCAGAGGGGTGCGCTCTCTGATGCAGCGGTGCTGTGCCGTGGGTGCAACTCCGAAGCCCTGGCAGTGGGTGATGACTCTGGTGTTGGGGAAAACCACACAGGCCCTCCAGCAAATCGTCTGGGGGCAAATGACCAGCTTGCAGCGGGTGCCAACCACAGATGGGACAGCACTGATGTGCGCAAAGCCCAGGGCGTGTTTAGTGCTGTGAATGCCTCAGCGAGGGTCGTAGTTTAAGAGATGTTTGGCGGTGGTGCAAATCGATGCATGGCCCTGTGCCCCTTGTGAGCACACAGACTCATGGGTTACCCCTCAGCACGACATAGAGCGTGGTGCGTATTTACACGGCGCCTGAACGGTCCCCTCTACGATTCACCAATTCACCAAATCACCAAGCCCGGCCCCCCAAAAATTCGCAAAAAGTCAGGCATCCGTGATTGTTGCATTTAAACCCCTAGTTTCTGCGCTGTTGTTGTTGTTGTATCGCAACACGCACCGATATTGAGATGACCAAGTCGATTAGACCACTCTGTGTGGGCGCTACAGGTGACAAGCACATTTGAGATGCGGGTTTGGCTTTGATAACCCCCCTGTCCAGGTTGTCGGTTTAGACCAACGGCGCTGGCCTCGACATTTTATGGCGCAAGCTGAGACAAAACCTCATCACGAAAAACACACAGTCACGAAACGCTCGTGAAATGCTACGAAACACCCATGACACGCTATGAAACGCTCATAAAACGCTGCGAAGCCCCCATGAAACGCGATGCAACACCCAAGAAACGCTGTGAAACGTTGCCCAACCCGAGACGTGGCAACCGGAGCAAAGACTGTGGCAGAAGGGGCTGCCACAACCGCTCCGTAAAGGGCCTCAGAAGGAAGCAATCGCTGCTACTTATATCAGTCAATAGTACATCACGTGAATGTGGTGTGTATAATCCATTCTTGGGTTCCAACGTGCCACCCTTTCGGTCAAAATCGCGCACACGTTTGTAATTTGTAGGGGACACTTGGACGGCGATGCAACTGCCGGGGGTCAAACACGCGGTGTGACACCAATACTCCACCCAATTCAAAATGGTGAGCACGCACATCGTTTCCCTGGGGAGCGGTTGGCCCTGGGCGGAGTGTTGACCCGGATCCAATCCCCATACCCCCAATGGGTCTGATGAACGCCTTGGGTGACCAGGACGCTGATGGTTCAGTAAGGGGCTTGGACCCTTGAATCGATGTGCAGAGGGTTGGGGGAGACTATAAAAGGGGCAATTCTTTTATATTAATCAAGTGGCATGTCGTGAAATGATCAGTGACAGAGCCGATGGTACAGAGGAGCTTCCCGCGATTTCCTGATGTGATTGCATGTGTCGATGACACCATGTGCATCGTCTCAGTCGGGAGATCCCTGACCTCCTCCTCAAGATCAAACAAGCGCCCCCATGACATCATCCAAAATGTCAACGAAATGCATCATATTTTCTCTCATGAAAAATGAATTGTGCTCCACAGGCACTTCTCGTCTCTCCCACTCCACTGCACTGAGCTGCTGCCAGCTCGCCATCAGCTCATCGGCGTTGTCAGTGGTGCCTGTCACAAAACAGCACGATGCTGGCGGCGGGCAGGTCTGCGGCAGTGGAGTGATGCTCCACTGAGGAGCGTTTTTGATGTTCGTGCCGGTGAACTGAAGAATCTCCTCCGACTGTGAAAAACAGGAACATGCTGCACTAAATGTCTTGGCTTCTCATCCTAGGCACCAGCAGGCTTAATGTATCTTAATGCATGTGACAGCAACAAAAAAGGGATGCAGCGCCTGCAGAGGCTCTTCCAGAATTTCGAGTCTTTTATACACATTCCGACACATATCTCTAATTCAGGGGTCACGCGTGACCGCTATATGGGCGCTGAACAAGCGCTGGAGGCCCGGTCACGCATGAACACCCACCCCACCGCGATCGCGGGCGCTAAAAAATGTAGCAGAGCAGCAGGGGGCTTCAACACCGCGGTAACGAGTAGAGCGCCAGCAATGCAACCGCAAACAGGGAGGGGGAAAATTGTCGCCAGGGAAAATTTCGTGGGGGGATATTTCGCCACCTTTGGAATTCCCAAAGCTCCCAACTGCCTCACGCACACCTTAATGCGCAAGCCCATGCTCGGTTTCAGAGGCAAACAGATTTGCAAATCAAGGCCACTGAAAGCAGCAGTAGTTCACAACATCTGAAAGAATCTGCTGGTCAAACACTTGCCCAACAACTATGGACCCAGAATGCTATGCCATTGGCATCTTCACTGCACTGCTGACACCCCTATTTCGCCAGGGGAAATTTTCGCCACCTTCCGTAAAACCGAAATTGTCCCACGAAATTATCCCCGCCCTAATGTTTCCTCACCCCGTATGCCAGTCTGGTGGTGTCCGCACTCTACGCGGTGCGTGAGGCAACCAAAATGAATGGATATTCTGGGCTCCAGGGCCGTGACAGGCTGCATCAGCCAGGCTGCACAGCAACGGTGTGGGGCACACCAACACTGTCTACAAAGATTACAATTCGCAGGGACGCCACTGCGTTTTCTTGAGCGGTGTGGAGGGGAAGCACAGACCTTGTCCGCAGACACGCCAAACACGTCCACTCCGATCTGGAGGAGGATGGCTTTCTGTTCAGCTTCAGGCAGCGCCTTGAATGTCTCTTCGGTGTGCCCCTTGTCTTTGAAGTAGGGGACGAACAGGTCCGTCATGTGCTGCAGAGCCATCACTTTGGGGTCGGTCGGGTCCGCGCTGCCTCTGGCCTTGGCACCTGCCTTCATCTCCTGAGCAGTCGAAGAGCTTTAACAACGCCCCGAGACGAATGGTGGCGGGGGGGGGGGGGGTTGGCACAAGGCCTGGGTATCAGGTTGTTTGCCTTTGGCGGCGCCTATTGGCCTCTCGCCACTGCTCATTCTGACCCTCTGTGGGTCCGAACGTGTTTTGGTTGTGTCAACGGAGCCCCTGGATGACTTGTCCTGTTTGAATACTCCGGGTCGGCTGTCCCGGCGGCCGGGGGGGGGGGGGGGGGTTGTGTTTGTTGCCACTGTTGGGACGCAACGCTTTTTGCTGGACCGATCCTGTTCAATGCGGTGCTTTCGAGCGGGATTTGCGAGCCCGACCGTGAGCCTTGATGGAGGGACAAAGGGCAAAGCAACACAAACCATCCCACGGATATGGAGGATTGTGGCACAATTTGTTCCGTGCGGATTTGGTCCTGACTAAATTTGTGGCCCAAATCAACTCTCATCCGCCGGGGCTGACGAGCGCATTCTCTGCGGTTAATTGCTGCAACAAAGTGTATTTTACAGCCGCTGTGCGCAGAGTACGGCGGGGGTATACACCTTTTGGGGCCAAAGGTGATGCCCCCCCCCCCCCCCATATCGATGCGTCCCTAGTTCCCAGGCACACAAAACGCTGCGGCTGACTGCAGCGGGAGCGACAGGGGCTGTGGCCAATCGTTGGACCAAGATCGGGTGCTCGAGATCATCTCCCGTCGATCCCCCACCCTCTGCCTGCGGCGGGTAACAGTGCGGGGGGAAAGAACATCCCGGACCGAAACGCCCCATCAGCCCTCGGAGGATTCGCACAATCAGGCCAGACTCGAGGGACTGTTGCAATGGATGGACTTGGAGGCTGCCGCACAACGATGGCGGCGATGAGCCTCGGGGGGGGGCGGGGGTGACCTCGGCCGAAAGCGCGTTGGCCGGTGGCAATCCGGTCGGGAGGGCCTCGCTGGTGCATTCCGAAGCCGCCGGCCTTGCAAACCGGCGCCCCTCATCAGCCCCGCCCCCACCCAAACTCAGCGGACCGTATCCAGTGCAGCGGGCAGTTCCCACACACTACAGATCGTCACACCAAAATGCACGGGCAAACGCTGTCAGTGCACCCCTCGTGGGAGACTACAGACCGCCGAAGGCAAACGTCGGTATTACACTGTGAGGCCGGTTGGTTGGTGATTCGGAGTGCCAAATCACCGGCTGGTGACTCGGCCGCTGAATCCCTTGCCGGTGCTTCGGCCGGCGAACATCGCCGCCGGACCAAATCGGAAGACCTTCATTGGCCGCGCTGAATCACCGCCGAAACCATCGCGAGACACTTCCGTCCCACCGGCAACACCCGGTCGATGGCCGCGGTGTCGGGGAAGGAAAGCGAGGGCACAGCCCCAGACGGTGGTGTGCGGTGGTGGAGTGACGACCCTTGATGAGTTCCATGTCCACTTTGAGTGCGCCGTCCCGTTCGCATGCCCCCCGGGTCACACCTCAAATTGTTGGTCCACGATGGCCGAAGAGTACGCCTCGAACAGTACGAGGGCTGCCACTTGGACCTTCGCCTCCATCAGGACTCTGCAAACCTCCCAGGCCAGTGCTCCACCAAACGACCAGCCACCCAATGCGATGGGGCCCTGGGTGTGTGCCTGCAGAATGGCTTGGGCGTATTCCGTGGCCAGGTCATGCATCTGTGACAGAACAGTGGGCGATGAGGGGCGGATTGAGCAACGACATATTGTGGCGACCGCGCTGGGCGGTCAGAGGGAGCTGCTTCACTTGGGCGCCACTCTGCTGTGCTGTTGCAGTCAGACGTCATCAACGATTCCGAACCCACGCACGGACGGAGCATGTACGGCCAACGACACGAGACACGCACGATACACGACGACACGAACGGTACTCCCGACCAATAAACACACGCGCCATGCAAATGCAACACGCTGAAAAGGGTGTCAATCACACAGAGACGCGCACGCATGCACGCGGACGCACGCGCACGGAGGCGCAACGGACACCCGCAGCCGCAAAATGGGAACAAAGCAGAAGAGCAGAAGAGCAAGAGAACGGGAGTGCGGGAGGCAAGCAACTGAGCGGGAGAGCCAAAAGTGTCCTCAATTGAAGTGTTGTTGTTGAAATATTCAATGAACACGAATTGCCCCACTTCGCCAGCGCAACGGCTTGGCCGGCAACTCAAGCGGCGCATCAAAGTGCGCGGCTCAGATCGATTCCCTGTCCTTGCCTCGCCCCACACCAACAACCAACACCGCCACGGCAAACCCAAAACCAAAACACA
Source organism: Eutreptiella sp. 'Long Island Sound 2002' (assembly GCA_964036045.1). Taxonomy (NCBI): domain Eukaryota; phylum Euglenozoa; class Euglenophyceae; order Eutreptiales; family Eutreptiaceae; genus Eutreptiella; species Eutreptiella sp. 'Long Island Sound 2002'. Next base: position 44,427,143 of record OZ038390.1, read on the forward strand.
CCGTTGCCACTTTGCTCTGTTCGATCCCCACGATCCGATATCCCGTCGCTGGCCGTCCCAGGGACACAAAGGACCCGATGCTTCCCACCAAATTGTGCATCATGTACAGCGTCGGGGCCCCGTCGGCCTGAGGGCTATGCAACAGATGCATGTTCCCTGGCCACCCGGTCGTGTCCTCCGCGGCCCCTCCGGTGCTCAATGCCAGGGCCAGACCAGCCACACAGGGGTCAGCAAAGAACAAAGACATCGGGAAATCCTTGTCCGAGAGACCGAAAGCCATACGAATTTTGACAATGAACGTCATGGCAATGAGACTGTTCCCGCCTGAAGTGCAAAGGAGGCAGGTCGTCTTGCAACGGTGGGCAGTTGGGCCTAAAAGAGTGAGGGGGGGGGGCCAACTGAGTGGGAACGCTAATGCTGCGGTGCGCAATTGAAATAGTTATCATGGAACGGGGGAAAGTGTTCCCTTTGTGAACCGTACTTTTGAATGGGGAGCGGTGATCGCAACATTTTTGTCCGTTTTGAGTATTGTGCCGCGCCATTGTGCCCGTTTGGCCTACTTCCTTCACCCAAAATTGAGGAAAAGTAATGCGGTGCTAATTACCCCACGGCTCATTGCCCGTACCACGCGGCGCCGACCACAGCCAACCCAACTAAAAGCTTCATGGGTAGATGCACACGCCCACAGGCAGGAGTCCCCGATGGGGCATGGATCTCTCATACAGGGCATGGTCTGCATGATGCATGTATGGGGCAAAGTTTTTGTGACGTGTCAATTTATGGTTTTACGTATTCTCTATTTTCATAGGAAGGGTTCCCAGTAGCCAACAGTACATGCCACTTCAGATGTCAGCGCGCCCTGTCCTGTGTTCCACAAAGCACCGACAGCGTGTCTGATGATGGGGATTGCCTGGAAGCTGTTGCTCACAGTTTGTTTTTTTTTTGACACGTCTCGATCGTTTCTGCTCTGGTCTCCGTGGATGCCTGACCTGATCCCTTATCCGCATCCCAACCCCCGCCGCTCTCTATGACACTTCGGCGGGGGCTCGGGGGGGGGGGGGGGGGGTTGCCGTATTAGGGTCTTCGTAGGAGCCGTGGTAGGGCTGTGGCAGGGCTTGGCAGGGACTTGGTAACCAGAGTCACCCCCATGGCTCACTGCTGCCACCGCCATGGGCACACCTGTCGCATAGAATGACATCTTCCGGTCCACGGACTTCACATTGAACACTTCGCACCAAATTCGTGCAATGCGCTCCTCCACCGGGCCGATGGGGGGTGCGGCTTCCGCAGCCACTGGAGCCTGTGGGACTGGAAGCCGTGCACGGTCCACCTTCATGCTATTGGTGACCGGGTACGCCTCCAGGGCCACATAACATGTGGGTACCATGTACTCAGGCAGACTTTGTTTGCAGTGGGCGACGAGCTCTGAATCGGGGATGGTCTTGCCCTCCTGAGAAAATGGATCGTGGACGTGTGTGCGTACGCATGAGCGGAGCGCAGTCTTCGGAGCGGCGGTACAGTCCATCCGGCCTGGCAGGCCGTAGACGTAGGGTCATTGGTGTTGGTTGTTGGTACTGCGGATGTTCTCTCGAGGGGCCAGAGCTTGGGGAGTGCAGTGCTCTGTGCACGTGCATTTGGTGGAAAAGCATTTGAAGAGTCAGCCATCGACTGCAGGTGGTTTCTAGTGGTACTCGAGTGTGCACACCGCCCCACCCGCAGACATCTGCACAATGTGCGACACACCTCCAGATACTCATCAGAGTGGGTGTAGTACGCGGTGATGTATGGCTGTCCAGGGGTGTCCTCACGCACAATCACCATCGGGCGCTTAATCCCCTCATGAACGGCCAACCGCGCCTCGATCTCTCCGAGCTCAATGCGCAGCCCACGAATTTTGACCTGCAGCACGACACGAAGAACGGTCAATGTGAGCAAGTCCCAGGGCCGTCAGTTCACCTACTGCAGCCTGAGGGTGGCGCTCCATCGGACACCACAAATGCATGACACTATCAGCAGTAGGCGCTGTTCAGAGGATCATGGAGTCAGGGGCTGGGGGGTGGGGGATTTCACTGCGATCTGGGCCAAACAACATTTCCCGCGTCAAAAACGGCGAACCATTTCGTTCTGATTCGGCACAGAACACCATTGCACCCTCTTATGATTGGCGGTTTTCGCGGTTTAATACACTGGGCCTTCAGATAAATGTACCCTTGCAACTCGGCAATGGTGTGCCTCGAAGAAGTAGTTTGGTCTGTTGATTGGTGTTTGCATTCCGGAGCTATGACGGCCGTCTCTGCCAACCGCCCTTGACCTCCTACGATGCGGGCCTGCACAGCAAATCCCCTCACAGACTTGTGATACGCTGATAGGCCTTCAAATCACCTGCTGTTTCCCTCGAGGGCACGATGAAGACTCATTGCTCTTCAGCAAACGATATCTTCACAAGTGGTATAGGCCGCTCTGCAGGCTCCCCAGCAGCGGCAGTGGTATTACACCAGCAGCACTCACAACGCCCAGTAGGCACTCAGTGCTGGGGCCTTCATCTTCCTTTTGTCTCAGATACGCCCTGGTTTAAGGTACAGTACAAGTCTGTGTACCATCTTAATGTTCAATGCTAGAAGTAAGGCCTACACACGAGGAAGGGGTGCTGATGACAAAAACCTGGAAATCAATCCGGCCCATGTATTCCAGTTCAGCGTAGTTTGAGGTCACCCATCGCACCAAATCCCCAGTGCGATACATGCGGGAGCCAGGAATATCACTGAATGGGTCTGCAATGAAGGCAGTGGCCGTCTTGATGGGGCTCTTGGCGTACCCTGCCGTGACCTGAGACAGCAACAGCCCAAAGAGTCGCAAGCGGTGGGGACCAAGGCACAAGAGAAAACGGCGAGGGTTCTGGCGGGTTATCGTGCGGTTCAACCCCCTCCAAAAAAAAATGAGTGGAGGGTGGGTGGGCGGCGGTGGGGGCAGCGCTGCGAGGTGGGGGGGGGGGGTGTCATCCTAAGGAGGGGGGTAGGTGGGGGGTTTGGGTCAAGAGCCTCAGACCCTTGCGATGTGGGTCACCACAGTAGGCATGGGGTTATTTACTTGCACGTAGTGTTGCCTGGGAACACCTTGAGCACTGTACTTTGCGGGCTGTGCGGGGGTGCACTTGAAAGCACAAAGGCAGATCGGCGGAAACACCTGGCATCGGTACACCACATCTTCGTTCAACCATCTGAACCCCCCGACATTACCAAAAGGGGGGGGGGGGCGGGGAGGGGGGGGTCCTCGTCCACTTGGTCCCTTCGGCCTCTTGCCCACACTCCCCGTGTGGGCAGGCGCAAACCTGATCGTCGTGTGTCATGGGGATCTGCCGCACTCCGGTGCTGGAGTGGCCGTGCCTCCCGGGGGCTGCGGGTTCCCGGCTTCACACAATTGTGCTCCTTGGCACTGCCCGTGTCATCAAAGCATGGGACTCAGTAACTCTATCCTCGTGCCCAGGCTTTTGCTTTCAAAAGCCGAAGCACACCCCCTGCGCCACCGATTTCGTGTCGTCAATCCGATGCCCACACCCGATTTCCTCCCGCCGCCGCTGCCCCTTTCTGTCTTTCAGTCCTCCGTCATTGGGAATCTGCTGCTCGAAAAACAACGTCCAAAAGTAGTTTGGCCCCTTGACTCAGGGGGACTCGAACGCAGGGGCGGAGCGAGGCGGCCCCGGATACGTCAACACGGGCACGTGAATCGGAATGGCGTGGCGTCTCTATTGTACGGGTCGCACTCGTGTTTGGGTGTCCCATGAAAAGAAAAATGCATCAAATCCAATGAAATGAATCTGCAATTTGGAGCAGTGGTCCACACAGAAGCCCCTTCGATAAAACAAGTCAGGCCCTCAGTCGAGGACGGGTTTTCACTGGGTCTGGGCTGCGGCCACGGCAGGGATGTCGTCGACTTCATGCGCTATTGAGGCGTGGGCCACCTCGTGAATGAGGCAGGTGAAAGGGGGCACCCCCCGAGTTTTCCTTAAAGGGTGGGGGGGTCCGAGGGGGCGGGGTGGGGGGGCCTGTTAAGGGGGAACCCCCACCCCCTGTGTGACATTCCGTCTAGTTGTTGTTCCTTTACGGGGCCCTGGACAGTCACCCATTCTTCCCTTCGCACGTTGCGTCGGGTTACTGCTTTCTGTCGGCCGCTGCGGCCGGTGCTCTTGCTGGTGTCGTTTCCGCGTTTGCAGAGCCCAGTAGTTGGTGTGTTGGGGCTGTGCTGAATGTGGCATCGCGTGCCGTTTGCGTGTCAGTGGCGCCCAATAGTTGGCGTATCGAGGATGTGCTGGTTGTTGCCCGGGTTGTTTGACTGTTTTTGCTGTCCACGCGCCTCAGTCCACAGGCCGTCCATAGCCTGCCTCGCTGTGTTTCTGTGTGCGTGAGGCCCAGGTGCCCTGTTCCTCCACGCGCTGTCCCGGCCGTCCACCGTATGTCCTTTTCCCCCTCATGGTTGGTCTGCCCCTGATGGGCTCCCGCTCCTGTTCGCAAACAGCCCATCTGGGCTGCGGGAGACACCCCCCACCTGATGCCGGTTGAGCAGGGGTTGCCCTGGCACCCGGTAGCGACGGGCCTGGCTGGCCAAGCCATCCCCTTTATTGTCGCTGCCTCCCATGCGCACGCTCTCCCATCCCCTCCATTCTGGTTCTCTGTTCCCACTGTTCTGGTTGCCTCTCCTGCTTTGCTGTGCCCCTCCTCCTTGTCTGCTGTGCTCGCCCTTGTCCCTCCTGGTTTGTCTCCCGCGTTCTGTGTGTCTGTGTTGCTCCTCCCCCTGTCTGTTGGCGCTCCTGGGTGCCACTGTCGCACACCCCCTCCTGTCCCACCCGCCTGCCCCCCCCCCGTACGAGGATTTCACGTCTCCGTACGACGTGGACTGTCCCGTGCGCGGTTGGCTGGTCACGGCCCTGTTGCCACCCCCGTGGCGGGCACCTCCCGGCGCACAGGGCGCAGCTCCCGCCCTTATGGAGTACGTGGGCACCTTGTAGAGGGAGGGCGGGGGGGGTGTTTGCTGATGGCTCGCTCGGCGTGCGCCGCATTTGGTGGTTGCTGCAGTGCTCGCACCTCATGGTTCCCTTGTGTATTGTTGTGTGTCCTGTTGGGGCTCGTCTCGTCGCCCCCCCCCCCCCCCCCGCCCCCCAGGAGACCCTGAGTTGTTAGAGGCGCCGAAGGCGCCGAACAAATTTTTTGGCCTAAACTGACTTGCGCCAAAGGCGCCAGAAAATTTTTTTGATTGGCCGAAGGCCCGGAGAAAATTTTGCCCAATCAGGTAAGGGGTGTCAGACCCCCCCCCCCCCCCCCAGGAGATGCTGAGCTGTTGAGCAAAACTTTGGGCACCCCTCCTGCCTACCACGTTTCACTTGGACGACCAATTACCTCCGTGTCCTTCAGCAGCTTAAGTTTTGGACCCCAAAACATAAGCGCCGGCCCGCGAGGGCATGAGGTGACTCACTCGACACCACTGGGCCCTGAGTCAGGCAAATGGGTACCTGGTCCCCTCCAATGCACAGTTCCCCGGGAATCCCGACGGGGCACAGATTCGCAATATCTTTGGTCACATAAATGCGGTTGCCCGGGCACGTCCAGCCGATCAAGAACTCCCACAGCCGCTCCTTCTTCACTTCGGTGTCGATCGGGCAGAGGGTACTGGACACGGTGCACTCGGTAGGTCCGTAGGCGGTGACGAACCGCACCCAAGGGCACGACGCACAGAACCGCTGGATCTTGCGCATCTCCGTCTTGTCACTGCACAACTCCTGCCAACGCAGCCTCGTCAACAGCGCCGGCTTCAAGAACGGCATCTGCGGCGCGTGGCGCAGGAGATGGGGCAGAGCATACAATCATTAAACACGTCGTGATGAGCCGCAGCCATGCAGCACCTTGCAATTGCGTTGTCATACGGTTGTGTGGGTTATACTTGTACTAAGTTGCGCAGTGCACTGTTCGTTCGCTGGCTGTCACACTGGAGCTCGGAGATCGCAACGGCACTTTACCTCAACCCGGGGTACTAAAGTAGTACTTTGCTGCCCGGATGTAAGACAAAGCAGTTGCAAAGCAGCACATCGGTGCAGGGCTGAGGAAAATGGCCTCTGCAAAGTGGCATGTGTGACAAAGGACGTAGAACTCCCTGTGACACATGTGGCCTTGGTAGCACGGGCGCACGACACCGGCATTCTGTGACCCTGGCCAGGCCTGCGCTGCGTGACACTGGGTGGCGTCGCAGCACAGCACTGTGCGGAGGACCCCTGGCTGCCGACCCCGTGACCCAGGGAGTTTTTGATCCGCCAGGGATGGGGCGCGATGGGGGAGGGGGGAGGGGGGGGTTTAGGTGAGACGGGCGAAAAAATGGTGCCAACCACAATTTCCAAGTGGACGTGGGAACGAAATGGCGGCGCATTCTGCGGAGAAGAATGGCTTATGCCGTGGGCCCCTTCTCCGAGAACATTTTCTATGGAAAAGCACGTGCAAGAAAATGCGAGGCAAATCACATTGAGTGCGTGTACTTGTGGAATCTTCGCACAGCCACACAGTGCCCACTCCCGTTGGTCTGTGGTGACGGCTTCAGTTGGTGCCCACTCCCATCTTTCCTTCATGGTTTAGATGTGGGTACACACGGGTTTGGGTTTGGGCACTGTTTTGCCTGAAGAATGTGGTCCTGCAATGGAAGGAAGCGCTGGTGGGCACACATTCTGGTGTACAGACTCCCCTGACGATGGCCCGTTTCAATGGGGGTAAAGCAGCCGCATGAAAATAGATCATGTCTTGAGTGTGTGGCACGGAACGACAAACCTCCAATGAAACGCATGCCCCTCTTCCTCTACGTCGCCCTGCACCGCAAACCAGGAGGCACAGCGCTCTTCCAAACCAGACTTGGCGGCACCGCTGATGAACCATGACTGATAGGCAATGACGCGCGGCGTGAGAAAAAGTGACAGTGTTTGCAAAAGGCCGCCCACTACCACCGTCTTTCCCTGCCAAAAAAAATCATGTCACTTGCAGGAAACCCCAAAAACCGTTTGGGTCAACTCAGGTAATGTCAGCGTGAGTTGTGGGGGTCATATCATATGCACTGAGTTGTTTGCGGTGGTGCCCAACACAGAAGTCAGTGATGGGACGCTACGGTTTCCTCCTGCGGTGCGACTGAAAGACGGCTGGCTAACCGTGGGGCACCACGCATCCAACACATCCCGTGCCTTTGCATACCAGCACGTAAAACGCAGCGGGGGTCGTGCAGCACAACGTCGCACGCTGCGACATCAACACATCCGCGTGGCGCTGTGCATCGAAGGGCTCCCGCACATCGGCGGGGGTCACCACGATGGAGGCCCCGAGGCAGAGCGGCTTGATGATCTCCGAAATGCTCTGGTCAAACGCGAAGGAGGCCAACCAATTGTGACTGTCCTCTCGGGAGAAGGGGCAGACGTTGGCGTCGTAGTCCGACAGTACGCTGGCCGCGTACGTCAAGAGGTTGCGGTGCAGGACCACGACCCCCTTTGGCCGCCCCGTACTGCCGCTGGTAAAGATGCAGTACGCCGGCAGGTCAGGGCAGTTGACGAAGGGGACCGCAGGGCCCTGTGATGGCAAAGACACGAGAAACAGCAACCTGTTGCCTGCCATTCAGTGGCTGTGGCGACAGGACTCAGTCACTCCCACAGGCATTCTCTCCGGAGCAAGAGTGGAATTGACTCTGACAAGAAAGACCGACCCCTCCCGTGCATGACAATGGAATGAACCCAAATGGGCGATCAAGATCGAGTATTGGGACCGAGCTGGTGGGAAGGGGGAATCGCACGATGTACACAAGTTGGACCATGACCACATCCATGAGGACACCAGGCAAGGAGCACCCCGAAGGACCCTGCTAAAGGACCCTGCCATGGGATCCCGCTGAAACTCACTGTGAAGGATCCCCTGAGCGACGTCCCAAAGGAAATACGCTCGAAAGGGGCCATCTAAAGAACCAAAAGGACCCCTCTTAAGGAGCCCCTGAAGCCCCCCCGAAAGGACCCCATGACACCCCCCCCCCCCCCGAAAGGACCACCATGAAATGACCACTAAGTGGCCCCGCAAAGGACCCCGCTCAACGAACCCTGTGAAAGATCCCCAAAAAAGACCCCCTTGAAATACCCTCTTAAAGGCCCCGTGAAGGATCCCCATGAAGGGACCCCCACCCCCTTGTACCCACTAAATGACCTTTCCTAAAGGATCTAGGCTCATTTGACATTTATGCAAGCAAAAAGGGGTCAAAAGTGGGTTCAAACAGCTTAGAACCACTTGCTTTAGCATCCCAAATGGTCTATGATTGTGGAAGAATGCTTTTTTGGGCCTTTTTTTGACGCTTTTTCGGTTCCAAAATACCCCTTTGTAGTGCTTTTCGAGAACCCACGTGGACTAATATGGGGCAAAACCAGCTCCAAACAGGCCGAAACCACTTGTTTGAGCACCCCAAGTAGTCTAGGAAGGACTTAGGAAACAATCACGTTCCACCAATTCTTGACCCACACGGCTACCCCTGCAACCCTACCCAGCACGTATAAAGTGCAACACTCCATGGTGCCAATGAAGTAATGAAGGGTTGATGGTGCACAAACGGGCTAATAATCTTCTCATTCACCATTCGTCATCACCACAAGGGTCCCCAAATACTCAAAGTGGGCAAATGAAGTTGAGTCTTCAAAAACTAGGCGTTGCATGTCCTTTTAGGGTTGTTGTTGGCCATTTTACTTCCCCACCCCCCAAAAAAAAGTCATGGAGACTGTTCGTGCGATCAACAAACTACTGAAAGAGCCCCAAAATGTTTTTTCGTCATCCATGTTGGTTTCAATGCAACTGGCCCCCACCACATACATTCCATACACCATAAACTGGGCAGAACCACGGAACACATCGTTCTAGGCTTCTTGGGAATGTGGGAGGTTCTGAAAACCTGCAGCTACGCCTGGTGCATGGCCATTTGCAGAGAAATGCACCCATGGGTCAAAAAAAGGGACGCATGTGTGGGTAGGGGAGCTGGGGAGAAGGAACCTGAGGGCGCACACGGAACGTGTCTGGCGTAATGATGATCGGGGTCACATTGGCCATCGTGTCACGCTTTGCAAGGTCTGGGCTGGTGCACACCAACTCGATATTGCAATCCTGTTGCGACATAGTGAAGGGGCGCGTGTGCTTCGGCTTGGGGTTTGCACGAGGTGATGCGGGTGCTGGGCTGAGATTAGCACAGACTGCGAAGAAATATTGAAAAATGATGACTCCAACAACGCCCCTGCAGCTGCTCTCAACTGCTGCGCCATCCCTTTGACCTGTGCATCAGCTCTACCTCCCCTCCACATCCGTCCAAATGCCGGCATACAATTCGAAATCAGAGGTTCTTACAAAATGGGTGTTGGCACAGGACTGCACCGCAGGTGATGGATCAGAAGACTCAGGGCTGAGGAATACCTCCAAGATGCAATCAAGGCGGTCTTTGGGAAGCGTGGGGTTCAGAGGCACAAAGTATCCGCCGGCTCTGTGAATGCCCAATTCTCCCACGATCAGCCACGGGCTGTGATACATGTACAAACCCACTGCTTGTCCCGGCTGCAACCCAGCGGTCCTCAGATTTCGGGCTAAGATGTCTGCGCAGTGCCGCAGGTATCCGTAAGTCAGCTGCACGGGTCCCTCCCGGATGGCAATTTGGTTGGGCTGGGTCAGGGCATTACGATCGATCCACTCGGTCACCGTCAGCGCCCCTTCCGCACGGAAGGCATCCGGTGTCCACTCAGGAGGGGGTTGAAAATCCTGTAAAGCGTGCCAATAGCGCAGGGGGCGACAATTGCAAGGAAGGAGCAGGTCAGAGCACGACGGGTATGCAGATGGATGTCATATGTCGACAGCCCTTACCAACAATTTTGGCGGGGAGGAGAGGGGAAGCCATGAATGAAAAATCCGGATGTCCGTGCTGTTCCTGTCCTCACAATGATGGCCACCAACTCCCTCCGCCCCCAGGAAGGGCCATCACAAAGCATATGCTTCATGCTTTTGTGGTTCAGCCCCGTCCTCCCGTTGCGGTGGATTCCCTCCACTCGCCCACACACTCCACACAACACTGTTGGTGGCACAGGAAAGACTCTGTAGCACCCTTCAGCAGAGACCTGCATTGCTGTTGTCATTTCGTGAAAAGTCACTTGTGTAGCCAGGAGCGCACTGTGCACGGATTTCTGGCCGCTGCTTTGCGATGCAGCGCTTGGCCGGTCACTTTGCAGGTGCACTGCCATCCAGCACACAAACAGAGATCCTCTGAAGCAATAATCACTTCTTTCTCCCAGGCCTTTTGGTTTTAAGGGTCGCCTAGGTCCGTCGGGTTGCGGTTTCCCATTGTGCCGGGCCGTGCACTCCGTCCATGCGTATGCCGCCCCCGTGGGTTCCATCTCCGTTAAAAAGTGTATGAGCGTTGTGTCCCCATGGGGACAAGCTGCTGCTGCCATACAGTGGCCTTGCCATGCAGGATTGCTCTCAGAGAAAGGAGTGGTGTTGGTTGACAGTGACAACAGTGACAACAATTTTGCGCCACTGAGCGCACACCGGCATACACCAACGAGAAATCTAGATGCAGAACTTGAGAACATAACAGTTGAGCCTGCCCTCACGACCTTACATGGTGTGGCCAACAAGTGGCAAACAAGCGTCATTGGATTGAGCATCAAGCTTGTCAACTGCCACTATGGGAGTACAGACGCAACCAATATGCCGGTCTACAATTGAAGAATGGCAGAATTCTCACGTATGTGCACAACTTCAGTGTTCTGGGATAATACCTAAACTGCATGGGCAGGGTGGACTGCATGAAGAGCATAGGCGGCAAGAAAAGCAGTTTAATCTAGTGGCAACAACACTTGCACTGATTCGAAGACCAAACAGGTTTTCATATCACTGGCGGAACCATGTTCAACGGTTTTTCTCTTTAGAGATGGGTGTTGGTGCGGTGCTCTGGTAGTTTTGACCGTGTTGGTACGAGCGTACACGGGATGTTCTGCGCAAGTCATGAAACACCAGTCAGGGCACAACAATTAGTGGCGTGTGACATCGACCATTAAATGGCAATCGATGAGACCAATGCCCATTGACAACATATGTGAGGGGCACTATGTGCAAGGAATGCTCAAATTTGCTCAAACGCAAAATGCTCAAATTTGGGAACCAAAACCATTCACACGTATCTCGTTGAGATCCCAAACAGTGGGGAACCGCTTGCCTGTGTGCCGTGTCATGACCCAAATGATGCAGAAATTTCACACTCCTCCTTCCCAGCACCTGTGGGACTTTGAAAACGCTGCACCTGAACAGAAACGTCTACTGTGGCTGGATACGAATTGAACGGCTTGTCCATGGCAAACCACTGTTTCAAAAATAAAAAACGAGTTTTCGTGTACTTTGTGGGCCCAAGCGTTGCCCTATGAACGTGGCCATATATCGTCAAGGAGCAACCATTGCCTTATCCATTACAACCATTCCGTGGGAATTGGAAAGTCTGCAAAACAAAACAGACAGGGCCAAAAGTCAGCATCGGATGGAGAGTACAATACAAAACCAGACCTCATCCTCCTCCGCGCGCGGACATTCTGGAAACTTGAAAATCAAAAGAGACCCAATTAGCAAACCACGAAACACCAGCAAATCAGGCGCCCGCCTTTTGCTTTCACCGTGTTTGCGACATACAGTTAGTCTCGTGCCTCCCTCAAATGAGTCTCCTTTGGTGGAGTTTTGAAAACGCAAAATAGGACCGCCTTTTTACAAAACACTTCCTGACATCATTTAGGCGGAGCAGGTTCTGCCGGCCCATGCCATCCCATGCCACATATCACAGAGAATGGACTCAGCACGGGGTCACACAACGCTGTCAGTCACACAGGCATACGCGCGGTAGACTCCAACGCACCCGGAACTCAAGACACCAGGATGACGAAGAGAAAAGGCAGCAGTACAACAAGCACACGCAGAGACAGGGTCACCTCGAGCATCTCCCGCTGTAACTCACTGTCCAACCACTTCAAGGCCCCCAGCTCCGACGAAGGCTGTGCAACAAGTGCCTCAACGAGGTTGCAGACGTAGTGCACGGCGAGTGCCATCATGGGCTGATCAAAACGATCCGCGTTGTACGCCAACTGAAACATCACCTGTGCACAAACGCATGGAATCTTTGAGACAAGGTGCACGTGCATCTGCGGCGACGGTGCCCAAACGGTGTCATAGGGTTGCCCCACTTCCCGGACCAGCCCCCGGCTCCGCCTACTGCGCCTACTGCGCCTACCGCCGTCTGTTTCCTGAATTTCGTGCAACGTTTCTGGAAGAGTGCGCCAGGATTGACCACCTGCCCCCATGGCCCTCTGGTGGAGGCCTATGGGCCAAGAAACATGGCGCACCAAAGGGAGGGTCCTGCACTGAAATGTAAGACTCAACAAAGCAGCCGGGCGGTGCCTAAGAAAGCCCTCGATATACAAGTGACAAACTCCTTCACACTTCACTTGGCTCATCACAAGCCCCCGCCCCCCGCACTGGGGGGCTCCAGTACAGCAATGATACGGCCCAGGGAGGGGGGAAGTATTAGAAGGGGGGGGAAGGGGGGGGATGTTTTTCCCCACTGTTGTCACTTTGGTCTGGAGGGGGGGGGGAGGGGGGTCCAGGGGGGGTACCCCCCCCTCCTCCTACGGTGTACGGCTGTTCTAATACATCACTGGGCCCAAGGGGATTCTATTCCAGCACCAAACCTCATTGCACCCGCAGTCTGCCTTGCGCCGTGTGACGGCTCGAGGACTAAGGTGCCGGGGCGCAATGGCGGCGCCTGTGTAGCCTCAGTGTGCACGTCTTGTTCACGACGCCGAGAGGCAGCTGGCGCACAGCCTCGTCCACGAACAAATTGCGGGGTCCCGCTTAAAAAAAAGCGCGCAACACAATTCTGGGGTACAAACGGTGCCGGATCCCCATAAAAAAAAAATAGCGGGGCTGTAAAATACATCAAACCGCAAACAACCCCCAGTCCAAACACTTTGGCCCATTGCCCGGTCCACTGTGCACATGGCCCGCACACCTGGTCGCCTTGGAAGAACACCTCCAGCACAGCGCTGTGGTCAATGTCCTCCGATTCCATGTGCACGGCCTCAAGGCCGGACATGCACAAGTTATCCGCCAACGCCGTGCTGTTGAACTGGCTCTGGTGGTTCTGGAAGTTGATGAAAGTGTCGAAGAGGGGCTCAGTGGCGGGCACGCCGCTGCACTGGCGGATGGCGGGCAGGCCCAGCGTCTCGTTCTGGAGGGCCTGTGTGTACCGCTCCTGGCAGCTGTGCAGCCATTCCCGCACGTGTAGCTTACTCTGGGCCTCACCCACCTGCGCAAAAAAGGTTCCCAGAACCCTGATTCTTACGTGATTTGAAGCGATGGAGGAGGGGGGGGGGTCCATGGGGGAGGCCCCCCCTGCCAAAATGAAAATTAAAGCAACACCCCCCCCCCACCCCTCCACCCCACCCCAGGTGGTGCCAAGTTGTTTAAAAGAGCCCTGGTTCAGGGGCCCACCGCCCCCTCTGGAGCAGCTACACCGGCGGGTGAGTGGGCGCAACATGACCGGGTCACTGTGGCGCACACCCAGTGCGGCGCGGACGGTGCCGCACGGCACCATTTGGAGAGGCTGCGGTCTACAATGACTGACAGCAACTGCAGGCCCACGCATATTGGAAGGCTCGGCACAGCGGCGACCAACCTCGGGACTACGGGCCAAATGTCGGGGGGATCGGAGGAGGGGGAGGAGGACTTTCGGGCACTTCCCAACGCCTCCAGCGGCGAACTTCAACGCCTGACGGCAGCCGTCAGGCTCACGCAAGGGCAAACCGTTCCCCCGCACCTCAAACCACACCCCCATGCGAGACCGGCACATGCCAACACACCTGCAGCCGCAGCGGCACCTGATGCACCAGCATCCCCACCATCTGGGCCACTCCACTGACCGGCACCGCACGCCCGGCAGAGAGCACCCCGAACACCACGTCCTCTGTGTTGGCCTGCTTCGCCAGAAACAAGCCCCAGGCCGCGGCCACGAGCAAACTCAGCGTCACTCCCGAATCATGGCAGAACGTCTGCACGGGCTCAGCGCGGATTGTGCGCCTCTCGCGCTTCGTCACGAATCGCGGACGCTCCACGGGTTTACGGCCCTGCAAACAGGACAAGGGCACACATCAAGTCAGGGGCGGGCCGCGGCTTCCCGTTGCCGGGCATTTCTTGTGTCGAATCCACGCCCAAATGGTCCGAACTAATACTTCCGAATGCGGAGAACGGGCCTGAAGCCCCGTCGCCTCTCAGACGCTGCTTTCTGGTCTCACACTCCCCCTGTCCTGCGCTTTCAAGCCCCACTCTCCCCCTGCGCTTCCCAGACCCACTCCCCCTGCGCTTCCCAGTCCCGCTCCCCCTGTGCTTCCCAGTCGAGGGCGGTGTGCCGTGGACTAGCAAATGCCATCGTATCAGGGATTGTCAAGTGGAGTGCAAGCGCAACTCTGCAGCCCGAATCGCAGTCCTGTCATTGGCTCCTGATCAACAATCCCCTGACCAGGCCACGGCTTACTGGCGACCGCGACCTATACCGGGGGAGGGGAGGGGAGGGGGGGGTCAGAGGCTAAAAACAAAATTCTTGCACCTACAATCGACCTCCAATTTCGGGCCCCTTTGATAAATTTCACTTTTCTCCTGAGGAAAAATTTTCTGATGTGGGTGGGGTGGGTCAGGCGGAGGAGCCCAGGCTCCCCCCCCCCCCCCCCCCGGACATGAAAGGACGACAAATGCAGTGGCAATGTCAACAGCCCGAAAAGGACAGCCACACACTCGCACAAACAGACCCAAAAGGGTGACACTGGAGCAGGAGAGCGGGCGAACCATCTTCAACAAAGTCGGCTCCACGAAGTCTGAAAGTGTGGCTTTCCAGAAAGTGGTCAAATCAGCGATGTCAAGGTCGTTGTAGAAGGAGACGTAGCTCTTGAACAGTGGACGTGTCGGTGTGTACGTGAGGTCGGCAGCAAGGAGGGCAATGTCCTCGATGAGCAGCTCACTGGACCACCCGTCGATGAGAACGTGGGAGAAGATCCAAATCACACGCCAGCCTCGCTTTGTCAGTACGCAGGCGCATCGCATCAGCGGGGGCTTTTCGAGGTCGAAGCCTTTGCGGAGCTGAAAGGACGCAGATGGGGGGGCAAGGGGCCAAGGGCAACGTCAACTACAAAGGGGCGGGGGTGCGAGCAGGGTTGCATTAGAAGGGAACGGACCCCAGAGGCAACCCCAGAAGCGGTTGGATAGGGGGTTGGAGGAGGTTGCAAAAGCGGTTGGGGCCGGTCACTGTTGGTTACACATGCCATTGAAGCTGGTGCTTGCCGTTGTGGAGACAGCGGCTCTACGTAGGCTGGACGCCCTGGGAAGGGGGGGGGGGGGGGGGGCTCCCCTCCCTTCTCTTGAGGTGTCAGGTTTACCCCCATGTTGCCCCATCTCCATTCCCTGAGAGCACATCACATTGCCTACGGGCGAACCCCTGGCCGTGTGCCACACGCCAACCATGAAAACCCTGGCCGCATGCTTCCGCAGGACCATGGCGCATGAGCGCCCGCTGGGCACATCGAACCGGTGCCTCGGGGAACAGGGGCCTTTGGAGCACCACAGCGGAAAGAAAGGGGGGCGGGGGGTTGGCGGATTGGAATAGAGGACAGCGGGAGGTGGTCCGTAAAGACTGGTCGGTAGCCTTGTCTCGTATCCAGCGCTTTCTTTTTCGGGTGAATTTCTTTTGTCGTTCATGGTCGTCTGTGTCTATTGGCAGTAAGGAAAACCGCAGTTGCATGGATCACAGTGGAATATGAAGGCTACCGCTCAACACTGCAGCAGACTGACCCCCGTGGCGTCCACTGCCCTGCCTGCGCCGGCGGCCGCTTCACTCACATGCAGTCGTTCCCGTGAGCGAAATATGGAAGGTGCTCTCTGCCACTGACGCAGTGGGACGTGTGAAACAGGGCCATGGGACTCCGGATTACCCAGTGTCACCCGTCAGTGCTGTGCTGCATCCAGGCGGTTTGCCCTTTGGTCGCGATGGACTACAGCCACATACAAGCGGGTTACCACCGCCATGCAAGAGGGCCGAGGTCCATGCGCTATTGAAACTGGGGGATCGGAACTGCAGAAAAAGGGGGGGGGGGGCAGAAAAACAACGATTGATATGTATCAGACAATATTGAGCCAGCGGCAGAACAATGCGGAGAAGTGCGGACAAAAAAATCTCCCAACTTGTCCAGAGTCCGTGTCTCCCGTCAAAAAATGGTACCAGTACAAAAGGGACTCGAAGGACGGCCAAGACACGTTATCTGGTGCTCCACAACAGCCAAAATACAGGACCGAAAGCTCGCGGAGTTTTCGGTGAGCAGCGGCGGGTTTCCATCTTTTCGTCAGTGAGCGCCGGTGAGCAGTTTTGGCAAAGGTCTCAGAAAAGCATCACCTCGACCCTCCTCAAGGGATTTCTGTAAACCTTGCCCGCCCATACGCCCATGGGCATGACTTCGACACGCACACGTGCATACGCACATAAAGCCCTGCTGAACCAGGTATTTCAGTACAGTTTCAACTCAAAATAACAACTCGCAAATATGTCGGCTGCGCATTGCAATCATCGGCAAAAACAGGAATGCCTGCGTCCAGCGGACTGACATGCTGTCGACATCTCTTCGCAGAAGCACAGAAACACGTGCCACGCCCAGTACCAAATAGTACCTATTTATGGCCCGTGATGTTGGGCACAATACATGCAGCGTGGATTGCCGCCGCCGCCGCCGCCGGCGGCCCCCAATGGGATCAGCAGCTAGTCCTTGCCCCACGCCAACGTAATCGTTTTTGGCGATAATTTTCATCCCATTTTGAAGTGCCATTCTTCGATCTGAGCTGCCGGCAGTGGCACCTGATGTCGGGCCCGTACCATGCCTCCCGACTCGGTCACGCATTGGAAAATACCACGTTTCAAAGCAAATAGCATACCTCATCCCTCAGGATCGTCTCAAAGGCAGCCGCTTCATCCAACTCCCCCGTGATATCGTACTCGTTCCAGGCGGGCTCACAATAATCAGCGCCGTAGACAACCTGAACATACGGGAGGCACATCACCGTGGGCATCGACATTGAAACAGACACATTCGTCATGCACCAGGCCCACACCCATTCACATGTCTTCACTTGTGTGGCCGAGCCCATGTAGTCCGGTAGCCCCCAATCGCAACACGCAATTCCCGCTGAACAGTTCGAACCCACGAGCCGCGTCAGCACCCGCACCGACCCCCTTGCACGCCGACACCCGGCGGCATCTCCGTGGGTATCGTGCCTGGCCCTGCGGCCCACACCCAACGGCAGTGAGGACCACGGACCCCCGGACCGCACGGCCCTGGCCCTGGGGCGGGCCGTGACTCCCGCCAGCGCCAGCGGGTGTGGCCCCAGGAGGGCACGTCGGCGTTGCGGTGCCTGTGCGCCCCCTCCGCCTTCTGCAGCTGCGGGACCGACTGCTCCACTCGGCGGTGCCAAACGGGTGCTGCACGCGGGCACACCCACGCGAGACGGTGCGCGCACGTGGGGTCGGGAACACGCCGTTCTGTGGGTCAGAGCGCAAGATTTCGTCCCGTGGCTCCCCGTCGCAGCATCACTGCTCCCGTGGCGTCCCCCGTGCCGCGTCGGCGCCAGCGGAGGCGTCGCAGACCCTGAGACTCGCACCCCCCGACCGCAAACAAGACTGAACGTCTTTTTCAGTGAAAAGCCCCCGCATCGTTTGGCACACCAAAACTGGTACGACTGCGATTCCCGTAGCGCCCGCGCACAGAAATCGCCATGTCACCACCAAAGCCGGTGCAACCGCCAACAGCGGTGGATCGCCTGCGAGTCATCCATAACGGTAGTCGGTTGACCGCTACCCGCCGGCAATAACTGCCACCAAAACCGGGGGTCGTGGACTTGCGTTGAACCCCCGCCCCAACCCCCGCACACACTCCAGTCCCTTGAGGAAATCCCGGCTTCGGGGCCATCAACCCGGGCCTCTGTGCGGCTGAGCCTGAGCCAAACGTGACCCTCCCCCATCGGCTGAACCGGTTGTTGGACGGTGCACAGGAGAGGGCGGGTGGGTCCAGTGTTCACAGACCTGCGCGTCCCGTCCACCCAAAAACCGTCCCCCGCCGGAGCGCACACCTGCACGTAACCGGTCGCGCCGTCGAACACAAAGCCGGTGCGCAGCGTCGCGGTGTGGCGGACGAGGAGCCGGACGGCCTCACGGAACGTACCCGCGGCGTGTCCCGAGGTGAAGTCCAGCACCATGTGCAGGTTGTACACGGTGTTGTTGGGGTCCGCCAGGATTTGTGACAGAAGGCCCTGCAAAATGCGATACGATGGTCCAGTGCCGAAGCGGAGTTGTGCAGCAGTTGAGCGGGCGACGGCCAGGCCTCGCCCCGACAAAACCCTTTGTTTTGTCACCGTGACATCGAATGGGGGCAATACCTTCCGTAAGCGCACCCAAAGCGCAACTAAAGCGGTCGTTTCCGCCGGATTTGAATGCCAACGGCCGTCAACTGCTTCGGCAATCAAAAGCTGCTGGCGGTTAATGGCCAACCGCAATTACTAACCGCCAACAGCCGGCGGTCAACAGCCACTCACGCCATACAAACCGCGCGTCTTTTTTTTCGCGCACAAGCGGCACCGCATCATGCGGGACGGGTGCCACTGCTAAATCTTCAACCTTCAACCCTCCCAGCGTCCCCCAATGTCAGGGGGATGCCACAGGGTAAATATCAAAAATGGTCACCAAACAATTGCCATTTCCCGCACCGAAAATTCGTACTGTTCCGCCCGCCCTGATGTTGTCTGGGATGGAGCCACACTGCTCCCAATCCCCGGGGCCCCACGCCGTCTATTGGGCGGTCACGTGTTTTCCAGAAACATGGGAAACATTGAATCACAGAAACGAGGCCGTCCACAGCCACGGAACTGAAACATTCACCGGTGCAATTGACACCGCGTGGCTTTAAATTGGGATGAAGTTGGGCGAAGTTGTAGCGCACCATCACGTTCCCCACAAAAAAAAAGTGAAAAAACTGAGCTGCTTTTGCAATTGTCCCCCGTGTCCTCTGTGGAGGCCGCACGGCAGTGCATGATCTTATGCCTAGGACCCGAGCCGCACACCTGCTGCAGCGGGATCAGCGGGTAGCAGTCCTCCACTTGGCGACCATTCCCGAACTGCTCCTGCAGGAACTTGGCGCTGGGGAACTTGCACATGGGGAAATCCGCCGGTGACAAACCGCCGGAGTGCGGGTCTGCGCAATGGGCAATCACTTCCCGAATGCCAAGAGCGACGTGATCTGCCAGCGCCCGCACACGAGCGGCCTCCAAACAATTTGCCCCCGTGAGCGTGACGGTGAGTCTGCCAGACTCAACGATGGCGTTGATCACAAGTAAATGTGGGGCCATGACGGGGCCCATGACCTGTAAAAGGCGGGGTAGCAGGCCAGGGTACGGAAAGCGTGGGCCAGGCTTTGAGAAGTACAAAATCGGAATCAAAACGCAAAGCAGAAGGCAGAAGGGGGCCCTACCCTTCAACAGATGTGCATGGAGAGAGGTGTGAACTGTATTCATTTGGCTACAACAGGTTACCCTACCCCATGGCGGAACCCCATTGTTTGCGGTCGCCTGACACGCATGGGTGTTACCACATAGGACATCACCCCCATCATCAAACAGGGAATATCCTAATGCACCTTGTTGAGGTAACACACAAGCACACAGGGGTCACCACTGTGCCCGTACACGCTTACAGCACACAGACGGAAGGGGGGGGGGGTTGGAGCCGGCCCCGCTGCGACCTAGCCCCGCAAATATCTGTCGAGAATGGGGGGGGCTGGCCATGCCGGAGGGGGAGGCTGGGGTTCGGAGGGATTTGGGGCTGCAATCAAGTCCGCATTGCCAGCCGTCCAGCCGCGCCTGCCACACCACGGCTTTCCTCGTCCACTGTCCACATGCGATCTGTTCGTCAGCAGCGTCTGCCTCCCCCGTGCCGCTGTGCCCCGCTGCACTCAGTACTCACTACGCAGTTCTGCTGGGGGATGGACTCTGCAGGGGGTGTTTGGGAGGGAGGTTGGGGGGTTGGAAGCGGAGCGGTCAAAGAGGGACCGAAGGGCGGGAGGAGGGGGGGGGGGGGGGGGCGCTCTCGAAAACCAAGCGAAACGAACAAAAGGGAAACGGCCTCCGGGGTCGGTTGCACGCACCGCGCCAGTCAGGGGCATCCGACGGCGGCTAAGCGGTAGCCGACGGTGGTCAGGGAAATAAAACGTCTTTCAGTGCGGTCTCTGAAGTCACGTCCAGTCATTTGTGGGGCCATGTCGGTACAATACCTCTACATCAACGTCTGCCATCTTGAAATCCGGATACGACTCGTCCTCTGAGACCTGCCCCAAGTAGTTGAACACCACCTCCGGGCTGGGGTACTGGGCCTCGCCCCCGAGGGTCTGCAGGGCACCGTATCCGATGCCGTTGCTGGGGATCGCCCGCCGTCGGTCCTTCACCGCGACCACAAGGGCCCCAATGTCCTCCGCACACTCCGTCGGCAGTCGGAACGGGAAAATGCAGGTAAACCAGCCCACGGTCCGGGAGACATCCGGACCGGTCTCGAGGCTGCGGCCGTAGCCCTGTCAAGAACGAACGGACATCGCAGACCAGTGGGTCGAGGGGTGGGGGGGGGGGGAAGGCGGCAAAGTGCGCACACGGCGTTGGGGGGGAGACGCCATAAATGTGGGGCTGTGGTCGTGGGATGCCAAGTCGCGAATTGGAAGCTTCCGATGGGCCAATCTGGACCAATGCACCGGCGGTGGACGGATCGTCCAGCAACTCCCGCCGGGAGGAACGGGCCGCCCATCATGACAACAGAAATCAGTCGGTTCTTTGCGCCGCTGCAATTGAGGGCTCCGAGGGACAACGGCTGTGGCCGGTCACTAAGGGCAGCTGGCAGTTTGACTGGAAGCGGTTGATGGTGTTGGTGGTTGACCCGCGGCAGTCGGCGAATTCGCGCACACCGCACGCTGCGCCGATGACGAGAAGAGTTAAGGACACAGGCACATTTGGTTTTTCCGCCTTGGAACATATGACACAAAGCCCTTGTTTTTCTCGTTCCGTCCAGGACAACCCTGAAGGTACAGGGCAGCTTATGGATTCAGAATGCGCCATATGTCTCATTACTCCGTGTGCCATCCTTTTTCAACATCTGTTTTGTTTCAAACGAACTCTCCACAAACAGCACCGGGCGGCCTTGAGCAAGGAAGGCTGAATAATGCGCTGGCCAGCCTCGTAAAAACCAGAACGCTTGTTGACACCGTCTTTGACCAACATCACAATCACGGTGCAGAGCAAATACGTGTGTCCCACAGCAACACCAAATCACAAATAACCGAAATGGGCGAACATTACGGTACGCTTTTACGGCAGCGCCGGATGTTGGCATTTGATAATAATTGACAAAATTTGTTGGGATTGCATGGCCCAATGGGTGTCGGTTGGCAGTGCCTGCAGGCGTAATGGTTCCTTTTCACGCTATTCCGGGCAAGAAAACGTGTCCATGCGATAGAACATGGTACCCACGCCTACCTCAGTGGTCAGTTCGGTTGGAGGTGAGGTTTGGTGTTTTGTCGGGGGTAACGCCCGGCGGGCGGTACGAATGTCAGGAGACAGTGGGCTGCGCTGCTGAATCTCCAAATGCAAGCGGTCGGTGCAATTGCACAAGTTCTTTTTGCGCTGACGGAGTACTTGCTCGACTGCTGGTGTCTGTACCCATGCAGCACAGACCGCCGTGTCGCCCGGGCCCCACGGCACACGTGGGCCCTGGCCGCAGGCCGAGGGCAAGACAAAGCAATCACGTCCACAAACCTCCAAATCGATCAGAGGGCGATCGTCCCCGAACTGTCGGTGGAACCCCCGCGTCAGGCCAGCGAGCAGAAGCTCCTCCGCGCTGCAGCGGTACGCAGCCCCACAGAGAGAGACCACGGCTGCCGTCTCTGCCGCGGTGTACCTCAGCACAATCGGCGCCCCGCGGGTGTTGTCCCCGGAGGATCCGCCGGTGGCACGCGGCAGCCGCGTGGGCGTCCCCTCGGCGAACTGGCGCGCCCAATACGGCCCCTCGGCCTCCTTCAGCGCCGGGGCCGTGGCCCAGGTCTGAAGGTGCGTGGTCCACGTCTGGAAACTGGCCGTTTTGGGGGCCAGGGTCAGGGCCAGGCCCGTCTTGTGGTGCATGTACAGGCTCAAGAGGTCTCCGAGGAGGAGGCGCCAGGACACGGCGTCCACGACCAAATGATGGAACACGAAGGCCACGAGACCCGAAACAGGGGCGACGGCCACGAGCACGGGGTTTGCGAGGGTGACCTTGGCCTGCAGCTGATTCAGGGCTTCGGCCTACGGAGGTGGTGCAGGTGGGGCACGAAGAAGTGGACGGCCCCATATCCTGAGGAACTCCCTCTGATCGCGTGTGGATGCAGAAAGCAACCAGTTCAACCGCAGCCCCCGCCCTCTGTGTGACATTCCGTCGGGTTGTTGTTTCTTTACGGGGCCCGGGACAGTCACCCGTTCTTCCCTCCGCGTGCTGCGTCGGGTCGCTGCGGCCTGTGTTCCTGTTGGTGCCCCCCCCCCCCCACCCAACGTACGGTCACCAAACCGCCTCCCTCGGATGTTGGGTCGAGGCAAGAAAGGGCGGGAAGTGCACAACGGACCGCCGACGACGGCTGTCCTGAATGCAAAGGCTGGACTGTGTTATGCCCCACGGCGCGTGAGGGAGGGAGCGCGGAGTGCAATGATTTTTCTGATGCGGGGGCTCACTCGGCCCACAGTCTGCGCGGGTATCGCCCCCGAGCGGGTCTGTGCGACGCAGCAATGGACCCCCCGACCCCTCGCCCACATGACGCGCAGCGGCGGACCTCGTCCCTGTCATCAACGTCCGGGAGCATCTCAAGCGGCACGGCACTGTCCTTTGAAGACCGCACCGTCTGCGCCAACGCCCCCTCCTCCTCCGCATACACGGCCCTCAGCATGTCGTGCCGCACCCACAACGCCTCCCACGCCTTCCGCAGAGCGTCCACCGACAGGTCCGTGGCGCGGAGGGTCACCGCCATGTTGTACGGGACGGTCGGGCGGGCGTGAGTCCAGTACCAATGCTGAATCGGGCTGAGGGCCACGGGGCCCTCCAGCGGCGGCTCCACGGCAGCAAAGCCGCCGGACTTCGTCAAAAAGGTCGCCAGCTGGGCCACGGACGGGTGCTGGAACATGTCCGCGACCTTCAAGTGCAGGCCTTTCTCTGCGCACTTGGCCGTCACCATAATGGCCAGTACACTGTCGCCTCCGGTTTCAAAGAATGACAAATGAATGTTGGTGACCTGCAGAAATAACGCCCGAATCACAATCCGAGCCCTGATCCCGCCCCACGCCCGCCGTGCCCCCCGGACTTTGGCGGTTGCGATCACTCACGTCTCCCACACCACTCGTTCGCTCACTCGAGCCTTTTGGAATCCATCAAATCGACACAGCACAACACCGCGAGGCACGAAGTATGGCGACCCTCTTCTCAAAACGGTGCCCCCTGTGTGACATTCCGTCTGGTTGTTGTTGCTTTACAGGTCCCTGGACAGTCACCCGTTCTTCCCTTCGCATGTTGCGTCGGGTCGCTGCTTTGTGTCGGCAGCTGCGGCCGGTGCTCTTGCTGGTGTCGTTTCCGCGTTCGCGGAGCCCAGTAGTTGGTGTGTTGGGACTGTGCTGAATGTGGGATGGTGTGCCGTTTGCGCGTGAGCGGCGCCCAATAATTGGCGTATTGAGGATGTGCTGGTGGTTGCTGGGGTCGTTTGACTGTTTTTGCTGTCCACGCACCTCTGTCCACAGGCCGTCCATAGCCTGCCTCGCTGTGCCCCCCCCCCCCCCCCGGAGGCCTGAGGAATCTTCTTGATCCCGTGCGCTGCACAAACACGTGCGTGTGGAATGGGTGGTTCAGTTCGCGGGGGGGGGGGGGGGGACGGGGTGAGGCCACCACCTTCCGCTTCAGCACCGCACTCCAGATCTCCAGCAGCTCCTTCTCCAAACTGCTCGTGACCACCGCCTCATCCTCCTCTCCTCCCCCGAGGGTGCTCTCCTCTTGAGAGGCCATGCGCAGCAGCGCTGCATTGTCCAGTTTGCCATTCAAATTCAAAGGCAACTCCGGAATCAGCACCAACAGCGCCGGGACCATGTACGCGGGCATGCGCTCCTTGAGGTACTTGAAGAGGTCGCTGGGGGAGACGGTCATGCCCTCGTTCGGCACCGCGAAGCCCAAGAGCTGCTTGTGACCCCCGACGCTGTCCCGCACAGTGACGGCGGCGTCATGGACGGCTTCGTGAGTCAGCAGCATCGCCACGATCTCTCCAAGTTCCACACGGAACCCACGGATTTTGAACTGTGGCAAGAGAGGGATCGGCGGTGGCGTGTGATAGGCTTGGCACGGTCCCGTCGGCAGTGGGTCTGCAAAATGCACAGTCAAACGGCCCCGAGGCCGCTGGACCAGCAGGGGCTGCGGCTCCGGATATCAGAGCGCGGCCGTCCCTTCGCGCACGAACACGGCTCACTTGAGGTGTGGCTCCCCATTCAATCCCCCGGTGCATGTCCCCTATTTGTAATGTGGGGGATGTTATTGGCACACTCGGGCGGGGGCTCTGAGTTTTCTTGGGAAGGGCATCAGGTGAAGCCAGTCCTGGCGCAATCCAGTGCGACTGCGAGCACATTTTCAAAGCAGATTTGACGTCTACGGCCGGTGGTGTGGGCGCAACGTGCCGACGACTGACGTGGTTTGACAAAACCGTCCGCCAAGAGTTTCCACACCCGGTTCACTCGGAGGCATATGTGGCCAAAGTCTCTCCCCGCAGCTTCCTGGAAAATCAAATCAAGCAGCGCAAGCACACAAGGCACGCAGTTTTGCTGCACTACGGATATTGACGGGCGATATCTGTACATAACTTTGTGGGACTCCTGAGGCCACACCTGCAAGGCAATTTAGTCCACGGACTAAGATATGCTGATGTCGCAAGCAAAAGGACAATTATCGCAAGCGCAGCAACGGCAAGGAAAAAAGGGGAGGGGGCGATGCTACCACACCCGGCACTTAAAAACCCTGGGCCCTTCCCAGGGGAAATCAAGATTGTGCGCATGAACATCACAGGTTTCGGCGTCAATCTGCAGTTGCAAGCCTCGTCTTAGAGAATTGATAAAACACTGGAAAGCGCTTGGCGCAGTTGAAGCAGTAAATGGTTGGTTAAGCCCTTGAAGGTCACACAGGGTTGATGCCAGAGAGCGTCTACAAAAAGCTCCCCAGAAACTTACTTGCGGATGGGTGGGGGATTGGAGCCCCTTTTCCAACCCCCCCCCCCCCTGGAGGGGGCTCCAAGGGCCGGCTCTCTTTTTTCCATATTTTTCATGAATATTTCAAATCTCCACAACCCCCCCAAAAGTAAAAGTCTCCCATGCAACAAGAGCAAGACACCGAAGGCAAGCGTTTTCACGGAAGAACGTTCAGCCTCACAGAATCACAACGTTCCGGCAAAACGTTCCGGCGCCCGGAACGGGGGGGGGGGCGTGCCTTGTGAACATGCACTGCCCCCCCTCGCCCCCCCTTTGAAATCGTTGGAGGCAAGATTTCAGGCATTTGAATTGAGGAAATAAGCGTGTGGCCCTTGGTGCCCCTTTCCGCCACCCCCCAAAAAAATTTGCAGGGGCTCCAGGGGCCGCCCTCCCCCCAAAGTACAATTTTCACCCGCCAAGCACGCAAGATGGCGAAGAGAATGGAAGCAACCTGCCCATCGATGCGTCCGCGGTACTCCAAATCGCCTGTCGGCAGCAATCGGGCCCAATCCCCTGTCAAGTACATGCGAGCGCCCGTATTCTTTGTCCAGGGGTCGGGAAGAAACTTCGAAGCAGTCAGTGCAGGACGGCCCATGTAGCCCCACCCGACCTGTGGCCCTGCGATCACGAGCTCACCCCACACCCCCACAGGGGCAGGCTGCAGCCCTTGCAGCAAAATATAGATGTGCGAGCTGGGCACCGGGCGGCCCACGTTGCTGCAATCTGCAGTGACAAGGTCGCGCTGCTGAACGGCTTTAAACATGTAGTGGACACAAGACTCGCTGTTGCCGAGGTTGTTGGTGATGATCGGTGGGCTGCGAGTAAAACAAAAGTGCACTGGTCCCAATTCCTGCTCCTACCCTCAGACCTTGAGCTGCACTATGCACAAAGATTCCCTGCAACGGCCGGCCCAAACAGGGGAACGCCGTAAAATGATGTAAAACGCACAGGTTCACACACACCACGCCTGTTTGGCGGTGGGACACCCTCTCTGGGCAAAACGTAAAAAAAATGGGCCGAACAATCGAAAAAAGAAAGTGAGCAACTATCATCATCTACTCAAGTTTTGGACAAAAAGGGGCAAACTGCTTCCGGCCTATTACCCTCCACTGTCAAAGATGTACAGCCTGTTTATGGGGCAGCAAAATGTAGGCAGCAAAGAAAAAAGAAAATTTTAGTTGACCGACCACACACGTTTTGCAGAGCAACGCCAAGAAGGCAGCACCGACAAAAGATTACCATAATACAGTCATGTCCAATACGGCCTAGTGGCATCATTAAACAGCTGCTCCAACCCAGTGGCCCCAATGCCCGTCACAAGCAGCTGTTCAATATCTTTGGTACCACTATGCCCTAAGTACTCACCTTAGCAGATTGCCCATGTACAAGATGGCTTGGATGTGCAACTACGCCACGGCCTCGCCGTTTCGATCACTCACCCTCTCCACTGTCCCTCCCTCTCCTCTAACTGAAAAGGAAGCTGTTTGGTTGCGGGGACAACTTGCTCCTTTCCTGTTGTCCTACGCTCAACACTTTTTCCAGCAGATGCTTCAACTTGTACAATACCGGTGGTTCGCGACTCTACGTTGCTTCCTACTTCACCAGCTGCTCGTCTCCGACCCACTGCCCCCTGTCCACACTCCTGCCTGGCTCCCTGCACCCATACCGCGCCATGCCGCCAAAAGCGTTGAAGAAAGGCTGCAATTTGCCAAACTCCAGCTTTTCACCCCCCAGCACGAAGTACTTGAAAGCATACGCAGAAGGCTCGGTCACGATGTGTGGCAGCAGGGCGAAGAAAGCAGAGGGCGTCTGGCTGCACACGGTTACGCCGTACTTGGCGGACCACTTGGCGAACTCCTCAGGGGTGCGAGTCACCTGGGCAGCAGGGAAACATGAGGGAAGGCCTCATGGCCCAACCTCGTCCAAACCCTTTCCATGACAGTGTGAATAGCCCCCACAGTACTTGTGGTGCATGCAACTCCCGCCTGCCAAAGATCCGCAGCCTTCATTTCGCCTGCCGCGAGCGGGGTCTGACTTCGGAGGGCCGTTCGTGTTCATTTGGGGTGGCATCCAGGGGTTGCATGTAGCAGACCATGCAGAGTGCCACGAGTGCGGAATGTCTGTGCTGCACAGAACATGAAAAGGCCATCCACTAGATTCCACTGCCAGCAGCACATCTGCTTCAAATGCACCCGATGCCGCAGATTTCATCAAGCGCACAGAGATGCTTGTCTGAATTACGCTGCATCACATGCAAATATCGTGTTTGTCGTACAAATGCGTGTGTGCCGAAGCGCCTTTGAGGACGATTTCCTATCCCTTTGAGCTGCCATCACGAAATACGCCGATTGCTTGTGAGTCCGGCGACATTGCGTGATCGTACGCGATCGCACAGAGCGCACGTGTAAGTGCAGGCACAGGGTGCTCCGTGCGCTCGGCAAAACTGAAGTTGGGCTGTAACAGCTGGTTGACTGTCTTCTTGCTTGCTCCAGAGACGTGCAGATCCCGTCACCCGGAGCTATCGTAGTAAGCGGTATTTCGTGCAGAGGCACCGCACGATGGTCCGGTGCGAAAATCTGCACGTCCAGACCCAACAACAACCCAAAAATTGGGGGCATGACGGCCGGACCGCACGCGCTTCAGTTTGCACTTCGCAGCTTTTGCGACTTCCGTGCATCCATTCCCGGGATTCAAGACAGCCGGCGCATCGCAGAAAAAGAATCTGGCTTCAATCACGGCCACATCTGCGTCTGCATCCACGCACGAGTACCAGTAAACTGCAGTGCTTGGGCTCTTCTGCACATATGACGGCATGTGGGCGACTGGTAAAGAAACGGCCACTGCGCTGTTCATCGGCAGGCCCGTGAGATGGAAGGCTTTACCTTGACGCCGGGGCAGACGATACACACAGTTTTGTAGGGCAGGTCGTTACAACAACGACGCAACACACCACTCCCCCAACCATCGTCCACAAGAGACCCACGCGACATGTGCAGGCACACAGGACCTGGTACGGCACAACCAGGCAAGTTGCCCCATGCAGCAATGCCCCAAAGATCTCCCACACAGAGACGTCGAAGCAGAACGAGTGGAAGAAAGACCACACATCTGCGCTGTCAAAATCATAGCGCTGGCCACAGCCATCCATCAAGGCCTAAGCGCAACAAAGCGTCAGGGGGTTTCGGTGCCAGGCTGCACGCAATACGCTGGCAAAGGGGGGGTTGGACCACGAAAGCCCAGGGGAGTGGAGGCGCACGAAGATCAAGACCAGACGGCAATGCATTTTCCAGAGCCAGTGATCCTCTGGGGAAATGGCGCAATGGCCTGCCCCCTTTTGACACGGGCGACGGGGTGCAGGAGCAGATACCAAGACATTTTGGTGCTTCAATACGATGCCCTTTGGCTTCCCAGTAGATCCAGAAGTGTAGATGACGTAAATCCCGCAATCAGGCTCAACGGCAACGCTGACATGCGGCTGATTCTTGGGAGTCGTCTCCGGCACTACAACAGCCCTCAAGTGTTTGATCAACTGGCTGTCCTTGAAATCGGCCGTCGTGACAACATACTGACAATTAGCGTCCTACGAAGGGAACATTGATGGCAAATGTAGGCACCCCTCTTCCAGCCCAACAGCGTCTCCACCTTTCACTGCTACTGCCACCATAAATGCATCCTCATTGATAACCCCAGCCCCTACTTCAAGCTCAACCTCACCCATGACGGCAACACCATCTGCATCTGCATTGACAGCGGACACATCCGCCGCCACACCCACCTCATCGCCAACCTCACACCAACCTCATCACCATGGCCTTTTGCTGAGGGAGGAAAGAATACACTCCTGTACACGTGTCTGATTGAATCATGATGAAGTAGAGCTGTCTGTCACATCTTTCTGAAAAACAGCGATCTAAATGCACACTACACTTGGAGGGTTGGAAACACAGGGGGGATGGGGGTCAAGGGTTCCTGGTACCCCGACATATATCCCTCGCGTCGCGATTCCCAGGTCGCGCTGAACACACATGTGGTGTAAAGAGTTTTTTGTAAGAAAATGTGTCCCCAGTAGAGTGCCGGCAGCGGCAGGTCAGGTTGGGGAACGAGGGGTTGAAATTCTTCTTTCAATTTTTTCAGTCATATTTGAAGTCTCCATCAAATCCTGAGCATCCTGAGACAGGGGGAGAGAAAAAATTACCGCTGGACGCAAGAAACCAAAATCGGCGTCTTTGGCGCCCAAAAGGACGGGAAAAATCTGCACTCACTTTGGTAATGTGGGAAAAAAAAAGTGCAGGTTAAAAAATGGCAATCTTCCAAAATCCACTACTTTTTGGACCTTCAAAATTTTGGCAGAAATAGCCTCATGCCCAAATCGTAAGAACCGATGCCCACCTGCATGGGCCCTGGTGGGCTTGCACGTCTCACCTTGTGCCTGCACTGTTGCACTGCTGCTGCTCGCTGCTGTTCCGTGTTCCGTGTTCCGTGGAGTCTGGACGCACTGCTTGCTGCTCGTTGGGGCTATCATGCCGACGATCTCGCCCTTCTGGCGTTGCGGGGGATGCTACAGGCCGCAAGAGCCCTTGCCCGAAACCCACAGACATGCCACGGTCTGCCAACATATCACACGCTGGTCTATCCCCGATACCCCGCCCGTAGCTGTACCCTTCCGGTCGTGGGCTGTGCTCTAGCACCCGTTGTGCCCTGGCCCTCGCTCCGACCCGAGCCTGCCCCCGGCATCAGCCCATGCCCCAAGCCCGGACCTGCGCCCGGGCCACAGCCATACCTCGATGATGAATTCCAGGCGCTCGGTCGGATACGAAGGATCTAAAGGCACGTACACTCCTCCGGCTTTCAGAATCCCCACAATCCCGACCACCAGCTCCGGGGTCCGTTCCATGTGCAACCCCACGAAACTTCCCATTTTGGATCCGGCGTCGATGAGCATTTGGGCCACGGCGTCGGCTCGTGCAAGCAGGTTGGCGTACGTCATGGTCATGTCTCCGTACCTGCGAGGCGGGGGTACAGCAGCGTAAATCAGAGCAGGAGCACAGGACGTACGTTCTCAAATCGTGGCACACGCACTGTGTCTGTTTTGAGGCTTGGGTTGCCGATGGAAATGATGAACGGGCATTGGGGGCCACTTGTGTACAATTGCGCGCTAGTGCTAGTGTCTCGGGTCATGCCTTGGTCGAATAGCCCCAACAGCTGCAAGCCCCAGTCTCCAAAATGACGTTGCGCAGGAGTGCGCAAGCCTGACCACCGTTGAATCCCTTGCGCTTAGGTCGCCTTCGGGAACCCGCATCCGCTCGTGAAATCTGGCACCCCAACAGCCCATGAGGTCCGGAGCAAGGCCGCCTCAGTGAGGGCCCACTCGATGGGGTCCGGGGCCATACAGGGGGTTGGAGTATACCTCAGTGCAACATTCCCGGGGTGGTGCAGGGCTTGTGCTTCTATGGCCGAATGCACGTTGACGTACTGCAGCACTCGGGGGCAGCGGTCTCCAAAATGATCCTACGAATGGATGAAGTAGATGTTTGGGCACTGCACCCCAGCACGCACGACCCGATTGCACAAAGGCACATCCCAACCTCATGTCTGGTCAAAACGTATCATGATGAGGTTGAGCGCTGTCAACTCCCCATAATGAACAGCGGTGTTAAAAATACATATGTGCACAAGGTGTTGCATGCCACAAAACACTGCAGCTCCACGCCAAGGCAGCCCAGGCGGCCAAGAAGGAGGCCACCGAGGCACGACAGCAGGCCGCAGCCGGGGACGCCATACGACTCCTCGAGAAGCGGGGGCAAGGAAGCGGCCGAGCAACGGAGCTGCAGGCTGCCGCAGGCACTGGATTCACAACGCCAGGAGGCCAACACATGGGAGCTCAGCAACGCACATGATGCGGCAGTGGACCGTCAATGGGGGCCCCATCCGTACCCATACCCATGGCCCCCGCCTTCAGGGGCTCAGACCCCCCTCTGCCCCCTGTGTGACATTCCGTCTGGTTGTTGTTCCTTTACGGGGCCCTGGACAGTCACCCGTTCTTCCCTTCGCATGTTGCGTCGGGTTGGGGCTTTCTGTCGGCCGCTGCGGCCGGTGCTCTTGCTGGCGTCGTTTCCGCGTTCGCAGAGCCCAGTAGTTGGTGTGTTGGGGCTGTGCTGAATGTGGCATGGTGTGCCGTTTGCGTGTCAGTGGCGCCCAATAGTTGGCGTATCGAGGACGTGCTGGTTGTTGCCCGGGTCGTTTGACTGTTTTTGCTGTCCACGCGCCTCTGTCCACAGGCCGTCCATAGGCTGCCTCGCTGTGTTTCTGTGTGCGTGAGGCCCAGGAATGGGGGGTTACCAGGTGTTGGGGGAGGGGGGGTGTCTCCCGCAGCCCAGATGGGCTGTTTGCGCAACAGAACTTACAGGAGCGGGAGCCCATCGAGGGCAGACCAGCCGTGAGGGGGAAAAGGACATATGGTGGACGGCCGGGACAGTGCGTGGAGGAACAGGGCACCCCAGTGACCGACCCTGCTGCACTCATCCCGATCAATCGCTGTGTTGCGGCTTCCCGATCCCTCACCGCGTACCTTGTCTGCGCTGAAGCTCAGAGCCCAGTCCTTCTCGCGAGGGAGTGCACATGTGACGCTGTGCATGTTGCGCTCCAAAGCCCCTCCCACAAACTGCTCCAAAGTGTGCACGAAGCGGTTGAGCATTCGTTCGGCGGACTCGGCGAACCATAGCTCCGTGCTGTACTCCAGCTGCAGCGAAAACAGCAAAGCTTCTTTGACAGAAGCAGGACCGACAAAATGCAAGACACGACACACAATTTCACAGACGATGTTCTGCTCGCAACAACAGCCTGCATGAATCGATGGCGAAACTACGTGTGATGCAAAGGCCGGAATTTCAGGGGATTGCTTTGCTCGACCATGAAATGAACAACGAGCATGCGGCATTCCATGGGTCTCTCTGCTCCGCCGGCCACCAACAAACACCGGTAACACTGGCTGCGTTGTCCGTGCCAGGGCCCACCTCTTTGTGGGACGCCGTTACCCCCCCCCCCCCCACCCCCTGAAGCTCCATCCCCAACCACCCACAGAGTCAAACTGGGGGACTTTCACTCCTTTCGCTCGACATGACCCATCCCGAAAAAGGGAGCACAACCAGGAACGCCCTGTGGTCAGATATCCCTGGGATTTGCAGTAGCGGTTTTCACGAGGATTGGTCATGCGCTGTGACAAGAACCTGCGCTGGCCCGTGGGCTGTCCTGAAATAAAAAGAAAAAAGGAAGGGGATCTCACCGTCAATACGGTCAAATGGCAGTTGACCATTGACGATCAGCGATCGGTGTTTGGCGGTTGGTTGGCGGTTGGAAACGGGTCAAGTGTCGACTGCAATGGACGCTGTTCTCCGCTTGAAGCCGCCGAACAGACACACCGCGTGGGGGAGGCAGTACATGGGCATTGTGTCGGGGTCGACGAGGGGTTGGTGGGCTACGGCGTCTGACAGAAAATAGCCCATTTAGGGGCCGATGGCTGCGGCTGGAGGGTTGACCCGCCCGATCCGTATGCGGGTGGGGCACACAGGCACAAAGTGCATTTACAGGTGCACGAACGATGACCAAAGAGTGCCCCCGGCCCGCCCCTTCTGTATACACTTGGCGTGCCCCGGTGCCCCTCGGGTGTCTCCCACTGCCATGCACACCTCAACAAGCATCTCCGCGGAGTTCACGTCAGGCGTGAGGGGCATGATATTGAAAAACAGGTCCATTTGAGAAACGTGGCGGTCAAAATTCATGGGGCTGACGGTGGCCCCCGGCATCGCGAGGGCGGGGGGCTTGGGGTTGTTTTGGTACGCGAGCATGGCCTGGAACACGGCGTTGCGGTTGGGCTCGCGCGGCACCTGCGCAGAAGGAGGCGTGTGCAGAGTCGGCCATTCGACGCGGTGGATCTGGGAGACCAGTCAATGCCCCCACCCGCCGACTCAGTGGGTTGGGCGGGTGCCGGAGATGTGCAGCTCGAAGACCCATGTGGAGCCGCAGCCGCCGGTCACGAAATCGAGGAACGCATGATCTCAGCTCCCGGACACCTGCGCGGCAGTCATCAGTTCTTCACAGAACGGGGAACGGGGCCACAGACCGTCACCCGGCGTACCCCTCGGGGAACGGGGCCACAGACCGTCACCCGGCGGCGTACCCCTGGATTCGTCTGTTCATTCTTCTCTCACTCAGCGCCCGAGGGAGCATCCCCCACCACCGCAGTCACGGTGCTGTGCACGCATTGTCCGGAGGGTACAAACCGCCACACAATCCCCGTCGACCTCCGGAGCGTTGAATTGCGGGTCTGTGGAAGTTCATGGCTCCTTTTTTTTTTTTGAAATGGGCTGAACATGTCTGCGCCTTCGGTCTACCGATATGAACAACTGCTCGAGAACACGTGCAACAACAACAAAAGAGCAGACCCGGCGCACAGATCTGGGGACCGATGACCTGCATAGCGCGACAGCGGCGGGGGATGGGGCAGGGTTGTCCTTAAGGGGGGGGGGGGGGAAGAAGGGTTCGCAACGCCAACAGAAACGAACGTTCATGGGGGCGCTCGCTCCTTCATGGTCAAGACATGGGCCAGACACAAAACCACAGAACCAGTATTGAACAATGGTGAGCGGTTGGCGGCGGTTGGCGGTTGGTGGCGGTTGGTGGTTGGCAGTGGGTGGTTGGTGGCGGTTGGCGGTCCCTGGTTGCTGTCCTTAAGGGCTGTCCTTCACAAAAAAAATGGGGTTCTTAGGACAGCCCTAGGAGGGGGTAGGTGGGGGGCAAGCAGCTCGGAAGGCACTCCTTAGACAAGAGCACCGTACTTGTTCACTGCGTATGATGTGAGAGCGATGCGCGGCAGGACACCTCCAGTGCATTGACCACCAGGTCAAACGGCACGTGCTGGTACTGCAGGGCCTCTGAAGCGGCGTTCCGGATCGCCCTCAGCAAGTCCACGCCGGTCACACATTCCACGCTGCTGTCCACCCGGCACACGACCGTGTTCACGAACAGGCCGACCTGCGATGGGATGCGACATCAAAGAGCGTCTGTGGGCGGTCGGAGGGGGGCGGTTCCATTCAGCCGCTGGGCACGTGCAGGTGTACGCACTGGTTTGGGTTTCCGGGAGGAAATTGTCGGCATTGCTTGTTCACAGACGGTGTGAGAGTGGGGCCGTCATCCCTTTGCTCACGGGTGCTGCTTTGGGCCCTTGGCGTCCACTTCCACGCCATGTGTTTGGGACCGCTAATCCTGCGGCGCCTGCGGTGCGCAATTGAAATACTTATCATGGAACGGGGGAAAGTGTTCCCTTTGTGAACCGTACTTTTGAATGGGGAGCGGTGATCGCAACATTTTTGTCCGTTTTGAGTATTGTGCCGCGCCATTGTGCCCGTTTGGCCTACTTCCTTCACCCAAAATTGAGGAAAAGTAATGCGGTGCTAATTACCCCACGGCTCATTGCCCGTGCCCTTTGGGGGCAGGGGCAGGGCGTTCCCTTTGGGGGCAGGGGGATGAAGAGGGCAGGGCAGGCCATCGTTTGTACTTCGGTGGCAGCCTGGGCGGCGGGAACGTGGTTCGCACACTGAAGGCAGTGGGGGGGCTTGAGTGGTGAGAGCGTGATGGGCGTTGTATGCGCCATGTGCCTGTGCGTGTGTGGGAGGGAGCAGGGGCTGGACGTCACCCCTCCTCCATAAACGCGCTTAAAACGACCGGACCCCAAACCTCTTGACACCGACAGCCCCGGACGTCACCCGGACGCCAAAAGTCAGACAAAATAAAAATGAGGCCTTTAGAAATCAGCGCGAAGACGGGGGGAAAGCCAAGAGTTTTATTGTCTCGGGATTCCACGCAAACCGACCATTTTCCGAGCCCCAGACCATTTCAATGGCGGCTGATGAGAGGCCGTTGAACACCCGCCCACCGCCTGCGCCGAAGTCTGCGCTTCATCGACGTCCCCTGGCCAACATCGCGGGTATCACCCGCTCTTGACGGTTTGGATTGTCTTCAGAAGAAACACAAAACGGTGCCCTGAAGCAATGCCCATACAAGATGACCGCCAACAACTGCTCCGCTGCGAGACACCGGTCAACGCAACCCACAACCCACACAATTTGGCGGGTACCCTCCGGCGGTTTGGTCGTCGACCAACGACCACGGGGCAGTCACCGCCCACTCGGGGGCGGGCCCTGAGTAAAGAAACAAAACCCGTTCCTTGAGAGAGAAATGGGGCTTTCTGATGGAACGGTGCCGTAAGCGCACGGCCGACGCGACTCTCTCGGAGGCAACGCCACGGACACAGACATCGGCACTGGGGGAGCGAGACCATGTTCTCCGTCTCGGGCAGACTGCGGTTTGCCACTGGAATGCCGATGCCGAGGTCTTGCTGTTGACTGTGCCCCTGCAGCAGCACGTGCACCGCCGTCAGCAGCACGTGGAACAGCGTCGCGCCATGCGCCCGCCCGAGCGCCGCCAGGGCCCGGGTGACCTCCGCCGGCACCGTGGCGCTCACCATTGCCCCCTCATTGCGAAGCGCCGCCGGCCGTGGGATGTCCGTGGGGAGCTCTAAGGGCGGGAGACCGCCCAACTGCCGGACCCAATGCCGCACGCCACTGTCAATGTCCTGCTGCTCCAGCCACTGGACATAGTGCCCGTACTGCAGCAGTTCCGGAGGCCGCAGGGGCGGGGCGTGGCCTTGAGCGAACGCCTCGTACGCCTCCAGCAGGTCACGGGCCACGAGATTCATGGACCAGCCGTCGGACACGATGTGGTGGACGGTGAGCACGAGGATGTGTTGGGTGGCGGTGGTGTTGGAGAACACGGCAAGGCGGAGGAGGGGGCCGGTCGTGAGGTCGAAGGCCTCGCCGGCCACGCGGTTCATGCGCACCTGAGGCGGTGGTGGGTGCTGACAACGTGGGGGACGGGACGAGGGTGCAGGTCAGGAAAGGCCCTCTGCAGTACGGGAAATGGATTGTGACAGGCGACAGTTCAACGGTCTGCACTGCGGACTACAAACGATTTTGTCAAAAGTGGCACACAACGGCACACTCCAGGGGCCGGAAAAGAGGGGGGGGGGGGGGGGCATGAAATGGATGGCCCTGGGGTGTCTGCCCGGGGCTCTGTCAATACCGTTTGTCTGTCAGCCTCATTTGTCGACTGTGGCTTGACAACGCACTGTCTTTGCACGAAAAGTACCCACCCATTTTTGTCTGTGCCCGGCGTAGCCCCCCACGGCTGAGCTCCAGGGTCGAAGCGCACCACATCCCCACAAAGCCTGTGCTTGCCAAGGGAGGGAGATGCAGGTGGTTTCCGAACGCGGTCGTCGGTGGTTGGCAACGCGGTTGAGAGTGGGGTCGGGGGTTACAAAGCTCTTTGGGGGCGGGGATGGCGTGGCACGGACCCGGTAGATCCCCGTCCGTTTGTCACGCAACACACGTCTCCGGTCCCGCGCGTAGCGCAGGATGGCGGAGACGGACGCAGAGGTGATGCCATCTCATGAGCTTCATTGAAAGGCCCTCCTTGGCTTCGCATCACGTTCCGTCTACACCACACGACATTGCACCTGCAATGCATCCTCCCGCCAGTCTCCGACCACCTCGACCTCACATGCCACGGAGGCCTCCGGGTGCAGAGTAGCGTACGTCTCCATCGTAGCGGTGTCGATGTGGAAGGTGGCGGTCAGAGCGCTGTGCAGGCGCAGCACCACGGCAACGGCGGCATCCAGTGCCTTTACGTCCAGACGGCCAGCCACTTTGAGTGGTGACGTCATGTGATACGCAGCCTTCACGCCCGCAATCTGAGACAAGATCAGCGGGATATATCAATGGAAGCCGGCAACAATCATTCAACGGGAATGAGTCATGGAATCCGACAATGCAGCGCGTGTTGCAGAACAGCTCCGAAGCCTGAGCAGACTTCCACTCGGGCTGTCAAGTGGGGGCTCCTTTTGGTTCTGCTGGGCCGTATTCTACAGTCCCCATTGATAAGAAGGGGGGTCCTGAACCTCAAACACGCGCTTAAACAAACACATTTCTGACCCGCAATTTGGTTGGACAAGAATCACATTTGTAGAAGCAGCCCATTATGCACTCAGTTTAGAGGTGTTGGGGGTGGGTGGGGGTGAGGAAGAGGGGGGGGAGTGGCACCATACGCCCCCCCGTAGCCGTGGGATGGGCGCGGTCAACGATGGGTTTGGTCAGCATTTGGGGAACCAATCGGTGCCAAAACCCGACGATGGGGCCTGCGGTGCCTCACGGCAAGCGCATACTTGATCCAGCGCCATCATGCGGCGTTGTGCTGACGCAAGGGGCAGGCGCTCTGGCAGGGGCGTGTATGCGATGGTGGTGGCGGCAGGCGGGACACTCGCAGCCTTGGGCGCCAGAAAAGCAGACAAATCCCGCGCCGTCGGGTGATTGAAGATGTCGTCGATGCTGACGCTGCAGTTCAGCGCCTTTTGCACTCGGAACGCAATGAGGCCGGCCTGCATACTGTTGCCGCCAAACGCGAGGAAGTCATCCTCAGGACCGATACGCTGTGTGTTGAGCACCTGATGAATCGGACCAAACAGAGGCTGCGTGACACTTGCATTTGCATGCGCCCCCGCAACATCATCTGAGCCAACATCACAACTTCCTTCAAATGGACGTCATCCCGTCAATAACTATCATATCCTCCCACCCCGTTCGTCAACTGTGTCCCGACCCCACACCTGTGTGCCAAGGGGCCTGTCACACGAACCATCTGAATGGCAGAATACCCACGTGTTGGGTCTTGGTGCCACTCACGATTGGTGCTCTCGAGACGGCTGTGGGGCTGACTGCAGTATTCGATCAGGGGAAGATTTTGGGGTGGACAGCAATCCGCGCTCACCTCCGCCGAACTTACCAACTCACCAAACCAGGATTTTGGAGTCTGGAAAAATGGGGAAAATGGAAACAATGGAGAAAATTGGGGAAAACCGGGGGGGGGGGGATGGAGAAAAATGGGGGGGGGGTGGGGGGGAATGAAGGAAAATGGGGGGACATGAGGGGGGAAATGGGACAATAGCGGTCATAGCACACGGGATGTGGGTTGTGGAGGGTTGTGGCGGGATGTGGTTGAGGAAAATGGAAGAAAACTGGGAGGGAGAAAAATGGGACGAAAAACCTTTTTTCACAGTCCCATTTCCCCCATTTTTCCGGAGGTCGAAGATCTTCTTGTCAATCCCATTTGTTAAAATCGGTTCACCACACTCACCGACGGAAAAATGGGAATTTTTGCCACTCTGCGACACTCACCGCCACGGCGGCTAGTGCGGATGCTTGGGCGGAACATCACGTTGTAGCTGTGGATACCGGGGGTCTATTCCTGGTGTGCCATGTGGGCTGACAATATGGCTGTGAGCGTACGTGTGAGAACATGGACGGGAGTGGCAACGTGAATCACCAATGCGACCATCTCACAAATATGCCGTGGAAATGCGCTCACCAGTGGAAGCTTGGACAGATTGGTCATGGTGATCAAGGACAATGACGTGAGGACTATAATGAGTTGTGGATATAAAGAGGGCATTCGATGGAGATGACAAAATAATGTCAGGTCAGCGCGCAAACGAAGGTGAAGAGCGATGGATGAGCCATTTTGTCCCACAAGCAGATGGCATGTGCATCTTGTGTTCTGGCTTTGATTTCAGGGCATATCCCGGACAGTACTCCGGTGCGCATCTTGGCATGCTTCAGTGAAAGCGCGCGTGTGCGCTTCGATTTAGACGCGCGGTTTTAAAGAGGGCAGAGGTGTGGCGTGTGGTCCGCAGGAGGTTTGGTGGGCGATGATATCAAATGTGTCGACCCGTCGGCGTTACGTCTGCCGGGCACAATAAAAGGCTCTTGTTTGGCCCCCCTCCCTCAACGAAACCACCGCTTGTCTTCAGTCATTCATTTCCGCTGTTGTCGTGCGGGGGACCAAACCCGCACGTCTTTCGCATTTCACAGTCAACAGGCCCCTCTGGTCTGCGGGCTCTTGGCCTGTGGCATTCGGTAATTCTTGGTCCCACGCCCTGTCCGTGGGCAAAGCCTGGCTGGCACACAAAGGGACACGTGGACGGGGTGGCTATGCTCTGCCTCTGTGCGTCCCCCGCGACCATCCCCCAGGCGCCGCTCTTTAGCAGAGGTCCATTTCAAAGCCGGCAGCAGAACACAGACATACGGAGCGGAAGATGTCCAGCACCACTTTGTCTTCAGGGGAGACATCCACATCAGCGGTGTGGTCAGTAGGGGCGATGTCCACGGCCGGCAGGGCCTTGCGGTTCACCTTCCCGGAGGGCAGGTGTGGCAGCTGTGGCAGGTGCACACAATGCGAAGGGATCATGTACTGGGGGAGCTTGCCTTGCAACAGCTGCGGCATGTCTGCGATGAGCTGCAGGAAACACGCGAGGGCCATTGCATGAGAAGTGCATGCGCAGAGAAAAGGGGGTTTGGCTGCATTCTATCATCCCGGCCACATGTGATGCACGTGCATGCGTCTTGGACATTGATGTACGTGATGGCCGAAGGCATCCCCTCGGGGCGGTGTGACATGCATAACGCAAAGGCTGCCGAACGCCCTGCAAGAGTGGGGAGTGGGAAGACCACGGCGGCCCAGTGGCGAGGGGTGGGGGGTTGAGGAGGGTTGGGGAGGCCCCTCGGTATTGCTCGTTCCAGCCGCCGACCCTGTGGCTTCGGGGTTGCGCTACTCCTCCCGTGGGTGCCGTGTACGCCGCGCGCCGTTTGGTACGCCGTGCGCAGTTTGGGTGGCATCTGTCTGAAACCGAAAAGGCAGTCGTAGACCAGTCGCGGGTTGGACTCGACGTGTCCGTTGATGGTCACGTCACGCATGCGGACGGAGACTTGGTGCATCCAACCGATGCGTTGCTGCATGACGGTCTGCGTGTTCAAGGGGACGCCTTATTGCTCTGCACTACTGCCTGGCACACCCACCATCGTCGGGCATTCCCAACCCAAAAAGGTTCGGAAAGGTCCGCCAAGTGCCCAATTGGCAACTGCTCAAGTGTCTTCTGTACTGCCAAGCGATAGGACGGAATCATCAGAACTGCAGAATGCACCCGTGGGAAGAGGAAGGCAATACCTCGCCAGTGTAGTAGCAAACCAACCAGACCTCGGCCCCCACATCCTGACAGGTCACCACACATTCTTTCATGCCCAACGCCTGCAAGATTTGGACCTCAACTTCCTCGAGTTCGATGCGGTGGCCACGGACTTTCACCTGCGAAAGAGAGGTAAATGGGGCAAAAGAAAGGTCAAAACACCAGAAATGCACTAAGCCGTTCCCCTTGCTTGTCCCAGGCACCCGGAGAAACGTATTGTTCTTTCAGTTCAGTTCAGTTCAGTGAGAGTCGGGCTGAGGGGTCTGGGGGGGGTCTCTGATTCCTCAGCAGACCCATGTGCAGGCGCATTGCACTGCAGCGGGCTCGTTTTGCCGTGCCCGTTCCCTGTACCTGTGCTATCCTTCTCCGCCCCCACCCCCTGGTTTGGTTTGGGTTGGGGTTAGGGACCCGTGCCCCACAGTGGGGGCTATTCGCCATTGCTATCGAAAACGGGGGTTATGGGGGTTTTGGTGTGCCCTGTATCCTCATTTCTGATCTGACGTAGCAATCCGATCCACCCAAACGAATGGTGTGTCATCCGGCGTGCGAAAAACAAAAAAATACGACTTTGACATCCATTCGACCGCTCCCTGACAGTCAGACGGTCACCATCCACCACAGCAGCTCCACACCCTCTGGGCTCAACGGCTGATGAGTCTCAGTGCCAGGAAAACATCGAGTTCCTCAATTCCATCACATGTCAAAGTAATTTTGCAGTTGGTTTTGCTCGTTAGCCATACCAACGCCCGAGTGGGCAAACCGTGTCAAGTGCGGGGACGAGTGGGGGGGGGGGGGGGGAGGGGGGGGCAAAGGGCAGTGAAACAGTTGCAGCTGCAGATTCAGGGACGGCAGCATTTTCAGCAACGGCGTAGCGGTGCCTAACCGGAGGTTGCACTCATTTTTGATGGGTATTGAGGGGGCTTCGATCCGTCAGAAGCGGGCGGTTTTGGGGTGCCAGACTCCACTCTGTCGCCCGCTGCGCCTCCACTCCTGACAAACGCACAGATGCGTGGTACGATTGGGACGGTATGGCCGTGACAAGTGCAGTGGAGCATCGGCCACGCATTGGACTGGCCGATTGGAGCCAAAATACAGGACCGATTGCCCTTTGTAGTACCGTCGGCCATCCTCCCACCACCGTCCACTACCCGTCGGCTGACCCCCCCACCCCCACCCCAGCGCCGTCGGTTCCCCTCCAACAACCGTCGGTTCTCGGCTGTCCTCAGGGGCAGTCCTTAACAAAAGGAAAACAGTTGACACGGTTCCTCAGGGATGGCCCGCGTTTCCTGACCCTCTCGTTTGCCCTCGCTTCCGTTCACACTGCGTCCGTCCAGCAAACGCATGGCGCACAACCTGCGAATCCTTGCGGCCAACGTAGTACACCTCCCC
The DNA here is from genome assembly GCA_964036045.1 of Eutreptiella sp. 'Long Island Sound 2002'. NCBI lineage: Eukaryota > Euglenozoa > Euglenophyceae > Eutreptiales > Eutreptiaceae > Eutreptiella > Eutreptiella sp. 'Long Island Sound 2002'. Next base: position 44,469,083 of record OZ038390.1, read on the forward strand.
ATTCTCCAGCCAACGCCCGATGTCGCCGGAGCGGTACATGCAGCTGCCATCCTTTCCAGAATAGGGGTCTGCAATGAACTTCTCGGCAGTAAGCCCTGGCCGCTTGTTGTATCCTCGAGCAACCCCGATTCCTTGACAAAAGTGAAGCTGGGCTGCCATGGGCCATAGTGTTGGGTTCAGGACATAACACGCCACAGAGCCGCAGCCGGGGGGGGGGGGGGATGCGTGTGATAATGCACCGAAGCACCGAATGAGAGCCACCCCTGCGTCTTCTGTTTTTTGTGGCCATGGGTCACATCTCTTTGAGGACGTAAAACGAGGAGCAAAGGTGGTCCAGAATAGCCTCCAAACGGTCAGGCAGGGGTGGCTGGTGGCCCGCCGATATGCGATGAAACGTGGCAGCCTTTCTCGCAACACAGCGCATGCTCCCCGCAAGCAGCCCCTGGCGGATTTGGTTACATTTACGCGTCAAAACGCCTTCGCAAAATAAATGGGTTGACACACGTGGGTACACCAGCAATGCAACAGGCAGGGGAGTGTACCGCAGATGAAAAAAGTGCAAATGAAAAGATGTGTGATGTGTAGTGCCCAGGACTCCTGGTCTAGCTACACAACGGCCCCCATTTCTCCCCTTCTCCACCATTTTTCAAACGATAGTGCGCAAACGCCATCCAAAATACCGGGGGGAGGGGGGGTTGGTACGTGCGAAATTTGGAATGGCAGAATTTGGTGCGGAGAAAAGTTGGCACCAATTGTCAAATACCACTGAGAAATTTGGTGCACAATTCCCAGGTTGTGGCACAACAAGCTTAGACTGTGAACGGTGGTTTTCATTTCCTATGGGCCTCTGGTTGAATGCTCTTATTTCCTGGAGGTCTGGGGCCTGCCAAAGCATCCCTGCAGAGCAAACTGCGCGAACACAAGGGGACTGTGCATGCCAAGAGCGCTAACAATGGCACCTAGAAAAATGGCTTTGGACTTCCAAATGCCGTGGCATAATTTGGCACGCTTTTGTTGTGCCAAATTTTGCCGTTCCTAATTCCGCCTGTTCCCAGCCCCCCCCCCCCCCTCCGGCAATAATGATGGGGGCGGTTGCTTGGAGCACACACACTGCAGAGTTTGCTCATGTCAGCCATTTGGCCCATCAGACCACTGCAGTGGGATATGAATACTCTGGCCTTACCGGGGGACATTCTCGAAGAATGGTGTACATGCATTTCCACTACCTCCTGGCCCTCCAATCCCACCCTTTGTTGGCCCTGGGTCCACCGCGTCCCGATCTGCAATCGACTGATCGTCGCAACGGCTCGACTTGGATAGGAGGGACGCGGTCAACCTCCAATGACAATCTCTCCATCGACTCCAATGTCCAGGATCTCGAGCTTGGGGCCCAAGATGTAGATGCGAGACCCCATTTTGGGCTTGCCAATCGTGACTGTTTGGGCTGACAGTACACAATCCCAGGCAGTGCACCAGACGCTTGTCTCTGTGGGTCCGTAGCCATTATACATTCGGGCGTGAGGCAGCTGTTCTTGAAGCTTGTGCATCTGCAACAATGGACCACAGGTTAGTGGCTCATTCAGTGTGCCAACAAACGTGCATACTGCCAAACCAGGACGGCCATGCGGGCCTCCAACACATGACATGTTGCAAAACAGCCCTGAACAAACGTCAACAAACCTCCAACGAATCACGAGGGACTGCCACCTGCCGCAACCCTAATGCGAGGCTCCAACACACCGTTGTGGGCTTGAGGGCTTCACCCCCAACCCCGATGGACCTCACAGTGGACCACCCACGCACAACATCAGCAGCGAGGAGCGCGTCCAACAACGTGGGAACAAATTGGCAGTGCGTCACTCCCAAGGCCTTCACCAAATCGTCGAGGTGGCCAATATCCGCTGTGCCCTCCGGACGGATCATGCAAATGGCAGCGCCTGCGAAAACGAGTCACACACTGCACAACATTGCACAGACTACGTGACATGCAATGTGTCCACTGTTGGTCCGTCTACTTCCGGTTCTCATCAACGTACATCATTGTATTTCTGCACATGTTCGTGCACCACATTGGCCGGGCTGCTGATGACGCTGGAAATGCATGTGCCTCACTCATCCAAAAACTCACCCACATTGCAAGAGTGCAAGCGCTCCCCAATGGCTTTGCCACAGTGTGAACTCGTCTGACTTGGTGTTCACTGCAGCGCAGCATCAAACTCACCATATCTCTAATAGTCAGCTCCGTGCTACACAGAGCAAAGCACCCTCATGTGTTCGACCTGGCATGCCTCCTCCATGTCATGAAGTGTCGTCACCCCCACCTCCTTGCGCTATCTGCGTGCATGCGCAGCCATGAGCTTCTGACCCACCCCTAACACCGGAACCCACGAAAGTGTGCTCACAACCAGTCGGCGAGTGGGTGTGATGCACATTGTGATAACAGACCGCTCACACCACACCACACGGGAGGTACATCAATCTCCTGTGATCTTTTATCCCGCTTTCCAGCGATGAAACCCAAAACCCAAATGAGATCCAGCAAACCAGGAAGGCAGGGGGAAGGTTGAGTGGGCTGTGTATGGGAGGGGGATGTGCAACATGCAGGTCAACAAGGGGGAAATAGTGCCAGTGACATGTCCAGTGACATTTCTTTTGTTGCAATACGAGTACACTTTTGAAACGGGGTTGCGGGGGCGGGGGGGGGGGCGATTTCGTACGGGCATTATTTCGCCGGGGAAAAGTTCCGAGGGGGAAATTTTCGCCACCCCATGGGAATCCGAAAGCTCCAACTCTCTCACGCACACCCTAACGTGCAAGCCCATGCTACGTTCAGAGTCACAAAAATGTGCAAATCGAACTGTCAGTGAAAGCAGCCTCCATTCACGACATCCAGAAGAATCTGCTGTTCCAAACACTTGCCCAAAACATAGGGACAACACAACAACAAATGCAGACTGCCACTTGTGAGGCAGTGTGCAATACAAATTCATCGAAGCACACACTGGTCACTTGCATTACTCCTTAAAAGTAAGTGTACTGACATGATAGAGCGAAAAAAAAAAACTGGGGGGCTTTGTGGGGGGATAATGTCGTGGGAAATTTTCGTCTGTAGGGAAGATGGCGAATTTGTCCCCATCGAAATTGAGGGGGGTCGCCAGTGCAGCGCGGGGTGTTGTGATGCAATTGGGGGTGAGACAAGCAGGACCACAGTTGGTCCAGACTTTCTTGTGCTGCGCTTGTGTTGTGTATCCCAAAGACGGTGTTATCATGCAACCCCCCCCCCCCCCCCGTTCATTGTGGGGGACCTAATCTTCGTATAGTGTGGGTACCCCTTAATCCCCTCTCCTGCCTTCATGCGCCATCACAAGAAACGGATGGCTAAGGGACAGCAAAAATCGCGCTGACGTTCAACATTTTTTTTCTGCACATCCAGACACCACTATTGTCTGAATGTTGTAATGGTTAGTAGTGAAATAGATAAGGGTATGTTCCATTTTGCACCCCACAGCAATCAGAGGATGCCCAGTCTGCGGAGCACAAAAAATACTTTGTGTAGCACCAAATTAAAGGGACTCAGCCGGCATGAAGAAAAACAGACGCTGATACACACCACCCCAAAGACAAGAATTTTGTGCCCTCAAACCAGGGACCCACTTGGGCATCCCAAAAGAGGTGATCACTTGAAGATGGCAAAGTACGGCCATGGTACCCCTCGCTGCATCAGGGTCCCCAAAGCGGGGAGGCAAACAACGGCTTCGTAACCCCCGCCGTTTTGGGGACCGAAGGGGGGGGGGGGGGGCAATGGGCTATGGCTATGCACCTGGTCCTCCACGCCTCTCCTGCTGTATCAAGGCGAGGTTCTAGTGCAGCAATTGCCGTCGGTGAAGAAAAATGACTTGGTCCACAGGAACACAGGAATCCCAGTCCCAACGTCGGAGCACCCGAGCCCCACCCACCGCACCCGTTGGCATGCCTTCATGGTCGGCGCCCACCTCCGCCACCCATAAACTTTATGGTTTACCCCCCTTTACCCTGTGCTTCTGCTTGCGCTATTCCCCAACTTCCCCACAACCTCCATCAAACTCCCACCCCCCATTCCCCCATGACTTGAGGTTCACCAGGTGCGGCAGGAAACAATGGTGCACTGGGACCAGGTTGACAGCAGCCGGCTTGTCATGCAACACATCCTGCTGGTGTCAGCTCTGAGTCGAAGGGATTTTTGCTCAAACACAACGTTAAAAAAAGGCGTCCTGCAAGCACCTGAGAGCTAACAAAAAGTTTATTTTATATGCGACATAGGAGACGCTGTAGGCACGCTGTAAGGCGAATCATTGGCGTTTTTCAAAAATACACAAGACACCTCTGAAAAATTAGTAAAAAAAAACCACTCACAAAACAACTTGGAGAAAATCAGTTAATCGGGTTTCCAGATATGTGGCACTCTGGTTGGATGGCTCGGGGCGATTACACACCTGCAGCCAGCGCACTCCAGTCAGTGACGCTTGCATCAAACACGTAATTCATTGTCTGCAAATAGCGGCTGCCGGCCCCCAGCCCCGTCTTCGTCATTACTGCCTGGTGGTGGTGGGCAATGCCAGCGTGCTGCAGCCGCACGCCTTTGGGAGTTCCTGTGCAGAGAAAGACAGACTCATAGCCATGATTCCATGACTGCGAAAGCGGATAACTGAGAATCTGGGGCAAGTATGGGCTCTTTCACATTAGACTAGACGAGTGACGCATACAGCCTGGCAGACGGGAACTGAAACCCAGCCGATGGCAATGGAGGGCACTTTTTGTGGCCGGAGGCTAATCGTAGCCAAACATTGTGGACCTTTTGTCATGGAACGAAAAAGTGCTGGGGATCAGTGACCATCCAATTCCATGTGCGACGAGGATGGGCCGTAGCAGCAAATAGAACCATCGGTGTGCGTCGGAGTGTATTACTACAACCGACAAGAAGCGCCCATGAAATGATCCCATTGGAAATCTCACTGAATATTGCCAAACTTCGTGAAACGTTCGAAACAGCAAAGAGAGTGGGGTGGGGGTGGGTGGGTGAGACCCAGGTAAGGTGAACTCAGCGAATATGTCGGTGGAAACGCTGGTAAACTAACCTTGTTTAACACAGCTACCTACCACGAGCCACTGGAGTGCAACCAAACTCGAAAGCACGGGGGTGGGGGGGGGGATATGGGGATGTGGACGAAACCCGGGTCCTACAAAAGGGTGACAGGGGGGGGGGGTCCACGGGGACAGCGACACACTGAAGACACACCTGTTGTCCCACTTGTGTAGATGGTGTAGCATGCATTTTCTGGGACCAATGCCACGTTGGGGTTTGTTGTGGGCTCCTTCGCAAACGCCCAATCATCCAAATCTATGCCGATGACATGAGTGCACAGGGACTGGACCCGAGCGACGTGCTGCGGCCCCGTCAGCAGCACGGAACATGCGCAATCCCGGATGACAAAGGCATGGCGGTCCATGGCATTGACGTGGGGGTCCAATGGAACGTATTGGCCTCCGGACTTGAGGACGGCGAGCCACGTGACGATCAGCTCTGCACTGCGCTCCATGAACAGGGCGATGGCCTCCTCAATGCGGACTTTGTGGGTGTGCAGGAGGTAGTGGGCGAGTTGGTTCGCGCGGGAATTGATCTGAGAGGCAAAGCGGTGGATGACCCAATGAGCAGAGCTGTGGTCGTCCTCGGCTACAGCCGCCTCAAGACCGCCGGGGCCTTCAAAACCCGGAGGTACCGCCCCTTCCCCTCGCTTTGTTCTGTCGGTCATGGGGCCCCAGGCGGTTACCCGCCTTCGTTTCGGATTAGCCCCCCGTCGCCTCGGCTGCTGTTGATGCTGCCGTCGGGCTGTTGTTTCTTGCTGAACGGCGCTCAGGGACCGGCTGCCCCTGCCGCTCTCCCTCTCTCTCTCTCTCGGGCGCGCCGGTCAGCCACGTGGCCGTAGTTGTGTGTGTGTTGTACTCCCCAAACGGTGCACTGCGCCCGGGGCGGTCCCATCGCCGTCGGACTCCGGTACAGACCCCCGGCGCCGGGCGTACTCTTTACAGAGGCCCCGAGGGCTCTGCGTCGCCATCTTCTCAGGGGAAACCCTCTGCTCCTCCTTTGCGCCTGCGACGGACCCATTTGTCCGGGGGGTACGACAGCGCGCGTCTCTCGTGTTCACAGCCGACGCTATACCAACAGTCAACATCTGCGTTGCCGACGGGCCTCTGGTGGGGCAGTCCCTCGGTCGCTGCCTTTACTTTGGCATCCCCCGGTCGCACTGTGCCCCCGCCCCCCGTCCCGGCCCTGCGCTCTACCTCCGTCGTAACGACATCGCAGTCTCCGACGGGACGCGCACTTCAGCCGCGGCGCAGGGGCCGCGCGGGGCAGAGGGACACACGGTGACCCGCTGGGACTGTCCGGGACCGCTGGGCTAAACACGGGGGCCCCGACTCCCCCGGGGGCCGCTGCGTCTGGTCCGCCCTCGCGCTGCGGCGGAGGCTTTGAGTTGGGCCGGACACGCGGTCGCACGCAACGCCCCACGAACGGCCCTTGGCCCGGCCTCACGCGGCCGGGGGCCGCCAACACGCGGCCCCACGGCGCACGGGGCATCGCTGCGGACCGCAGCGATGATTGTACTCGCCCCAGCGCAGCGGAGTCTTGTGGGGGGGGGACGCAAAGAGGACCAGCGACGGGCCCAGGGGGCGGGGCCCGGGGGAATGTCCGGACGCCGTTGACGAAACCCACGAGAACACGCACGAACACCGAAGAGAGCACAAGGGGAACGGGCGGGAGGCGTCCAGGGACGACGGGGGGCCTGCTCAGGGCCCCGCAGGTCCGTGAGCGCACAACGCGTCGCACAGGGGGCGGCAGCGTCTCGTTGGTCTGCCCGCCGAGTCAGCCAACACGACCCGTCCGCACGGGGCTTTGTACATGGGCCGCAGGCTCCGGCCCGGAGCACGTGGATCGCCCGGTGCCGAGGTCGCGGGGAAAGAGGAGGCCTCAGCCTTGTGACCGATTTGGGTCTCTTAGCCCTTGTGCCTGGCGGTCTTAGCCCCCGCTTCACGAACAACTTCTGCGGGCGGTTTGATGGGGCCTTGAGCACGAGGACAGGACCGTGCGTGCGCGTGACATGTACTGAGGCTGAGTCGGCACTGCCCCTGCCCCCCAAACAACGGACGGTCCCCACCACTTGCCTTGTCCCTCAGCCACTGATTTGCCCTCTGTATCCCCCGCGCTCGGCCGTGCCAGGCCCATCGCAGCCACACCTCGCAGTAATTCCAATGGCGGCCCTGTGCAATGACGCAGTCGGCCCCAGGGTTCTGGGCTGCCCTCTGCTCCACCGCCTCGTGCCAGAGCACGCCCCCCTTCCGCCGCACCACGGCCACGTTGGGGGTCTGAAACTCCTTCAGCAGCTTGTGCTGGGTCTGGGGATCGGCACACGCAACGGGCTCCTCGGTGGACTGCTCTGTGCTGCCCCCTACGGGCGCGGCAGCAGCTTGAGGGGACAGAGGAGCCGAGGGATCCGCTGCCGGTGTAGAGTCCACTTGGGGCGCTGGGGTGCGAAGGCAGTCAGTCAGAACATCCGCGACAGTGGCATCCATGGATTGGGTAAGGCCGTCCAGAAGGCGGATGTAGAGAGAGATCATGTATTCGATCGTGCTGGGCTTGTAGAGCTCCGTGCTGAACTCAGCGCCGACCTCGATGTCTGTGAGAGGATGGGGTTGCGTTGCCGTGAAATGAATTCAGCGTGGAATGCAGCGCCGTATCAAAGGACAAGGACCGTTCATAAATTGCTGTTCCAATGTTCATCTGGGAATGCCCTCTGTGAGGCCTGAAAATGACACTTCCATCCGTGCCATGCCTGGGGGGGAAGGGCTGTGCTTGAAGGGGGGGGGGGGGGGCAGGGAAGCAACACATTTCAACACTTGAACAGAAACGCCTCGGAAATGATAACATTGCACAACAGAATCTGGCCGCTTCATCTCCACAATTTCAGTTCAGGCCGATTCAACTCCACGAAAATTGCTGTACCAAAAATCTTTCGTAACAACAACATGAGCCTACTTCTAATGCTCAGGTGTAAGTACCGCAGGAATCGATGGGATACATCGCCATGGATCAATTCGGACACACGTTGGGTTTCAACCCTTGCATTTGTCGGTGACACACTTCCGGGGCGTCATCCAAGCTTTGTGTGGACCAATATAATACCCTTTCAGTGGCACACCTATCCCAAGCTGTAAACGTAACCCAACCCTACCCCACCCCACCCCTCGCCGTCCCTGTTGCATTGCACCTTGCACAGTTTCTGTGTGCTACAGCAATGTCATTGAAGACAACCGTTCCCCCTTCTTAAACATGATTGCAGTACTGTTCTCACCAATGTGACGGATACTACCAACTTCGTAGTGCATTGCAATGCTGCAGCCTTGTGTTGCTTTTTCCTCCAGGTCCAAAGCTCTCCCTAGCTTGTGCTTGTCGTTACAAGCTGAAGACATGATGACAACCTCAGTGAGGAGGAACCACTGTTTCAACTGCCTGTGCGACCTGACATTACCGGGGGATAGGGGGGGGGGGGGCATTTGGTACGTGCGAAATTTAGAATGGCGAACTTTGGTGCGGAAAAAATTTAGCACCAATTCTCAAATACCGCTGCAAAACGTGGGACAAAACTCCCGGATTGTGGCACAACAAGCATAGGCCATAGATGGTGGTTGTTATTTCCAATGGGCCTTTGGTTTGTTGCTGTTATTTCTTGGAGGCTGTTGACATTACACTTTCGGGTGCAGGATCATGAGAAACAGGAGCTTTAACGGCACTACGACTCTCTTTGACCTCAAACAGTGATGGCCCTTGCGAGTCGTTGCAAAAATGCAACCTGGTGTGCCCCAGCATGAGCTTCCAGCAACAACAGCACATTGGATGCTGGCGGAAGCAAATTGATCAAAGATGTCACATGGGCACCACAGATCACACCCCTACGACCAAGCACAGCCTGTGATGACAGCGACCAAGCACAGCCTGTATTGAGAACCTGCGGCTCCCTTGCAGACGTACCTTTCTCATGCCTCTCCACATTCCATGTCAAATCAAATATACTCAGCCCTCGGTCCAATTTGTAAAACGAGGGTTTCAGATCTCCGAGACCGAGGGCACTCAAGTCCATCTCCGGCAACTGGAAATCGAACACGACTTGGAAAAACGGCTGCAGTTTGGTCCGCTTGCCGTTCAACACGTGGGCCACGATAGTGTCAAGGGTGACCACGCTGTGTTCTTCGGCCCCCTTCAAAACATCCGCGACTTTGTGCAGCAGGTCCCGCATGGTCATGTCCAATGACAAGACCAAGTGCAGCGGCAGCGTGCTCACCATCATTCCGATCAGATCCGCCGTCGCGGGGGTGCTGCGCTGGGCCATAGAGAAATTGGACCCTATCGTCAGGGTCATGCTGTTGGTCATGTGGTGGTGCAGCAGATAGTACGCTGCCATCGTTATGACTGCCAGCGACGACGAGTGATGCTTGGCGCTGAAGTCCTGCAGCTTTTTGGTGAGTGCCGGACCCAGCGACTGCATAATGGTGGTTCCCTGGTTCGTCATGGGGGTTGGCCTTGGGAAGTCCGGGGGCACCTGGGCACAGGCAGGCCAGCGCATCACCTTCAGCGCATCACCATTTGGGGGGCAGAATGGGTACATGGGAACAACCCGAGCCTCATACCCAAACTTGTCATTGATGTATTTATATGACCCATCCGAAGACATGCAGAACCCCGAGAAACTCCAGCGGTCAGTTTCTGTGTCACCTTCATCATGTGCCAATGCTTTGGAAAATCTGATCGTTTGTTTTTGGATGACCCAAAATAGAGGATTTCCAAGCACACCTTTTGGAATAAACAGGACACAACGCAGGAAAGTAGAGAAAAAAAAGAAGATCTCGGCCACCCCCAACAAATGGTACACTATTGCTTCAGCCGGAAGGGGAATCCGAATCCTGTACGCAGAGGCCGGGGCGTGAGAGATGTCTTGAAAGATGATTGCTTCGTCATGTCAGGGGAAGGAAGCACACCACCAGGGACATCCAGGAGATAGGGGTGAGACGTATGTGACGCACTTATGAGACTTGACGCACGGATGCACACTTTTGAAGCTGGGGGTACAGTTTGACACACTGTTCGAGACTTTGGGATTTTGAGTCAGGGGGGCATCTGCGGAACTGACCTGGCACTCCAGCGGGGCTCCGTTCAAGGCGTCCTGCCAGTACGTCAGATGGGCTTGGGTCTCAGGGCTGGCGGCGCTCTCGTGTTCCCAAAGCGCGTAGTCGGCAAACTGGATCTCCAAAGGCGCCCACGTCAAGGGCTCGTGTCGCTCCATCCGAGGGTAGCACTCCACCACTTCCTTCGTCAGCACCTGTTAAGGGTCGTGAAGAGTGTTGAGGGGTGGTGCAGCCCTGAGGGCGAGGGGTTTACGCCCCCCCCCCCCACCCTCCCTCCGAAGCGCATCTATTCTCCAAACGGTCTGGGGACTACCACAAATCGCCCCCAATCATTTTCCCAGTCGCGAGCAACCGCTGTTGCAACCCCCTCTTTAGCCCCTTCAGCGCCCCCCTCACTCAAGGGCAGCGGGATAGTGAGGGTTCTGGAGGGCTGTGCAAGGGTTTTGGGGTCTTTAAGGGGCGTCGAGGGCAAGTGAGCCGCGTACCCGCAAAGACCATCCGTCGCCGATGATGTGGTGCATGCAGAAGCCAAAGACGTGCGTCTGGGGGCCGGTCTGCACGGCAATGGCTCGGAAAAGCGGCCGGGCCTCCAACTGAAATGGCCGACTGACAAACGCCATCAGCAGCGCGTGCACCGCCTCGTCGCTGGCCCCCACCATGGCCTCGTACGTCATCCGGACGGTGACGTCGGGGGCGATGTCCTGGTAGGGCTCCCCCGTGTCCCTCCGCCGGGCGATGGCCGTGCGCAGGATCTCATGGCGGTGCGCAATGGCCTCCAGGGTCTTGCGCATGGCGGCCTCCGAGAAGGGCCCGTCCAACTGCACGAACACGCCGATGTTGTAGATGGGGGACCGGGTGAACAGATTCGCGAGCCACAGGCTGCGCTGCGAGGACGACAGCGGAATGTGCTCGGGGCGCTCTTTGGCCACGATGCGGCTCGTGGTCTTCAGCATCGAGTCCACGAGGGCGGCCTGCAGTTGGATCGTGGGATTCGCGAACATCTGCTGCGGGGGGACGTCCACGCCGCGCTGCTTCTGCAGTTCGATGCGGAGGTTCGCGATGTGGATGGAGTGCCCTGTGATCAAAACGGGGGCGATGAGGCATCGGGACAGTGGGGGAGGGGCCATGATGTCACGATCCTGACCTCATGCCAGACTCACTCAGTTCAGTGTTCACGGATTGCTTTGCCTCGCTGCCACTGCAGCGCAAAACAGACCAGTGCCGAATGTGGCCTTGAGGTCGCCGGACCTGCACAACACCGACGGGGGAATTGTCGCAGGGCGAGCTCAGTACGCCTCTGAACGGACCTGGCACTTGATGAGGGAAAGGGGAGCGGAAGGAAAAGTATGTGCTGCGCAGGCGACCGCGCGCGGCGGGGGGCGGGGGGGCACGGGAGGAGTTCGCAGAGAATTTTCCACCCTCAAGAACCGTGGCTTCGTTGTCCCCCGGCGAAATTGTGCAGGCGATCACCCGTTTTCATTTTGGATGCTGTTGTCTGCGTCTCGTCGGTTCCTCTCGCACTCTCTGTGTCCGGCCTGCTCATCCCCGGACCTGCTCGGTGATGTCGTTGATGGCCCGTGGCCCGCACCCCGCCACCCTCAGCGCCCCCCGAAGCCCCCGGGCGTGCACATGCGTGTGGCGCACGAGTGGCAAACGACGACGACCTCCCAACTCGAAAAAGTTGTCCGTGACCGAGATCCGGGACAACCCAAGCAGCTTGGCCCAGATTGAGACCAACAGCTCTTCCGTCGGCGTGGCCGCCGCAACGCCCTCGGACGCGTCCTCGTCGGCGTCGATGGGAATCGCTTTGAGGTCCAGCTTCCCGTTGCCGCTCAGGGGCCACTTGGTGGTGAACACGTAATTGTTGGGCACCATGTAGAACGGGAAATGCGTCTTGCAGTACTCCTTCAGCTCCGCCTTCAAATGCTTGTCCCCCAGAACGTAGGCCACGAGGCGGGACTCCCCCGCCACCGTCTGGATGGCTACTGCCACGTCCTCCGCACGGCCCCACTGCCGAAGCTGCGCTTCGATCTCGCCCAGCTCCACACGGTAGCCCCGCACTTTGACCTGCCCATCGGCGCGGCCCGCGTACTCGATTTCGCCGCTCCAGAGCCACCGCCCAATGTCTCCCGTGAGATACATCCGAGAGCCGGGCTCCGAGGCAAAGGGGTCCGCCACGAAGACCTTTGCGGTGAGCTTGGGGGCGTTGAGGTAGCCACGCCCCACGATCGGGCCTCCGCAGACAATCTGATGACACAGTGGACAGTGTGCAAACGGTGAATGGTAAAACGGGATTTTATCCCCCAATTTCTGTACATTCAAACATGCTGAATTCCACAAATGCCCCAAAACCCGAAAATCTTTTGTCCCCACCCCCTCTGGGCCCCCTGCCCACGCCGCACCGCAGGGGTTGGGGTCCAGAACTGAACTGAACACCGCCCCATAGCACTCATCGTTCCGCCCTTTGCTCGTACAGGCACATCAGTTAATGCACCCCGCCCCCCCGACATCGGGGGGATCGCCACCAGGATCATGGGTTCTCATGGTGCAACCACGGGGGGGCGACTACAACTGGTCCTGATGCGACACCCCCCCCAGCTATCTGTCAAAACTTGGGGGGGGGGGGGGGTCCAGCCGGGGGTCGGGGGGGGGGGGTGTGCTGCTGGGGGTCGGGGGGGGGGGGTTCCTGCCGGGGGTCAGGGGGGGGGTCTGGCCGGGGGTCAGGGGGGGCGTCCAGCCAGGGGTGAGGGGGGGGGGGGGGGGTTAGGGTTAAGGTTCACCGAGCTGGTGGAACCAATCTTGGTTTTATAACCCTTTTTAGTGTCTAGGGTGGACCTACCAGGTTTAGCAGCAAGCAAGCAAGCAAGCAAGCAGCAAGCAGCAGCACGCGCGAAATGGGTAAAAATCAGAACTCCGTCGTGGTGCTTCAGATTGAGGTGAAATTTTGGTGGATGATACCTATGGGTGTGAAGTACAATCACACAAAGTTTGAGCAAGAAACTCAACAGTGGCGGCCGGGAACGGGATTCGCAAGTGGCAGACCTCAGTTTTAAAAACTGCAATTGAGGGCCAAAAACAGCCATTTTTGGGCCAAAAAAGCCCTGGAACCCATTCAAAACGGCCAAACGAAGGGAAACGGTGGGTACACTGCATGTGCGGCTTGACTTCCCCGTGTCAACGAGCTCTTTGCGGCCCTCTAACGCCATGATATGTCCCGGAAACGGCCCAAAAAGGCCTCCAGAAGCTCCAAATGCCGACAGCCACAAACCAAGAATAGGCCATATCTTCGGCTACATGGCTCAAAATGCGGTTCCGAGGGCACCTAATCCACCCGCAACCCCCCACTTTTTGTGGTTTCCGACCCTCAAAATTGCCTAAACGGACGCCTAGACCCCAATACGTAGGCCCACTAGGCTGCGGCAAGCTGCAAGCTCAAGCCCAAACAGGTGGGTGCCCAAATGGGTCAACAGGGTCCAGTAGGGGCAAAAAACTGAATTTTCTCAAAAATGATCCTAGACCATGTGTGATGCTAAAACAAGTGTTTTTGGATTGTTTTGAGGTTGTGGTGGCCCATTTTGGTCCTCCGAAAATCCCAAAATGCCTTGAAAATGGGCTGTTTTGGGACCAAAAATGGGTCAAAAATGGGTCAAAAACGCATTTTTCCAAAACTCATCCTCGACCATTTGGGGTGCACAAACGGGTGAAATGAGCCCATTTTGAGCCCATTTTGGGGCATTTTGGCCCCTCACAAGTCCAAAAAAGCCTTGAAAGTGGGCCTTGTGGTGAAGGGGATCACTTGCAAGCTGATTCCACTCTATCAACAGCCTTCAATGTGTGACTAATTGGTGTCCCTCACCATTCATAGTTGATGCTCCCTCCCCCACCAGCTCGGTCCCAATATTCAATCTTGATTAGGGTTAGGGCTAGGGTTGCTGTTAGGGTCTGCACAGCTGCACAGGGTTTTGCTTAGCCACCCTAGGGGGGGGGGGGGGGTTAATTCAAGGACCCACCCACCCAGAATTTTGGCATACCCACAGACCGACAAATGCCCCCCCCCCTGGGGGGGGGGGTCTGACACCCACCCACCCACCCACCCACCCACGTACCCAACTCCAGCACAAACGACAAAGCATCCTAGCCCCTTTATGGGCGTGGGGCAGACACAGGAACTGTGGGGTTCTAGCGTTGCCCCCTTCGCATCCAGCACAAACGACAAAGCATCCTAGCCCCTTTATGGGCGTGGGGCATGCACACGTGATATGCAATGACATGTAAACACACCATAAATAAACATGTTACACGGAACCTGCAACAGAAGAAAGAAAGAAGTGGCACTGGCTCGATAGACCCAAGGGCCCCCACAAAGTCCCACCCCACCCTGGGGGGGGGGGGGGTTGGACACCCACCCACCCTGAAATTCTGCCAGACCCACCCACCCAGCCCCCCCCCCGGGGTAGGGTAGGACGGACACTAAGCAAAACCCTGGGTCTGCAGCCCTCCTGTAGCCCTCCTTCAGGTCAAAATTTTTTCTTGTTGTTTTAACACAAATATGAATTCTCTACAAAATTTTGAGTATTTTGAGTATAAACACATAGTATGAAAAAAAAATGCGCCGGACAGTTTTCTCTAGGGACACTTGTTGGTGGCCGACCCGGCACCACTATCTTTCAAAACCCGGGGGGGGGGGGGGGGGGCTGGGGGGTGTCGCATACAAGGACCGGGCCCGCCCCCCCCCCCCCCGTGGGTGCAACCGTCTCTGTTGCGACGTGCTCACACGTCGCATCACATGACATGGACATGGACATCCTCCCCCTTGCACCCTTGGTCTTCCAAGGGATCTAGTCGTTGGGTTCTTTGGCCCTTAGTTCGCTCTGTTCCTCCCTTTTTGGGGGGTTCCCCCGTCCCCCTTTTCCCTTGTGTCGCCTGGCTCGTTGGTGCGTTTCATTTGTTTGATCCGCGTCTGCTGTTGTTCTGCCCATTGCTGTGCGGGGGGTTGATAAAACCGCACGGGTTACGTTCCCGTGGGAACATAGAGCTGCTCTGATCTTCATCTCACCCTGGTTTTAGGCAGCGTGTGTCGTGGCTGCGTCTCTTTGTGCCCCTTTGCTACCGCGTTGCACAATGTTGCTTGGGGGCTGAAGGGTTTCTCACCTGCCTCATCCGCCTGCATAGATGAGGGGGGGAAGCAGGGGTTACTCGTCATCAGGCTGTCCTGATGAGGGGGAGGTGGGCTATGCAATGCTGGGGGGTTGTATGCACTACCCCCAGGGGCATGGCATGGGTTGGCGGTAGCTGAGCATACAAGACCGTCATATTGTGTGAGGGCAATCATTGACAAAGGTCTCTCGCCCGGCACGGTGATTGAGCTGCACCCATGTTCCCTTGTTTGTCCTGCCATCTGTTGAGTGTAAAACTGCTCAAACAAAAATACATGCCTACTTAACCCGCGTGTCTGGGTTGTTTGGGGAAACAGATGAGGAGGGAAATTGGGGGACACATGTACAAGACGTGACATGTATGTCCCTCTTAAATTTGGGCCGGCTGGGATCATGGGTGGCGCAGGCCTGTATGCTCACCGCCACCACACTCACCCACTCACCACCGGGGCCTTGCAAAACGGGCAAAACGGGCAAAACGGTGCAAAACGGTGCAAAACGGGTGCAAAACGGTGCAAAACAGTGCAAAACGGTGCAAAATGGGTGCAAAATGGGTGCAAAATGGGTGCAGATTGTTTGAATGGTCAAAAGCGAAGATGGGGAAATGGCACATGGGCAAATTGGCAAATGGCAAATGGCAAATGGGCACATTGCAACACCATGGACATCATTTCCTTTGAGTATGCGGCTGTTATGAGGCATCCACGACGCCGTTGAATCCAAATGAGACATACGCTTTGTGCAACGCATGTTGCATATGGTATTGCTTTTCTGAGCGCACATTTTTCCACATGGAAAAGGAGCGCTCCACGTCACACGAGGTGTGCGGAATGCACAAGGTTTGGATTGCATATGGATACATCGTGGGTAGGCGGTCTTTCATGCTATCCCACCATTGGTGAATATCGAAATCACCGTTATCCGGGACCACACACGCCTTGTACAATGCCCACTCACCATTGTCGACCACCTGGGCCTGCACATTGTTGGGAAGCATCAGAGGGTATGCAGCAGGGTCCATGGGCAGGTTGGGTAGTTGTCTGGGGTCAAAGATGCGTGCTTCTTTCGCAAAATCCATATGCTTGGAGACATATTCGCCAAATTCTCTATCAGTGCATTTACAATGGCTTCAATTTGAGGCCGCCCAACTGCCAGAAGATTGGCAAGCTGCAACTGCCACGGTGGGGTCTTTTGAAAAATGCCTTGTTGCAGACACTTTTCACTCTTCAGTGGGGCTTCAAGAAGATCTGCCACTGCCTGCAACAATAAAAAGTTCCCAAACACGAATACGGTGCAAAACGGGTGCAAAACGGGAGAAATGCAAAGCGAGACGTTGGGCAATTCCCAAAACGTGCCCATTGCAAAAAGCAACCTGAGTAACGTTGAAAACTGGTTCTTCATCCGTTTGGGGGTCTTCCTCAAGAACTGCTGCATTGGCCTCGTCACTGCCCGCCTCGGGGGGTGCTGCATCTTCTACATCGGTGTGTAGCAACCTCTGTTGCTCCTCCGCAATCTTCTTTTTGGCCTCATCCCTCTTCCCAAGGCGTAAGACTCCAAGGGTTTTGTCCTCCACTTTCACATAGCTAGGGATCCTTGCACCAGAATACTCTGTTGGATGAAACACAATGCAACACGAAAATGCTATTTTTAGCACGTTTTTGCGTTCTTAAGGGACGGCACTACACCTGTTTTCAATCCAGCGATGCCCACATCCTTTGCTTTGAAACGTGTCAACTTCCTTGAGGCATCATAACTAGTCCACCACTCTTGCTTGACTGCCCAACTGTTGTTCACAAAAAGTGAACCATTGTGTGCACAAAAACTTGGGGGATCCATAGCACTGCACAAAAGGGGGAAAAATGAGAACACTGCACCGTTCAGTCTGAGCCTGAGCCTGAATACAACCCCAGCCATGCAAGCAGTACAAGACACGCAAGAGAAGTCCCCTTCCCACGCTGTTATGAAAAACTACACACCACCACTCACCGACTGCAAAACGGGCAAAAATGGGAACTCACCGCACTCACCGAAAAGTCGGTGAGCATACACCCCTGGTGGCGGGCCTGGGGGCCATGAGGAACAACCAACTTGTGCGCCAGCGGCACCTGGGAAAAATTGTTGGCCTCTGTGGACTGGGGCAACCCCCCCCCCCACATTTTCCCCATTTCCCCTCCATTTGCCCCCCATTTTCCCGACGTCGTTGCTCAGAGATCTGTAATGCTTGCACTGCACAGGCAAGGATTATTGCAGGGAGGGCGTCCCAAACCCAGTGTCCTGTCGCTTAACACACAAATTCAGTCCGTGCGGCTTGTGAAGGTGGTGATACACACCAGTGTTGACGGCCCCACCCACTCGCTACCTGTCAGGCTCACCACCGGGTGGGCAGGGGATGCTCCTTAGTCTTATGGCCCCAAGGCGGCAACCTTTTATCACAATAAATCCCAGTACCTATGGCTGAGGCGAAGCTAACGGAGTCCAGTCTAGGCTGGTGGTTTTCCAGCAGCCAGCAAGGGCTGGGTCACGGGTCCTCCTCCTCGTCGTCCTCCTCCTCGCATGATGAGTCCCCGCCCTGTCGTTGTCATCACCTGGACCATCCCCAACACCCGCACTATCTTTCCACCCCATCCTCAGCCGTTTGCACAGGCCACAGCTACTCCACATCACTGGAGGGGTCCGCCAGATGGTCCACTAATGGGCCTTGAAGGTGTTCTCGGCAAACGCTATGGCGTCGCATGGGCCGCCAGAAGGACCACGCTGACGGGCTGACAGGCAGGCAGAGGCAAAAGCCCAGGAGGATGATCTCCGAATACTGATGGGGGGTTGTCAAAGAGGCTGAGTCAGTGTGCGTGAAGAACGATGGAGGTTCAAGCACCCCCCCCCCCCCATCGCACCAACACATACACGCGCGCGCACACACACCCACATACACTCACTCACTCACTCACTCACAGCGCCCTTCGGCGTGTAGTCAGTTCCGCGTTGACCACTTCTGTCTGTCCCCAACGAACCACAGCAGCACGTCCCTCCAAACCGGGTTTCCCGTGGCCACGCGCCGCCCTGCAAGCGCTCTTGAAAGCCCCTTTTCTGCCTCGCTCCCTGAAGCACAGGCACAAGAGGGCAGGGGGGGCTACAGGCAGGGGGGGGGGGTGCCAGCCTCTCAGCAGACTGCCCTAGCCCCCTCCAGCCTCGGAGGGCTCCGTGTATAGATGGGGACCCCCCCCGGCCCCACAGGAGCGAGATGCACTGGAAAATGGATGACATGGCAGGCATCGCGGGACACTCCAGAGATCCCTCCGGTCCATCCGTGTGTTTGTCCGCGGTCTGCGGGTGCATTCATGGGGCTCTCCCTCCCCACGCATCCGTCCCTGCACACGCAGATGCGTGAATGCAGACACCTGCCCGAGCGCGCCGACCGGGACCCTCTGCAGCTGGTTGTCCAGAATGTAAATGGTGTGCAGCGACTTCCCGATGTTGCTCTGGTGCTCCTTCGCGATGTGCACGGGGGTGATCTCGGTGCCGGTGCAGAAGATGGTGCACTCGGAGGGCCCGTAGACGTTGATGAGCCGGGGCCGGCGGTGCACGTTGTCGAACGCGTTCAGGAAGTCGCGGTGGCGCGACATGATCACCTTCTCGCCCGCCAGCGTGAGGGTGCGGAGCGCGTAGCGCTGGGGCTTGGGCACCAAATACGGCTCCAAGATGCTGAAGGCGGAGGGGGTCTGGGAGAGGTCCGTGACGCGCTCGGCCGCCACGAGGTCTGCCAGCTGCTTGGGGTCGTTGACTTCGCCTTTGGGCTGGATGACGAGGGCGCCCCCGTCCATAATGCAGCCGTACATCTGGGGGCATGAGGGGGCGAAGACAGCGTGGCGAGGCCACACAGGCCGTGTCAGCGACAGGCGCGCGCTCGCCAGAGTGCGGGTCCGCTGGGGCCATTCTGAGGGCCGAACACCACAAAAAGTGGGGGTTGGGGGGTGGAACAGGGTCCTCGAGACTGAGGTCCGAGCAATGCAACGCGATGCGGCCCGGTCTCGGGTTGCCGCCGGTTCTGACAAAACAAACGTGGGCTTTGGGCCATTCTGGGGCCCAGTTTGAGTGCGGGGCCTCGGGTGTGCCATGCGGTGGGTACCTCTGGAGGGGGATGAGGCCCCGGTACCTCTGGGGGCCCGTCGCTCTCCAGAGGCACAGCCTCGCGACCAGCACATCAGCACCGGCCATGGCACCGGCAAAAAAAGCTCTGGTTTTCCCAGCATTCGGCGATGTGCCGCGGCGGGGGCAGCAGCCCCCGGTGGCCGGTGATGGCGAGTGGCGGGTCCTGGAAGCGCACCAACGGCAGTCGCGGGTCGACGGCCCACGTTTGGCCAGGAATCGCCGATGAGGGTGTCGTGTGCGCAGTCGCCGTCCTGCGATGTCCCTTCGCCCGGGGACCAGCTTGCCTCTGTGTCCCGGTGCTGCTCCACGCGGCCCCCACCCCCGCGGCCCGGCAGCTCCGTGCGTCATGTCACAGGCCCGTTTTGGTGGTCGCGGCGGTGGCCACTGAACACTGGCAGTGGGTCGCAAACCGCCGGCCGGGGGCTGGGGCGCTGACGAAACGCCTTCGGTGTACATCGATGCGGGACGTCCCGTCTCAATTGCAGAACAAAATCCTTCCGCAATGAGGAACGTCAGGACCTCGAAGCATCAGCTCGGCAGCCGCTGTCGGTTAGCCCCCGGCAGTCGTTGGTTGATCCAAGTCAACAATCAACAGCCGCAAAGACGTGCGCCAGGCGCGACCAGCCCCCTTGCGGACAGGCATTGCTGCATCTCCGCACGCCCGTTGTCTCGTCCAGGGCTGGCGCACCACCTGCGGCTTTCTGCCGCCATGGCCCCTCAATCGTGAAGCAGAGCCCTTCCGTAAGGCCTGATATGCGATTTGTGCACAACTCTTTCCAGTTCCCTGTTCACGGGCAGGGAAGGGCATCAACACGTCCGGCAGAACGGGCCTTGTGTGCTCAATCTCAGGGGAGGGGGTGCATGGAATGCAGCAAAGAAAGAGACCGAGGCGCGCATGCGACACGACCCGTGGCACGCCCCCCAATGCACACCCGATGCAATGCCGTTCCCGCGTCCCCCCGTGTCTGTGTGTACTGCGGGAATATCATACGAAAGACGGCACGACCCTCCCATCGCTCAACCCTCTTAGTCCTGCTGACGTTCGGCATCACTTGTTGAAGGCATTCCAGATGAACGGACGAAGGAACACACACACACCTCCCAGTGGCTGAAGTCGAACGACAGCATGTGGTAGAGGAGGGACCGCCGCACGACGGAGGGCAGCACCCCAACAGCGTTCAGGTACGTCAGCTCATTGTTGAAGTTCTGGTGGGTGATGTAGCAGCCCTTGGGCGTGCCGGTGGACCCGCTGGTGAAGACCGCGTAGAAGCCGTTGTGCGGCTTGACCAGGGCGTTCAGGGGGGCGTGTCCGGGGCGCCGGTACAGCGCGTTGTCGAGGGTCACCACCGGCACGCCAAACCAGTCCGTACACTTGCCCATGAGGTTTGGGGTGGTCAGCACGGCCTGGGCGCCCGCCTGCTTGCAGCAGTACTGCACTGTCGAGGGGGGCGGGAGCGTGGGGGCCTGGGGTCTGCCCTCGACCATCCCTTTCGACCCTCTGCAACCCTCTGCTCTGCGGCTGTTCACAACCCACGGCAGCCCTCCACATTCCCCTCCTCGGCCTTCTTCAGGCCTCCTGCCAACGCAGGTGCGCCGTCCCGGCCTCTCTGGAAGCAGGCGCCCCGAACGGTCCCGCTCTCGCACGGATGGACGCGGTGTCATGCCGCATACGGAGCGACGCCTCTGGAATGACGTGGGCGGCATTCCGAACATCATTTTTGGCGTTCTTAGAGAGAAAAAAAAAAGCAGACGCACTCCTGTACACCTGCAATATCAACAGAACAGTAACTGACCGCTGCCAACCGGCGTCGGTTGGCCGTTGACTGCCTTCGGTACAGCACCAACCGCCAGTGGGTGTTGGGCTGTCCGGGTTTCGACACCAAAGAATCAATCTCGTCCTTCAAGGACAGCCTTTCCGAGTGCGGAGACGTCATTCCGGGTTCTGCATTCGGAACCGCCCCGTTTCATTCAAATCCGTCTTTCTGCGTCCGGAATGACGCCGCGTCCACCCGCAAAAACAGAAGGCAGCCAAGTGGGGCTACCCGGGGAAAGAAGGGGGGGGGATGGCACCCATTATTTTGTGTACCAAAAATGGCCGGGCAGGATTTTCCCTTTTCCAAATTTCGCTTTTTCCCACGATGGTCACTTCGGCCTTGAGGGGGGGGGGGGGGGGTCACGCGGGGGGTGCCCCCCCTCCTCCTATGGTGTACGGCCATTCTAATTCTTTCTTGGGGCTACCTTCTCAACGCCAACTACAGGGGGGGGGGGGGGGATTTTCGTACCGGGAATTTTTCGCACGAGAAAATTTCGCACCGGTTTATTTCGCACAGTGGCCTGATAATCCTGCGGGAAATTTCGCACCCTCCCAGAATTGTACTGTTTACTACTGAGCAGTTCCTGCTTTGCACTGCCAAATTCCAGCGGGTTCCAGGCTTGTTTTGGGAATTTCCAGGAGCTTCCAAGATTGCATTCTTTACTTTCAGGGGGTTCCTGCATGACCTGGATCTCAATACCACGCCCCAAGGTCCAAGGCAATCCAGCCCCTTTATCTGCTTTGGGGCACAACAAACACCAATTCCCTCATTAACTGGGATTCCTTGATCCCTGACCCTGATCCTTGAGTCCCCGGAGCCTTTCCCCCTCCCCGGGACGTCCGCGTGGACTGCGCGCTATAGACACCCTCCAGCCGGGGAGGGAGTCCGGATTCAGGGGCCGCCTCCATCCTCTTCCCACACTGAGAAGCTCAAAAGCAAGACAACAAAGAGGTAGTGAACATGCGCCCCAGTGGCTAAATTTTGCATCGGGTTTATCTAGCACAGTGGCCTGAAAATTGAGCGGGAAATTTCACACACATTTGAAATACGAAATTTCCCACAACGAAATATTCCCTCCCCCTGTACCATTCATAACCCTCAGCAACCACCAGCGACCAGTCACCCCTTCACAACCCCTCCACAGCACTTCACGACCCTCTCCAACCGCCCCCAACAACGTCCTGCCCACTCCACTCCTCGGCGCATGACAACCACAACCCCCAACAACCTCGTTGCTGCGGCAGGGTGAGCTCCAGAGGCACGTACGCGCCCCCCGAGCGCATGACCCCCACGATCGCGACCAGCAGCAGCACACAGCGGTCCATGTGGATGCCGACCATCGCCTCCGGGAGGACGCCCGCGCGCTGCAGGTCATGGGCCACCCACCCCGCCAGCCGCCAGAGGGCGCCGTAGGTCAGGCTCTCGTTCCCGTAGACGACCGCGATAGCGTCCTTGGGGTTGGTGGCGAGGCGGTCGTGCATGCAGATCGTGGGCACCCGGTGCTCGGCCTCCTGCCCCCAGCGGTTGAACTCCTTCGTGATCTTCTGCCACTCGCCCCCGGGGATGCAGGAGATGCCGGACAGGGGGGTGGTGCTGGGGTGCGCGGCGATGTGGCTGCACAGCTGCGCCAGCCGGGCCACCATGGCCTCGGCGGTTCGGGCACTGTACAGGTCCGCGGCGTACACCTGCGCAAGGAACCAGGGCATACTCAGGGCGCGGCCACACCGCGTACACGGGACATGCCAGGCAGGGGCAAATTAGGAACGTACGAAATTTGGTGCGGAGAGAATTGGACACCAATTATTAAACACCGCTGCAAAATTTGGCACAAAATTCCCACAGACTGTGGCACAAGAGGAAGCAGAGACCGTGAATGGTGGTTGCTACTTCCTCGGGTGCTGCGTCGGGTCAGTGCTTTCTGACGGCCGCTGGGGCCGCTGGGGCCGGCGTTCCCTGCGCCCCCTGTGTGACATTCCGTCTGGTTGTTGTTCCTTTACAGGGCCCTGGACAGTCACCCGTTCTTCCCTTCGCATGTTGCGTCGGGTCGCTGCTTTCTGTCGGCCGCTGCGGCCGGTGCTCTTGCTGGTGTCGTTTCCGCGTTCGCGGAGCCCAGTAGTTGGTGTGTTGGGGCTGTGCTGAATGTGGGATGGTGTGCCGTTTGCGCGTCAGTGGCGCCCAATAATTGGCGTATTGAGGATGTGCTGGTTATTGCCCGGGTCGTTTGACTGTTTTTGCTGTCCACGCGCCTCTGTCCACAGGCCGTCCATAGCCTGCCTCGCTGTGTTTCTGTGTGCGTGAGGCCCAGGTGCCCTGTTCCTCCACGCGCTGTTGTGCAAACAGCCCATCTGGACTGCGGGAGACACCCCCCACCTGATGCCGGTTGAGCAGGGGTTGCCCTGGCACCCGGTAGCGACGGGCCTGGCTGGCCAGGCCATCCCCTTTATTGTCGCTGCCTCCCATGCGCACGCTCTCCCATCCCCTCCATTCTGGTTCCCTGTTCCTGCTGTTCTGGTTGCCTCTCCTGCCTTGCTGTGCCCCTCCTCCTTGTCTGCTGTGCTCGCCCTTGTCCCTCCTGGTTTGGCTCCCGCGTTCTGTGTGTCTGTGTTGCTCCTCCCCCTGTCTGTTGGCGCTCCTGGGTGCCCCTTTCGCACACCCACTCCTGTCCCACCTGCCTGCCCCCCCGTACGAGGATTTCACATCTCCGTACGACGCGGACTATCCCCTGCGCGGTTGGCTGGTCACGGCCCTGTTGCCACCCCCGTGGCGGGCACCTCCCGGCGCGCGGGGCGCAGCCCCCGCCCTTGTGGAGTACGTGGGCACCTTGTAGAGGGAGGGGGGGGGGGTTTGCCCCCCCCCCCCCCCCCGGCACACACGGGGGTGGGGGTTTGCACAGGTACGAGGCACACAACGCATACCAAGTGCAGGTGCACACTGCTGCCCCATTCCCCGCTGACGACGAAGCGGAAGTCCAGGTGCTGCGCGCCCCCGGGCGTGAGGTTGGCGCCCAGAAGATACGAGAAGTGGCACTCTAGCGCCACGCTGACGAGGGGGTGCCGCGCGGCGGTCGTCTCGGAGCCGAGGTGCTGAATGAGGGCGCGGAACGGCAGCCCTGAGCGCCGCACCGCCTCCTCGTGGCCGTCGGCGACGTGCTGCAGCAAGTCCCCGAGGCTCCGGCAGTCCTCCAGCATCACCCGCAGCGGCAGCAGATTGGCCCGGGGCCCGGCCACGGCCTCCAGCTCCGGCAGCTGCTCCATCTGCGTCACACCGAAGACGATGTCCTGTTGCCCGGAGCACTGCAGCAGCAGCAGCGCCAGGGCCGCCGCCATGAGGGCCTCGGGGGACACCCGGCGCCGCGTGGCCAAGAGGCGGAGGTTGCGGCAGGCGTCCGCCGAGAGGGTGGTCTCCGCGGTGGCGAACTCCGTCAGGGCAATGGGGCGGGGGTGGTCGCTGGGGAGCTCCAACGGCGAATGGTCCGCGAGCTTCTTCTCCCAGAAACGCTCCTGAAGGTCATGCACAAATCCGCAACGCCGTGATACGCAGACCAGCGCCGTGAGAGCAACGCACGGCGCTACGGCCCACCATCCGGAGTACATGAAGCAGAGCACTGCGATGCACAACCCCAAGCGCTATGAGACACACAGCCCGCAGCACCCCGACACACAAACCACAGCAGTCTTACCCCCGTCCTAACATGGGCCGGTCTTGGTTCAGCGCGTAAAAGTGCGGGGGTCGCCGTGTGTCGACAAGCCCGTGTTACCACGCGGCATGTACCACGGACCACATGTTGCAGACGTGAGCCAACACTGCCCTTTCATGACTACAAAAGGGAGTCCAACAGGCCAGCGTACACCCCAGAACACAAGAGCACATGGAATTACAGCTATGCTATGCCACCCATATTGACCCTTCCTGCAGCCTGCACAAGGCTACAAACCACATTCTCTATTCGATTGGAACCGCAAAAACGATGGTTCCAAAAAAGGCCCCAAAGTGCAGAAACACGGGGTCCCTGTGTTTGGACAAGCCCGTGGTAGGACAAGGGGGGTGGGTGGGTACACAAACCACCGCACCATGACACGTACACCGAAGCACTACGACAGACCAAGCACCGCACTAAGACACACATACAACAGCACTATGACACCAAAAGTGCAGCCCTATGACACGGGGCACTGCACTACAACACACAGACCACAGCGCTATTGTGTGTGTGCACTGTGTTGCACAAGCACCTCCACAATGCCCAGCGCCACGATACCTGGGCTCTTTGCTGGACGACCTGCGGGAGCGATTGTTGCCAGTGCACGAAATCGACGTACTGCAACGCGTCGGTGGCCGGGGCCGCGAAATCCAGGGCCGTCACCAGCTGCTCCACGAGCATGTGGACCGTGGGCAGGTCGGCGCCCAGGCCGTGGATTGCGACCTCCGCCAAGTCCGTGCCGCGGCACACCGTAGCCCCCACCATCCGCCCCGTCGTGTGGTCCAGGGCCTCTGCGGTGGCCGCCGCCGCCGCCGCAAAATCCGCCGGGGCCGCCTGGTGGACGGCGGGGGTGTACACCGCGACGACCGTCTGGCCCTCGGAGCACAGCTTCGTGCGCAGGATCTTGTGTTGCCGGACCAGCCACACCAGCGTCCGCTGCAGCTGTTCGCCCTGGTCCTGAGGGACGTGCAGACGCACGCGCCACGGGCGCATAGCACCGGGGCCCAGGAGCGCGATCTGCTGCAGGCCCCACCGCTGCGACCAACTCAGCGGCTGCACCTCCGATGAGGCCTCCAAACACTTCGGCGGAGACGGAAGCGCAAGCGCGGGCGCCAGGGCCGAGACCCGAGTGCCCGTCCGGTCCACGGACAGTGTCTCGAGCACCTGCACGTAGTTGCGCAGGAGGAAGGCGGCCGCTTCGGGGCTGAAGCAGTCCTTAGAGTACTCCAGGAGGCAGTAGGCCTGGGATCTGCCGAGTTGCGTGTAGAGCCTCATGGGGATTTCCGCACAGCCACGGACCACGTCAATGACGTCCAGACTCGTGCCCTCGGGGGCGGAGAAGCCGTCGTACAACTCGAATGAGATGCCGCCCTGGAGCCATGGGACCCCTGGACAAAACCAGAGCACCGCGATGCACAGGGGACAGCAACGGGGCGCACAAAAGACGGCACCACAAAACAAAACCACAGCACTGCGGAGCACAATTTACAGCACCGCGATCCGGGCGCGGCACTGTGATGCATGGTCACAAAGCCCGGCGACGCGAAGCACAGCACTGCAGTATGAATCCGCACCACAAAACACAGCACAAAGATCCAGAAAACGCACCACCGCGACGCATGAGGCACAGCAACATGGCGCACAAAGTCCAGGACATGCACAAAGCGCATCACCATCACACGCCCAGCAAAGCACGACGATGCACGGCACAAAAACAAAACACGATGTTCCGCAGTGCAGAGCACAAAGCCCACGCGACACACACCGCTCGCCTGCCGTTTTCCCGGCAGCTGCTTGACCAGGACGTCGTAGGGCACGTCCTGGTGCCGCAGGGCGACCTGCACATTCTCCTTCACCCGCTGCACGAAGTCCTGAAGGGTCGGGTCGTCGCGCATGTCGCCGACGATGCACAGCGTATTGATGAACAGGCCCACGGTCCCGGCGTCCGCCCGCTTCCGCGTGGACGTGTACATGCCCAGCGCGAAGTGCGGCTGTCGGGCCAGGGGCAGCAAAGACAAGAACCAGGCACACAGATGCACCACAAAGTCCGTGCACTTCGCGTGCCTCCGGAGCTCCTGCAGCCGCCCCAGGACGTCGGGGTCCCGGAGCGTCTGGGTGACGTGCCCTCCTTTGAAGGTCGGCAGCGCCGGGTACGGCACGGTCGTCGCCAGGTCGAGGCTGGGCACGTCGGCCAGGCGGTCCACCCAATGCCGCAGGTGCTCCTCGGCCTTCTCCGTCAGCGGCACCGTGCGGCCCACGAAGTCCCGGTAGGCGCCGGGGGCGGGCAGGGCGTAGAGGGCCTGCGTCCCCTGCTGCACCGCCACCACCAGCTCCTGCGTCAGGAGCGCCAGGGAGATGCCGTCCACGATCAGGTGGTGGAAGCACAGGCACACCACGTGGTCGCGCGCGCTCAGGCGGAGCAGCAGCGCGCGCATGAGGGGCTGCGTCGGGTCCATGATGTCGAACGGGCGCTGGACCTCCGCTTCGGTGGTGTGGCGGATGACCGCGTCCACGTCGGGGGCGCCGGACGCGTCGATGAACTGCACGTCCGGGACCAGGCCCTTGGCGGAGATGCGCTGGCGGGGCTCCGCGTCGCCGCCCGCGTGCAGGACGGTGCGGAGGGCCTCGTGCCGGGCCACCAGCGCCTCCAGGACCCCCCCGAGCTTCGTGGGGCTCCAGGGCAGGCCCTGGAGGCGGAACGTGAGCGGCAGGACGAACGTCGCGACCGATCGGTCGTTCTGCAGTCGATCGAACAGCCAAACCGCCAACTGCTCGTGGGACAACTTGACGTCTACGAATCCTCCATTCCCGAATGCCGGTGGTGCCGCCGCCGCGGTCGCAACGGGAGGAGCGCGGGGCGGCGGGCCTGCCGCGGCCGCCGCCGTTTGATGAAGTGGAGGCTGCGCAGCGACCTGCTGGTCGCGGGTGCACTTGTTGTCCACAAAGCCATCATCCACGATGCCCGCCTGCGCGGCCGTCACGCTCTCGTGGGGCTGGAGGAAATCGGAGTCAGGCTGGAACGTGGATTGGATATACCCGGAGGCAAGCATGACTTTCACGCTCTCCTTGACGGCGTTTATAATGTGCTCAATGTCCTCCGCAGTGTGCTGGACACAAATATAGCACGTCCTCCCTGAATGAAGAGCAGCATTGGGGAAATGGAGGAATGTGTGTGTAGGGGAGAAAAGCGGCGGATGACCATAAAGACTGGAATGGGACTGTGGGACAATCGGTGTCCAGTGTCTTTTGTGTGACCTCCCCGTTGATCGAGGCCAGTACTTAGGGACCGCAGGGGGGGGGGGGGGGGGCGTGAGTCGAACGAATGTCCCACCCCTCACATTTGCTTTCTGCCCCTGTGGCGTCCGCTCCCCTGCCAGCGCCGACGCGCTTCATATTCAGTCATTCCCAGACCACAAAATTTAGAGGTGCATCACTGGCGAGGGCAGCAAGGGCAGCCGAACCCCTTGCCCTGTCTCAGCCCCACGATCAGGCCTCTGGGTCTGCGAATGGGCCGCAACTCGGCCTAAACCGTTGTAACCCACAGGCTCTTGCGCCTGCCGATGATGTAAAAAAAAAGAGGAGCCGATTCAACGTGATGAGGGATCCCGTTGTCCAGATCAGCAAAATGAGGGGAATCCAAAGCACCCGGGGGTTATCCGACATCTCGTGCCGCCACGGGAGGGACTGCAGGCAGGCGGCCACCTTCCCAAGTGAAGACCCCACGGTTCATCAAATGAGTCCACAGGATCTCCATGGCCGAGCCCTTGAAATGGAACTTGAACAGACTACCACCACACGCCAGTCTCAACGGCGCCCCGACAGTCCTCAGCCAGTCGTTCAGGGTCGCGCACATTCGCTCAGTCTTGACGTTGCAATGGGCCTGCAACTGCTTCCCCTGCTCCTTCATGTACTTCAGCGCCCCGTAGCACGCGGCCATGGTGATGGGGTGCTTGCAGAACGTGCCTGCGAAAAAAGTCACAGTCGCTCTGGGCATGGACTGGTCACCGTACGTCCAATACCCGCCGTCAATCCCATCCATGAACTTGGACTTTCCGGCCACGATCCCCACGGGGAATCCTCCTGCACAGGCCTAAGGGCATAAAGAATAGGGCTGCACCGCGGGGGAACACTCGGCGCTTCTCTCACGGTGAAGGCAGAGACGGACACCCAACGTCAACATGAAACGCCACTGTCAAGAGGAATAGAGGTTGGGTTGCGAGTACTCAACACGAAACATTTCTCGTTTCGGTTGCAGGCAAAGAATGCTGTATGAAGGTCGATTCTGTGCAATGCCAGCGGGTTACGGTCTCCAGGACATGATTACACCGTCAGCCAGAGACCTCCAGGGGTCTCCACAGACCTTATACAACCTCCACAGGCGTACTGAAACTGCCGGATTGTACCAGAGCCCAGGGGCAGAACAAAAAGGGAAGGAGGTGGGCCATGCTTTGGAGTACTGCACCACCATAAGAGCAGTCGTAATGGTGGAGCAGGTTTACTGCTTGGTACTTCCGATTCAACGCACTCGGTTGTGTTTGTTGGGGGATGCCCAGGGAAGTGTTAGAAGGGGCTGAAAGGGGGGGGGGGAAGGAGGTCTGGGACCCAAAAGTTTGTGTACCTTAGGTGGCCCATTTGGGGGTGGCCCCCAAAACCCCACTGGCAGAATTCTGCCAGTGAAAAGTGAGTGATGGAAACCCATGTTTGTGGGCAGCGCGTTTTGGGACGCGGCGGAACACCCCCTCTGGATGACTTTTTGGCACTTTGGGCCCTAATTTCTGGTACTCAAAAACTAGGGGAAATAGAGGGTTTCGGGTGTTTTTGATGGGCAAAATGAATGGATCAGAGGATTTGACAGGGGTTGCAGCGAGCGATCTATTGGCGTGGTCTGTGTCGTATGGTTTGCAGCAGGTAGAAAATCGGGCGGTCACGCAACCGTGGCTCCAGGGTCAACTTTCAAGGCTTACCTGGGTGCACCGTGTCATACCTCAAAATTCTGCCAGCTGTTTTTCTACAAAACCGTGCTTGGTTACGTAAAAGTGGCCACAGTTCAGGAGGCACATTTGGTATCAAGCACGGAAGGCACGGCATGCTGCACAACGCAATTGTAGCGGGAAGTATTGTGTGCGGGTTCTTCGGGGTGTGTGGTGTAGTGCGGACCACTGCAAGCAGTTCCACCGACTGCAGCACAGGCTACCACTGGAAGAATTCCGCCAGTAGACATGGCGCATACACATGTGGCTGGCACCAACACACCACGGTGTCTCAAAAAGCTGCAGTGGGAGGAGGAGGAGGAGGAGATGCGGTCCCCCGGTAGGGCGCACCCGCGGCACATCCCCATGGTGCCCGCCGGCCCTCATCGGTCTGGCCGGCGGCCGAGAGGGGGGTTCTGTCCCAACCCGTCCGGCTAAGCATCATGGCGGCGGCTCTCCTCTTCGTCTCCTCCCCTTGTCCCCTGGCCCGCACAACGCGCATGCTCTCCCGCCCTGCACGTTGCTGGATCCCCCTAGGGGCACGGAATGGGGAGCGAGGCGGAGCGCCGGCTCCACTTCCGGCACGGTCCACCACCCGCCCAAGGGAAGGGGGACGCAGTCTCACAGGTGTGGGCCCTTAGCCCGCCAGGTACTACCGACTGGGCGGCGTTTGGCCGGCAGGTCGCGGGGGCTGGGTCCGTGGCCTGGTACCCCCCCCTCCCCCGGCGCACGGCACTTCTCCCGAAGGTGCCCGTGCGCGGAGCCATCCTCTCCATCCCTCCGGCCACGCACGCAAGGAGGCCCCCACGCCCATGCGGTGGGGGCCTCGGTGGTCCCAAAGCAAAGGAGGCCCGCTCGCCCATGCGGTGGGGGCCTCGGTGATACCAAAGCGAAGGAGGCCCCCTCGCCCATGCGGCAGGGGCCTCGGTGGTCCCAAAGCGAAAGAGGCCCCCTCGCCCATGCGGCGGGGGCCTCGGTGGTCCCAAAGCGAAGGAGGCCCCCTCGCCCATGCGGTGGGGGCCTCGGTGGTCCCAAAGCGAAAGAGGCCCCCATGCCCATGCGGTGGGGGCCTCGGTGGTCCCAAAGCGAAAGAGGCCCCCTTGCCCATGCGGTGGGGGCCTCGGTGGTCCCAAAGTGAAGGAGTCCCCCTCGCCCATGCGGTGGGGGCCTCGGTGGTCCCAAAGCGAAAGAGGCCCCTCGCCCATGCGGTGGGGGCCTCGGTGGTCCCAAAGCGGTAGGAGGCCCCCACGCCCATGCGGTGGGGGCCTCGGTGGTCCCAAAGCGAAAGGAGGCCCCCTCGCCCATGCGGTGGGGGCCCCGGTGGTGCCAAAGCGAAAGAGGCCCCCTTGCCCATGCGGTGGGGGCCTCGGTGGTCCCAAAGTGAAGGAGTCCCCCTCGCCCATGCGGTGGGGGCCTCGGTGGTCCCAAAGCGAAAGAGGCCCCTCGCCCATGCGGTGGGGGCCTCGGTGGTCCCAAAGCGAAAGGAGGGCCCCACGCCCATGCGGTGGGGGCCTCGGTGGTCCCAAAGCGAAAGGAGGCCCCCTCGTCCCTCCATTGGGGGCCTCGGTGGTCCCAAAGTGAAGGAGGCCCCCTTGCCCATGCGGTGGGGGCCTCGGTGGTCCCAAAGCGAAAGAGGCCCGCATGCCCATGCGGTGGGGGCCTCGGTGGTCCCAAAGCGAAGGAGGCCCCCTCGCCCATGCGGTGGGGGCCTCGGTGGTCCCAAAGCGAAAGAGGCCCCCTTGCCCATGGGGTGGGGGCCTCGGTGGTCCCAAAGCGAAAGAGGCCCCCTTGCCCATGCGGTGGGGGCCTCGGTGGTCCCAAAGCGAAGGAGGCCCCCTCGTCCCTCCAGTGGGGACCTCGGTGGTCCCAAAGCGAAGGAGGCCCCCATGCCCATGCGGTGGGGGCCTCGGTGGTCCCAAAGCGAAAGAGGCCCCCATGCCCATGCGGTGGGGGCCTCGGTGGTCCCAAAGCGAAGGAGGCCCCCTTGCCCATGCGGTGGGGGCCTCGGTGGTCCCAAAGCGAAGGAGGCCCCCATGCCCATGCGGTGGGGGCCTCGGTGGTCCCAAAGCGAAAGAGGCCCCCATGCCCATGCGGTGGGGGCCTCGGTGGTCCCAAAGCGAAGGAGGCCCCCTCGCCCATGCGGTGGGGGCCTCGGTGGTCCCAAAGCGAAGGAGGCCCCCTTGCCCATGCGGTGGGGGCCTCGGTGGTCCCAAAGCGAAAGAGGCCCCCTTGCCCATGCGGTGGGGACCTTGGTGGTCCCAAAGCGAAGGAGGCCCCCTCGCCCATGCGGTGGGGGCCTCGGTGGTCCCAAAGCGAAAGAGGCCCCTCGCCCATGCGGTGGGGGCCTCGGTGGTCCCAAAGCGAAGGAGGCCCCCTCGCCCATGCGGTGGGGGCCTCCGTGGACCCCAAAGCAAAGGAGGCCCCCACGCCCATGCGGTGGTGGCCTCGGCGGTCCCAAAGCGCAGGAGGCCCCCTCGCCAATGCGGTGGGGGCCTCGGTGGTCCCAAAGCGAAAGAGGCCCGCATGCCCATGCGGTGGGGGCCTCGGTGGTCCCAAAGCGAAGGAGGCCCCCTCGCCCATGCGGTGGGGGCCTCGGTGGTCCCAAAGCGAAAGAGGCCCCCTTGCCCATGGGGTGGGGGCCTCGGTGGTCCCAAAGCGAAAGAGGCCCCCTTGCCCATGCGGTGGGGGCCTCGGTGGTCCCAAAGCGAAGGAGGCCCCCTCGTCCCTCCAGTGGGGACCTCGGTGGTCCCAAAGCGAAGGAGGCCCCCATGCCCATGCGGTGGGGGCCTCGGTGGTCCCAAAGCGAAAGAGGCCCCCATGCCCATGCGGTGGGGGCCTCGGTGGTCCCAAAGCGAAGGAGGCCCCCATGCCCATGCGGTGGGGGCCTCGGTGGTCCCAAAGCGAAAGAGGCCCCCATGCCCATGCGGTGGGGGCCTCGGTGGTCCCAAAGCGAAAGAGGCCCCCTTGCCCATGCGGTGGGGGCCTCGGTGGTCCCAAAGCGAAAGAGGCCCCCTTGCCCATGCGGTGGGGGCCTTGGTGGTCCCAAAGCGAAGGAGGCCCCCTCGCCCATGCGGTGGGGGCCTCGGTGGTCCCAAAGCGAAAGAGGCCCCTCGCCCATGCGGTGGGGGCCTCGGTGGTCCCAAAGCGAAGGAGGCCCCCTCGCCCATGCGGTGGGGGCCTCCGTGGACCCCAAAGCAAAGGAGGCCCCCACGCCCATGCGGTGGTGGCCTCGGCGGTCCCAAAGCGCAGGAGGCCCCCTCGCCAATGCGGTGGGGGCCTCGGTGGTCCCAAAGCGAAGGAGGCCCCCATGCCCATGCGGTGGGGGCCTCGGTGGTCCCAAAGCGAAGGAGGCCCCCTCGCCCATGCGGTGGGGGCCTCGTTGGTCCCAAAGCGAAAGAGGCCCCTCGCCCATGCGGTGGGGGCCCCGGTGGTCCCAAAGCGAAAGAGGCCCCCTTGCCCATGCGGTGGGGGCCTCGGTGGTCCCAAAGCGAAGGAGGCCCCCTCGCCCATGCGGTGGGGGCCTCGGTGGTCCCAAAGCGAAAGAGGCCCCCTTGCCCATGCGGTGGGGGCCTCGGTGGTCCCAAAGCGAAAGAGGCCCCCTTGCCCATGCGGTGGGGGCTTCCGGTGGTCCCAAAGCGAAGGAGGCCCCCACGCCCATGCGGTGGGGGCCTCGGTGGTCCCAAAGCGCAGGAGGCCCCCTCGCACATGCGGTGGGGGCCTCGGCGGTCCCAAAGCGAAAGAGGCCCCCATGCCCATGCGGTGGGGGCCTCGGTGGTCCCAAAGCGAAAGGAGGCCCCCACGCCCATGCGGTGGGGGCCTCGGTGGTCCCAAAGCGAAAGAGGCCCCCATGCCCATGCGGTGGGGGCCTCGGTGGTTCCAAAGCGAAAAGAGGCCCCCTCGCCCATGCGGTGGGGGCCTCGGTGGTCCCAAAGCGAAAGAGGCCCCCTTGCCCATGCGGTGGGGGCCTCGGTGGTCCCAAAGCGAAAGAGGCCCCTCGCCCATGCGGTGGCGGCCTCGGTGGTCCCAAAGCGAAAGAGGCCCCCATGCCCATGCGGTGGGGGCCTCGGTGGTCCCAAAGCGAAAGGAGGCCCCCACGCCCATGCGGTGGGGGCCTCGGTCTCGGTGGTCCCAAAGCGAAAGAGGCCCCCATGCCCATGCGGTGGGGGCCTCGGTGGTCCCAAAGCGAAAGGAGGCCCCCTTGCCCTTGCGGTGGGGGCCTCGGTGGTCCCAAAGCGAAAGAGGCCCCCTCGCCCATGCGGTGGGGGCCTCGGTGGTCCCAAAGCGCAGGAGGCCCCCTCGCACATCCGGTGGGGGCCTTGGCGGTCCCAAAGCGAAGGAGGCTCCCATGCCCATGCGGTGGCGGCCTCGGTGGTCCCAAAGCGAAAGAGGCCCCCATGCCCATGCGGTGGGGGCCTCGGTGGTCCCAAAGCGAAAGGAGGCCCCCACGCCCATGCGGTGGGGGCCTCGGTCTTGGTGGTCCCAAAGCGAAAGAGGCCCCCATGCCCATGCGGTGGGGGCCTCGGTGGTCCCAAAGCGAAAGGAGGCCTCCACGCCCTTGCGGTGGGGGCCTCGGTGGTCCCAAAGCGAAAGAGGCCCCCTCGCCCATGCGGTGGGGGCCTCGGTGGTCCCAAAGCGAAAGAGGCCCCCATGCCCATGCGGTGGGGGCCTCGGTGGTCCCAAAGCGAAGGAGGCCCCCTCGCCCATGCGGTGGGGGCCTCGGTGGTCCCAAAGCGAAGGAGGCCCCCTCGCCCATGCGGTGGGGGCCTCGGTGGTCCCAAAGCGAAAGAGGCCCCCTCGCCCATGCGGTGGGGGCCTCGGTGGTCCCAAAGCGAAGGAGGCCCCCTCGCCCATGCGGTGGGGGCCTCGGTGGTCTCAAAGCGAAAGAGGCCCCCTTGCCCCTGCGGTGGGGGCCTCGGTGGTCCCAAAGCGAAGGAGGCCCCCTCGCCCATGCGATGGGGGCCTCGGTGGTCCCAAAGCCAAAGAGGTCCCCTCGCCCATGCGGTGGGGGCCTCGGTGGTCCCAAAGCGAAAGTGGCCCCCATGCCCATGCGGTGGGGGCCTCGGTGGTCCCAAAGCGAAGGAGGCCCCCTCGCCCATGCGGTGGGGGCCTCGGTGGTCCCAAAGCGAAAGAGGCCCCCTTGCCCATGCGGTGGGGGCCTCGGTCTCGGTGGTCCCAAAGCGAAAGAGGCCCCCATGCCCATGCGGTGGGGGCCTCGGTGGTCCCAAAGCGAAGGAGGCCCCCTCGCCCATGCGGTGGGGGCCTCGGTGGTCCCAAAGTGAAAGAGGCCCCCTTGCCCATGCGGTGGGGGCCTCGGTGGTCCCAAAGCGAAAGAGGCCCCCTTGCCCATGCGGTGGGGGATCCGGTCTCGGTGGTCCCAAAGCGAAAGAGGCCCCCATGCCCATGCGGTGGGGGCCTCGGTGGTCCCAAAGCGAAGGAGGCCCCCTCGTCCCTCCAGTGGGGACCTCGGTGGTCCCAAAGCGAAAGAGGCCCCCTTGCCCATGCGGTAGGAGCCTCGGTGGTCCCAAAGCGAAGGAGGCCCCCTTGCCCATGCGGTGGGGGCCTCGGTGGTCCCAAAGCGAAAGGAGGCCTCCACGCCCTTGCGGTGGGGGCCTCGGTGGTCCCAAAGCGAAAGAGGCCCCCTCGCCCATGCGGTGGGGGCCTCGGTGGTCCCAAAGCGAAAGAGGCCCCCATGCCCATGCGGTGGGGGCCTCGGTGGTCTCAAAGCGAAAGAGGCCCCCTCGCCCATGCGGTGGGGGCCTCGGTGGTCCCAAAGCGAAAGAGGCCCCCTTGCCCATGCGGCGGGGGCCTCGGTGGTTCCAAAGCGAAGGAGGCCCCCTCGCCCATGCGGTGGGGGCCTCGGTGGTCTCAAAGCGAAGGAGGCCCCCTTGCCCATGCGGTGGGGGCCTCGGTGGTCCCAAAGCGAAAGAGGCCCCCTTGCCCATGCGGTGGGGGCCTCGGTGGTCCCAAAGCGAAGGAGGCCCCCTCGCCCATGCGGTGGGGGCCTCGGTGGTCCCAAAGCCAAAGAGGTCCCCTCGCCCATGCGGTGGGGGCCTCGGTGGTCCCAAAGCGAAAGAGGCCCCCATGCCCATGCGGTGGGGGCCTCGGTGGTCCCAAAGCGAAGGAGGCCCCCCTCGCCCATGCGGTGGGGGCCTCGGTGGTCCCAAAGCGAAGGAGGCCCCCTTGCCCCTGCGGTGGGGGCCTCGGTGGTCCCAAAGCGAAAGAGGCCCCCATGCCCATGCGGTGGGGGCCTCGGTGGTCCCAAAGCGAAGGAGGCCCCCTCGCCCATGCGGTGGGGGCCTCGGTGGTCCCAAAGCGAAAGAGGCCCCCTTGCCCATGCGGTGGGGGCCTCGGTGGTCCCAAAGCGCAGGAGGACCCCTCGCACATGCGGTGGGGGCCTTGGCGGTCCCAAAGCGAAGGAGGCCCCCATGCCCATGCGGTGGCGGCCTCGGTGGTCCCAAAGCGAAAGAGGCCCCCATGCCCATGCGGTGGGGGCCTCGGTGGTCCCAAAGCGAAAGGAGGCCCCCACGCCCATGCGGTGGGGGCCTCGGTCTTGGTGGTCCCAAAGCGAAAGAGGCCCCCATGCCCATGCGGTGGGGGCCTCGGTGGTCCCAAAGCGAAAGGAGGCCTCCACGCCCTTGCGGTGGGGGCCTCGGTGGTCCCAAAGCGAAAGAGGCCCCCTCGCCCATGCGGTGGGGGCCTCGGTGGTCCCAAAGCGAAAGAGGCCCCCATGCCCATGCGGTGGGGGCCTCGGTGGTCCCAAAGCGAAGGAGGCCCCCTCGCCCATGCGGTGGGGGCCTCGGTGGTCCCAAAGCGAAGGAGGCCCCCTCGCCCATGCGGTGGGGGCCTCGGTGGTCCCAAAGCGAAAGAGGCCCCCTCGCCCATGCGGTGGGGGCCTCGGTGGTCCCAAAGCGAAGGAGGCCCCCTCGCCCATGCGGTGGGGGCCTCGGTGGTCTCAAAGCGAAAGAGGCCCCCTTGCCCCTGCGGTGGGGGCCTCGGTGGTCCCAAAGCGAAGGAGGCCCCCTCGCCCATGCGATGGGGGCCTCGGTGGTCCCAAAGCCAAAGAGGTCCCCTCGCCCATGCGGTGGGGGCCTCGGTGGTCCCAAAGCGAAAGAGGCCCCCTCGCCCATGCGGTGGGGGCCTCGGTGGTCCCAAAGCGAAAGAGGCCCCCATGCCCATGCGGTGGGGGCCTCGGTGGTCCCAAAGCGAAGGAGGCCCCCTCGCCCATGCGGTGGGGGCCTCGGTGGTCCCAAAGCGAAGGAGGCCCCCTCGCCCATGCGGTGGGGGCCTCGGTGGTCCCAAAGCGAAAGAGGCCCCCTCGCCCATGCGGTGGGGGCCTCGGTGGTCCCAAAGCGAAGGAGGCCCCCTCGCCCATGCGGTGGGGGCCTCGGTGGTCTCAAAGCGAAAGAGGCCCCCTTGCCCCTGCGGTGGGGGCCTCGGTGGTCCCAAAGCGAAGGAGGCCCCCTCGCCCATGCGATGGGGGCCTCGGTGGTCCCAAAGCCAAAGAGGTCCCCTCGCCCATGCGGTGGGGGCCTCGGTGGTCCCAAAGCGAAAGTGGCCCCCATGCCCATGCGGTGGGGGCCTCGGTGGTCCCAAAGCGAAGGAGGCCCCCTCGCCCATGCGGTGGGGGCCTCGGTGGTCCCAAAGCGAAAGAGGCCCCCTTGCCCATGCGGTGGGGGCCTCGGTGGTCCCAAAGCGAAAGAGGCCCCCTTGCCCATGCGGTGGGGGCCTCGGTCTCGGTGGTCCCAAAGCGAAAGAGGCCCCCATGCCCATGCGGTGGGGGCCTCGGTGGTCCCAAAGCGAAGGAGGCCCCCTCGCCCATGCGGTGGGGGCCTCGGTGGTCCCAAAGTGAAAGAGGCCCCCTTGCCCATGCGGTGGGGGCCTCGGTGGTCCCAAAGCGAAAGAAGCCCCCTTGCCCATGCGGTGGGGGATCCGGTCTCGGTGGTCCCAAAGCGAAAGAGGCCCCCATGCCCATGCGGTGGGGGCCTCGGTGGTCCCAAAGCGAAGGAGGCCCCCTCGTCCCTCCAGTGGGGACCTCGGTGGTCCCAAAGCGAAAGAGGCCCCCTTGCCCATGCGGTGGGGGCCTCGGTGGTCCCAAAGCGAAGGAGGCCCCCTTGCCCATGCGGTGGGGGCCTCGGTGGTCCCAAAGCGAAAGAGGCCCCCTCGCCCATGCGGCGGGGGCCTCGGTGGTCCCAAAGCGAAGGAGGCCCCCTCGCCCATGCGGTGGGGGCCTCGGTGGTCCCAAAGCGAAAGAGGCCCCCATGCCCATGCGGTGGGGGCCTCGGTGGTCCCAAAGCGAAGGAGGCCCCCTCGCCCATGCGGTGGGGGCCTCGGTGGTCCCAAAGCGAAGGAGGCCCCCTTGCCCATGCGGTGGGGGCCTCGGTGGTCCCAAAGCGAAAGAGGCCCCCTTGCCCATGCGGTGGGGGCCTCGGTGGTTCCAAAGCGAAGGAGGCCCCCTCGCCCATGCGGTGGGGGCCTCGGTGGTCCCAAAGCGAAGGAGGCCCCCTTGCCCATGCGGTGGGGGCCTCGGTGGTCCCAAAGCGAAAGAGGCCCCCTTGCCCATGCGGTGGGGGCCTCGGTGGTCCCAAAGCGAAGGAGGCCCCCTCGCCCATGCGGTGGGGGCCTCGGTGGTCCCAAAGCCAAAGAGGTCCCCTCGCCCATGCGGTGGGGGCCTCGGTGGTCCCAAAGCGAAGGAGGCCCCCATGCCCATGCGGTGGGGGCCTCGGTGGTCCCAAAGCGAAGGAGGCCCCCTCGCCCATGCGGTGGGGGCCTCGGTGGTCCCAAAGCGAAGGAGGCCCCCTTGCCCATGCGGTGGGGGCCTCGGTGGTCCCAAAGCGAAAGGAGGCCTCCACGCCCTTGCGGTGGGGGCCTCGGTGGTCCCAAAGCGAAAGAGGCCCCCTCGCCCATGCGGTGGGGGCCTCGGTGGTCCCAAAGCGAAAGAGGCCCCCATGCCCATGCGGTGGGGGCCTCGGTGGTCCCAAAGCGAAGGAGGCCCCCTCGCCCATGCGGTGGGGGCCTCGGTGGTCCCAAAGCGAAGGAGGCCCCCTTGCCCATGCGGTGGGGGCCTCGGTGGTCCCAAAGCGAAAGAGGCCCCCTTGCCCATGCGGCGGGGGCCTCGGTGGTTCCAAAGCGAAGGAGGCCCCCTCGCCCATGCGGTGGGGGCCTCGGTGGTCCCAAAGCGAAGGAGGCCCCCTTGCCCATGCGGTGGGGGCCTCGGTGGTCCCAAAGCGAAAGAGGCCCCCTTGCCCATGCGGTGGGGGCCTCGGTGGTCCCAAAGCGAAGGAGGCCCCCTCGCCCATGCGGTGGGGGCCTCGGTGGTCCCAAAGCCAAAGAGGCCCCCTCGCCCATGCGGTGGGGGCCTCGGTGGTCCCAAAGCGAAAGAGGCCCCCATGCCCATGCGGTGGGGGCCTCGGTGGTCCCAAAGCGAAAGAGGCCCCCTCGCCCATGCGGTGGGGGCCTCGGTGGTCCCAAAGCGAAAGAGGCCCCCTTGCCCATGCGGTGGGGGCCTCGGTGGTCCCAAAGCGAAAGAGGCCCCCATGCCCATGCGGTGGGGGCCTCGGTGGTCCCAAAGCGAAAGAGGCCCCCTCGCCCATGCGGTGGGGGCCTCGGTGGTCCCAAAGCCAAAGAGGTCCCCTCGCCCATGCGGTGGGGGCCTCGGTGGTCCCAAAGCGAAAGAGGCCCCCTTGCCCATGCGGTGGGGGCCTCGGTGGTCCCAAAGCGAAGGAGGCCCCCTCGCCCATGCGGTGGGGGCCTCGGTGGTCCCAAAGCCAAAGAGGCCCCCTCGCCCATGCGGTGGGGGCCTCGGTGGTCCCAAAGCGAAAGAGGCCCCCATGCCCATGCGGTGGGGGCCTCGGTGGTCCCAAAGCGAAAGAGGCCCCCTCGCCCATGCGGTGGGGGTCTCGGTGGTCCCAAAGCGAAAGAGGCCCCCTCGCCCATGCGGTGGGGGCCTCGGTGGTCCCAAAGCCAAAGAGGTCCCCTCGCCCATGCGGTGGGGGCCTCGGTGGTCCCAAAGCGAAAGAGGCCCCCTTGCCCATGCGGTGGGGGCCTCGGTGGTCCCAAAGCGAAAGAGGCCCCCATGCCCATGCGGTGGGGGCCTCGGTGGTCCCAAAGCGAAAGAGGCCCCCTCGCCCATGCGGTGGGGGTCTCGGTGGTCCCAAAGCGAAAGAGGCCCCCTCGCCCATGCGGTGGGGGCCTCGGTGGTCCCAAAGCCAAAGAGGTCCCCTCGCCCATGCGGTGGGGGCCTCGGT
The DNA here is from genome assembly GCA_964036045.1 of Eutreptiella sp. 'Long Island Sound 2002'. Classification (NCBI taxonomy): domain Eukaryota; phylum Euglenozoa; class Euglenophyceae; order Eutreptiales; family Eutreptiaceae; genus Eutreptiella; species Eutreptiella sp. 'Long Island Sound 2002'. The sequence continues at coordinate 44,509,325 of OZ038390.1, forward strand.
GGTCCCAAAGCGAAAGAGGCCCCCACGCCCATGCGGTGGGGGCCTCGGTGGTCCCAAAGCGAAGGAGGCCCCCTCGCCCATGCGGTGGGGGCCTCGGTGGTCCCAAAGCGAAAGAGGCCCCCTTGCCCATGCGGTGGGGGCCTCGGTGGTCCCAAAGCGAAAGAGGCCCCCATGCCCATGCGGTGGGGGCCTCGGTGGTCCCAAAGCGAAGGAGGCCCCCTCGCCCATGCGGTGGGGGCCTCGGTGGTCCCAAAGCAAAAGAGGCCCCCTTGCCCATGCGGTGGGGGCCTCGGTGGTCCCAAAGCGAAAGAGGCCCCCTTGCCCATGCGGTGGGGGCCTCGGTGGTCCCAAAGCGAAGGAGGCCATCTCGCCCATGCGGTGCGGGCCTTGGTGGTCCCAAAGCGAAAGAGGCCCCTCGCCCATGCGGTGGGGGCCTGGGTAGTCCCAAAGCGAAAGAGGCCCCCTTGCCCATGCGGTGGGGGCCTCGGTGGTCCCAAAGCGAAAGGAGGCCCCCACGCCCATGCGGTGGGGGCCTCGGTGGTCCCAAAGCGAAGGAGGCCCCCTCGCCCATGCGGTGGGGGCCTCGGTGGTCCCAAAGCGAAAGAGGCCCCCTCGCCCATGCGGTGGGGGCCCCGGTGGTCCCAAAGCGAAAGAGGCCCCCTTGCCCATGCGGTGGGGGCCTCGGTGGTCCCAAAGCGAAGGAGGCCTCCACGCCCTTGCGGTGGGGGCCTCGGTGGTCCCAAAGCGAAAGAGGCCCCCTCGCCCATGCGGTGGGGGCCTCGGTGGTCCCAAAGCGAAAGAGGCCCCCATGCCCATGCGGTGGGGGCCTCGGTGGTCCCAAAGCGAAGGAGGCCCCCTCGCCCATGCGGTGGGGGCCTCGGTGGTCCCAAAGCGAAGGAGGCCCCCTCGCCCATGCGGTGGGGGCCTCGGTGGTCCCAAAGCGAAAGAGGCCCCCTCGCCCATGCGGTGGGGGCCTCGGTGGTCCCAAAGCGAAGGAGGCCCCCTCGCCCATGCGGTGGGGGCCTCGGTGGTCTCAAAGCGAAAGAGGCCCCCTTGCCCCTGCGGTGGGGGCCTCGGTGGTCCCAAAGCGAAGGAGGCCCCCTCGCCCATGCGATGGGGGCCTCGGTGGTCCCAAAGCCAAAGAGGTCCCCTCGCCCATGCGGTGGGGGCCTCGGTGGTCTCAAAGCGAAAGAGGCCCCCTTGCCCCTGCGGTGGGGGCCTCGGTGGTCCCAAAGCGAAGGAGGCCCCCTCGCCCATGCGGTGGGGGCCTCGGTGGTCCCAAAGCGAAAGTGGCCCCCATGCCCATGCGGTGGGGGCCTCGGTGGTCCCAAAGCGAAAGAGGCCCCCTCGCCCATGCGGTGGGGGCCTCGGTGGTCCCAAAGCGAAAGAGGCCCCCATGCCCATGCGGTGGGGGCCTCGGTGGTCCCAAAGCGAAGGAGGCCCCCTCGCCCATGCGGTGGGGGCCTCGGTGGTCCCAAAGCGAAGGAGGCCCCCTCGCCCATGCGGTGGGGGCCTCGGTGGTCCCAAAGCGAAAGAGGCCCCCTCGCCCATGCGGTGGGGGCCTCGGTGGTCCCAAAGCGAAGGAGGCCCCCTCGCCCATGCGGTGGGGGCCTCGGTGGTCTCAAAGCGAAAGAGGCCCCCTTGCCCCTGCGGTGGGGGCCTCGGTGGTCCCAAAGCGAAGGAGGCCCCCTCGCCCATGCGATGGGGGCCTCGGTGGTCCCAAAGCCAAAGAGGTCCCCTCGCCCATGCGGTGGGGGCCTCGGTGGTCCCAAAGCGAAAGTGGCCCCCATGCCCATGCGGTGGGGGCCTCGGTGGTCCCAAAGCGAAGGAGGCCCCCTCGCCCATGCGGTGGGGGCCTCGGTGGTCCCAAAGCGAAAGAGGCCCCCTTGCCCATGCGGTGGGGGCCTCGGTCTCGGTGGTCCCAAAGCGAAAGAGGCCCCCATGCCCATGCGGTGGGGGCCTCGGTGGTCCCAAAGCGAAGGAGGCCCCCTCGCCCATGCGGTGGGGGCCTCGGTGGTCCCAAAGTGAAAGAGGCCCCCTTGCCCATGCGGTGGGGGCCTCGGTGGTCCCAAAGCGAAAGAAGCCCCCTTGCCCATGCGGTGGGGGATCCGGTCTCGGTGGTCCCAAAGCGAAAGAGGCCCCCATGCCCATGCGGTGGGGGCCTCGGTGGTCCCAAAGCGAAGGAGGCCCCCTCGTCCCTCCAGTGGGGACCTCGGTGGTCCCAAAGCGAAAGAGGCCCCCTTGCCCATGCGGTAGGGGCCTCGGTGGTCCCAAAGCGAAGGAGGCCCCCTTGCCCATGCGGTGGGGGCCTCGGTGGTCCCAAAGCGAAAGGAGGCCTCCACGCCCTTGCGGTGGGGGCCTCGGTGGTCCCAAAGCGAAAGAGGCCCCCTCGCCCATGCGGTGGGGGCCTCGGTGGTCCCAAAGCGAAAGAGGCCCCCATGCCCATGCGGTGGGGGCCTCGGTGGTCCCAAAGCGAAGGAGGCCCCCTCGCCCATGCGGTGGGGGCCTCGGTGGTCCCAAAGCGAAGGAGGCCCCCTTGCCCATGCGGTGGGGGCCTCGGTGGTCCCAAAGCGAAAGAGGCCCCCTTGCCCATGCGGCGGGGGCCTCGGTGGTTCCAAAGCGAAGGAGGCCCCCTCGCCCATGCGGTGGGGGCCTCGGTGGTCCCAAAGCGAAGGAGGCCCCCTTGCCCATGCGGTGGGGGCCTCGGTGGTCCCAAAGCGAAAGAGGCCCCCTTGCCCATGCGGTGGGGGCCTCGGTGGTCCCAAAGCGAAGGAGGCCCCCTCGCCCATGCGGTGGGGGCCTCGGTGGTCCCAAAGCCAAAGAGGTCCCCTCGCCCATGCGGTGGGGGCCTCGGTGGTCCCAAAGCGAAAGAGGCCCCCATGCCCATGCGGTGGGGGCCTCGGTGGTCCCAAAGCGAAGGAGGCCCCCTCGCCCATGCGGTGGGGGCCTCGGTGGTCCCAAAGCGAAAGAGGCCCCCTCGCCCATGCGGTGGGGGCCTCGGTGGTCCCAAAGCCAAAGAGCTCCCCTCGCCCATGCGGTGGGGGCCTCGGTGGTCCCAAAGCGAAAGAGGCCCCCATGCCCATGCGGTGGGGGCCTCGGTGGTCCCAAAGCGAAGGAGGCCCCCTCGCCCATGCGGTGGGGGCCTCGGTGGTCCCAAAGCGAAAGAGGCCCCCTTGCCCATGCGGTGGGGGCCTCGGTGGTCCCAAAGCGAAAGAGGCCCCCATGCCCATGCGGTGGGGGCCTCGGTGGTCCCAAAGCGAAGGAGGCCCCCTCGCCCATGCGGTGGGGGCCTCGGTGGTCCCAAAGCGAAAGAGGCCCCCTTGCCCATGCGGTGGGGGCCTCGGTGGTCCCAAAGCGAAAGAGGCCCCCTTGCCCATGCGGTGGGGGCCTCGGTGGTCCCAAAGCGAAGGAGGCCATCTCGCCCATGCGGTGCGGGCCTTGGTGGTCCCAAAGCGAAAGAGGCCCCTCGCCCATGCGGTGGGGGCCTGGGTAGTCCCAAAGCGAAAGAGGCCCCCTTGCCCATGCGGTGGGGGCCTCGGTGGTCCCAAAGCGAAAGGAGGCCCCCTTGCCCATGCGGTGGGGGCCTCGGTGGTCCCAAAGCGAAGGAGGCCCCCTCGCCCATGCGGTGGGGGCCTCGGTGGTCCCAAAGCGAAAGAGGCCCCCTCGCCCATGCGGTGGGGGCCCCGGTGGTCCCAAAGCGAAAGAGGCCCCCTTGCCCATGCGGTGGGGGCCTCGGTGGTCCCAAAGCGAAAGGAGGCCCCCTCGCCCATGCGGTGGGGGCTTCCGGTGGTCCCAAAGCGAAAGAGGCCCCCTCGCCCATGCGGTGGAGGCCTCGGCGGTCCCAAAGCGCAAGAGGCCCCCTCGCCCATGCGGTGGGGGCTTCCGGTGGCCCCAAAGCGAAAGGAGGCCCCTTCGCCCATGCGGTGGGGGCCTCGGTGGTCCCAAAGCGAAGGAGGCCCCCATGCCCATGCGGTGGGGGCCTCGGTGGTCCCAAAGCGAAAGAGGTCCCCTCGCCCATGCGGTGGGGGCCTCGGTGGTCCCAAAGCGAAGGAGGCCCCCTCGCCCATGCGGTGGAGGCCTCGGTCTCGGTGGTCCCAAAGCGAAGGAGGCCCCCACGCCCATGCGGTGGGGGCCTCGGTGGTCCCAAAGCCAAGGAGGCCCCCTCGCCCATGCGGTGGGGGCCTCGGTGGTCCCAAAGCCAAAGAGGCCCCCATGCCCATGCGGTGGGGGCCTCGGTGGTCCCAAAGCGAAAGAGGCCCCCTCGCCCATGCGGTGGAGGCCTCGGTCTCGGTGGTCCCAAAGCGAAAGAGGCCCCCTTGCCCATGCGGTGGGGGCCTCGGTGGTCCCAAAGCGAAGGAGGCCCCCTCGCCCATGCGGTGGGGGCCTCGGTGGTCCCAAAGCGAAAGAGGCCCCCACGCCCATGCGGTGGGGGCCTCGGTGGTTCCAAAGCGAAGGAGGCCCCCTCGCCCATGCGGTGGGGGCCTTGGAGTAGAGGCGCACCACTGCTGGGGCAGTGAGACTGCTCTTTTCAGCCCAACTGGTACACAAGGCATCCACAAGCGCATTTGTGGGACCCGTGACTAGGGTGCAGTGGCCTGCTAGAAAGCGAGCCTCCATGATGGCCATTGCCACATGTGATTTACCGCAGCCTGCCGCCCCGGTTATTGAGCTAAACCTTACGGACATGCTTGTGTTGAAGGCCGCTGCCTGGGATGGCTCCAGATGGAGCCTTGATGCCACAAGCGGCAAGATGTCCGGTGGTACAGGGCTCTGTGCGACGTTCCCAAAGCCGGTCGCCATTATGTCCAAAAAGTGCAACGGGGCGCGCTTTTCGTTGAGGGCTTCCAGTATCCACTCATCCGGTAGCATATTGGGGATGTATGTGATGTCGTATTCACCGTTGGGGATGTTGTCATCGTCAAATTGCAGTCTCACAACACCCTCGTTAACGGTGATTGCTACCCCCTCCCACACATTGCTGCCACTTGTGATGCGGAACCCGTCATCTTCGAGAAATTCCTGTCTTCCCCATTTCTCGATCCATGTCGTGCATCCCTCCATCGAGGAGGAAAATTTCAACACTTGTTGGGATTTGGTTGTGGCAGCAAGGTGGCTTGTGGCATCCATTGATGCGTGCTGCAAGCGAATAATGGATGGTAGGCTGAACTTTGGAGTGGTGGCCATTGTGTTTAACCCAAAGAGTGTGCAAAACAACGAAGGTAACTCGGTTAAGAGTACACCTGTAGGTGCAGCACTCAGTTGGGTTCCACAATAATCACCTATGAATGAGAGCATGAACAAATGGGCAGCAACATCACAACCATTTGGTGTTTGTCGGACCGGCACAACTAAAAGTTGACCGTATTGGTAGCCTTTTTGAAATCCAGAATCACATATGAGCCATGTTCCGTTTTGGTGGGCGTGGGATCAATAGCTTTGGGAACGCGCACGATCCTCACATAGTGCTTGCTTTCGGTTTGTTTGGGTTCCTCATCGGTGGAGGTGTTGGCTGGATTGTGATTGAGCATCATTTCGTTGGTATGGAGGATTGAGCCTATTGGAAGGAGGGGGGGGCCTTCATATTTGAGTGTGACCGAATTGGCATCTGCGGAACCCGTCACCCCGTTGTGCACAATGATGACTATTGATGCGGTGGTTTCATACATTGTGATTGGGATAGCTTGTTTGATTTCCATAGCCATTGAGCCTGGCAGCGATGGTTGTTTGTTGGGGGAGGTCATAGAGAGGGTTGTACGACGGATTTTGGGTTCCGGAGATTGTGGTACCTCTTGCCGTGGCGATTGCGATGGCCTCGGTGGTCCCAAAGCGAAGGAAGCCCCTCGCCCATGCGGTGGGGGCCTCGGTGGTCCCAAAGCGAAAGAGGCCCCCTCGCCCATGCGGTGGGGGCCTCGGTGGTCCCAAAGCGAAAGAGGCCCCCTTGCCCATGCGTTGGGGGCCTCGGTGGTCCCAAAGCGAAGGAGGCCCCCTCGCCCATGCGGTGGGGGCCTCGGTGGTCCCAAAGCGAAAGAGGCCCCCACGCCCATGCGGTGGGGGCCTCGGTGGTCCCAAAGCGAAGGAGGCCCCCTCGCCCATGCGGTGGGGGCCTCGGTGGTCCCAAAGCGAAGGAGGCCCCCTCGCCCATGCGGTGGGGGCCTCGGTGGTCCCAAAGCGAAAGAGGCCCCCTTGCCCATGCGGTGGGGGCCTCGGTGGTCCCAAAGCGAAGGAGGCCCCCTCGCCCATGCGGTGGGGGCCTCGGTGGTCCCAAAGCAAGAGGCCCCCACGCCCATGCGGTGGGGGCCTCGATGGTCCCAAAGCGAAAGAGGCCCCCTCGCCCATGCGGTGGGGGCCCCGGTGGCCCCAAAGCGAAAAGAGGCCCCCTCGCCCATGCGGTGGGGGCCTCGGTGATCCCAAAGCGAACAAGGCGCCCTCGCCCATGCGGTGGGGGCCTCGGTGGTCCCAAAGCGAAAGAGGCCCCCACGCCCATGCGGTGGGGGCCTCGGTGGTCCCAAAGCGAAAGAGGCCCCCTCGCCCATGCGGTGGGGGCCTCGGTGGTCCCAAAGCGCAGGAGGCCCCCACGCCCATGCGGTGGGGGCCTCGGTGGTCCCAAAGCGAAGGTGCGGTGTCTCCTCAAACCCCCACGGGGCGTCCCTATCCCTCCCCGGCCCAAGCAGGACCGGAGGGACTCGGGTGTATCCGCCGTTGTGTGGGGGTGGGTGGTGCGGTGTCCCCTCGAAACCCCCACGGGGCGTCCCTATCCCTCCCCGGCCCTGGCAGGACCGGAGGGACTCGGGTGTATCCGCCGCTGTGTGGGGGTGGGTGGTGCGGTGTCCCCTCAAACCCCCACGGGGCGTCCCTATCCCTCCCCGGCCCAGGCAAGACCGGAGGGACTCGGGTGTATCCGCCGCTGTGTGGGGGAGAATGGTGTGGCAGCATACGTACTACATTACTTGATACATACACATCACATAGGTCTGATAGAGCCCTTGGGGGGGCTGGCGCCCCCCCTTGGTCCAGAAACTGGGGGGCCTCCCCTTATTTCATCACAGTTCCTCCACCCCGTGGAGACACCGACAGTGGCGTCCCCCATGGATAAAGGACCAGGGACCGGGGGGCCTCCCCTTATTTCAGGAAACCTCCGGTCACTGGGAGGGGATGGCGCCCCTCCGCGGTATAAACTCGGGGGGCCTCCCCTTAGATCATTTCGCATATTCCTCAGCCGTGGGGGCACCGTAGGCGGCGCCCCGCACGGACAGCAAACCGTGTACCGGGGGGCCTCCCCTTCTTTCAGGACGCCTCCGGGCACTGGGACGGGATGGCGTCCCTCCGCGGTACAGGCTCAGGGGGGGCCTCCCCTTAGTTCACCCCACACGCTCCCTACGTCCGACCTATGACCGGGGGGGGCTCCCCTTATTTCAAGGCAATTCATGGGGAGTCAGACTGCCGAAGCTGCAGGCAGGTGCCATTACCCCGGCGCAGTGAGCACCGTAGCGGCAGGCGTCGGCCCTTTCCTCAGCCCCGGCGCTGTCTCCCCTTCACTCCACCGTCTCCCAGCTCCCGTGGGCCCGACCGGGCACCGCGGAGGCTTCGGTAGCCCCCATGTCCAAAAGCTCGATCCCCCAACCCGTGATGCACCTGTGCAGAACACGCGGAGTGCATGGGTTGGTGCAAGGGGGGAAACTCAAGCCCTGGGGTGGGCTGGGCCACAGGGAGACCCGGAAACCCTCGCTAACCGCCACCCCCCGGTGGAGCCCGCCCTGTACCATCGTGGCTCCCCCACGGTGGTCGGCGGGGGATGGGGCGCGTGATCCCGCGACCCAGCCGCCGTGGCTGGACTGGGCCGCCCCCCAGATTGCGTGTTAGCCCAGGGGTGTCCCCCCCCTGGTTTCACCCCCACACCACGGTGAGGTCACGCGCCCCTTGGGCGGCCGTGGGGGTGGGACACGCACAACGCGGCAGGACGAGGTGCGCGACCCAGGTGGTATGCACATATGGAAGGTGACGCCATTGCGATGCAAAAGGGAGGCTAGTGCACCGCACAAGCACAGAGCAACCCCATATACTATACGACACCACGTATGTACAATACACGGCTCGCCGACTCGATCACACAATTCGTCCTAAATTACATCACATTAGGCAGTCAATCAAACGCGGGCGAACCACTATGTTGGGCCGCCATAGGCCACAAGCGGCCTGATATACCAGGTAATAGCAAGCCCTTCCCAAACATCGTGCATGGTGCAATGGCGTATGGTGCTGCGGACTGCCATGACACGAATATAACTCAGTGCATTGTTGCGCATGCAATACGTGGCAGTTAAGGTACATGTGTTTTTGCGCGCATCACTTCCAGCGTGTGTCCCATTGGCATGTGTGCATCACACTTGGTCTCGTCAAGCAATGCAACTGCACGGTTGTGATTCGATTTGCAACTTTGCATTGCTGTGTTTCTGCCTTGTTTATCACATAATCGGTGGTGCGAACAACGACACGGTCGCAAGCCAAGGTTTTTGAACCATGCATGTTTGTGCGTTGCCGGATATGATCAAGTGGTGCACATGCAAGGGTACAATGTTTCACGACATTGCCGTTGCAACACTATTGCGTTGCTCGCTGGCTGAATTTTGCCAGTACCGTTTAGTACAAATTGTCCATCAGATCACATTGCATGCACAACACCGTGGTGGGGTGTAGGTTGCATATGTTTCCATATTGCACACACGCCAACATATCTATCATTGTATGATTGTTGGCAGAATTATGCCAGCACGGGGGGGGGGGGGGGGTTGCTCCTAATTGGTGGTTGTACCACGAGGTAACATCATTTCTCTCTGTAGGTACCTCCCTACCATGCCCTGCGGCACATGCCATGTCACCATCACGCCACTGGCAGAATTCTACTAGTGCGTTCAACGTGCGCAAACACGCATACTTATGGCTACTGCCTCCATGTGAGAGCACAGGATGATACCCCCAAGTACCTATTTGCTGCCGCGTACCATGTGACACCATGAACCACAACCCGGAACCCTGGTACCATGGCCTTGTAATGCATGACACAGACCCCGCCAAAGGCAACGTCACTGGCAGAATTCTGCCAGTGCCTGCCCCTACCACCTGCAAGACCCCATTGTCTGCGCCACCACAAATCCCACTTGATCAAACATTGTGCCAGAAGAGGGGTTTTGCGCGCATGACAAAAAGGGGGCAAAAAGGGCGTTTTCAGGCACCCCGTAATGGGCCGCCTAAGTGTACCAAAAATGGCGCGACCAGATTTTTCCAATGGTAAATTCCGTTTTTTCCCACTTTGGTGGGGGGGGGGGGGTATCCCTGTTCCTCCTATGGTGTACGGCCATTCTACCACTTTCCTGGGCTCCGGGCTGTCGGTAGCAGATGCTTGGCGGTGCAGTGTTTCTGCTGCTGGTTGTATGGGCCCGGTTAGGGTTAGGGCGGTTGTGAATGAGAGTGCAATGTCTGTCCCCCTGCACACAATTGCCTTTCTGCCCCCATGACATCCACGCCCGTAGTGCCGACAGGCTTCACATTCGGTCATTTCCAGGCCATGAAGCCTTCATGGTGCTCACCCACCACCGATGTGGGGGCGTGTAACACAGGGCCACAGGGTCCCAGATCACCACACGTTACACAGTTACACAGCGGTGGTGCGCTGCAGGTCCAGGCATTCTGCCCGTGGAGTTGCCAGTGGAGTGTGCGCTGCGACCGAGAGTCACTTGCACAGGCATGTTTCCCTCGGCGGGAGGGGGCGGGGGGGGCTGTGTAGTGCTGCGCAGATCTTTGTACCACCGTCGCATGCGCCGAAGCGGATATCTGAGGTGTACCGCTTTTGAAAGCAAAATCTGTTTTCCAAGGCACGGACGGGGGGCTGCTGCAAAGGCTCAGGTGGTTGGTACTTCCGGATGCGCGCATTTTTCGTGCCCAGACGGTCGGGAAACGTCTTTCGGCAGGTGAGAGGGCGACACACACAGGCCACATACACACAGGCCTCCGCCCCCATACCGTCAACATCCCTGCCAGCGCCGGCAGGCCGCATACATTCCTGGAAGCTTTGGGGGAGGTTGTCTCATGCCACGCTGACCTGTGCGTGCACAGCACCACAGCAAGCCGGTCTTCCTACGCCCATTCTCCGTACCTCCCCAGCAGTGCTCAGGGAACCGGAGGTAGGGTCGGGTCCAGCAGGCCACGACAAAAAAGTGTGGAGGATGGGACTTGGTTTTGACCAACAGTCCCACAGCCGTCCCCAGAGTCCGGTCAATGTACCAGGGAATTTGGGCGCAGGGTCAAACCCCCCGTCTGGTCAGTCATCCGGGGGAAAAAAAAGAAAAAAATCCGCCGTCGCACTGCCGAAACAGAATGCTCACGGTCACTCCCCAACCGCCATCGGTCACCTCCCAACCGCCATCGGTCACCTCCCAACCGCCATCGGTCACTCCCCAACCGCCATCGGTCACTTCCCAACCGCCATCGGTCACCCCCCCAACCGCCATCGGTCACCTCCCAACCGCCATCGGTCACTCCCCAACCGCCATCGGTCACTCCCCAACCGCCATCGGTCACTCCCCGACCGCCATCGGTCACCCCCCAACCGCCATCAGTTACCTGCCAACGAGGCGCCATTTTCCCTGTCCCCAAGCGAACAAAAAAAAAAAGAAATCTGGATCGTAATGGACGGCCATGAACAGCCGTCAGGCACGGCACGAACCCTGAGCATCTTGTTGAACCCGGGGGGGGGGGGGGGCAAAAAAGTGGGGGCAGCGAGAGGGCCAGGGCCTTGGGGCGCAGCTCACACCTTCCCGTAGGTTGCGAGATCCGCACGGATATTCCAGTACTTCTGGGCCCCTCCCTGATGCAGCCGGAAGCCTGTCACCACCTCGTCGAACACCAACACAATGTTGTGCTCTTCGGTGATCTTCCGCAGTGCCTTCAAGAAAATGCGGGGATGCAGATCCGCCCTTCGGCTCTGGATAGGCTCGATCAACACCGCAGCAATGGTACTCGCATTCCGTCGGATCCAGTCCAGCGACTCCACACAATCGTGCGTCAACTGCACTGTGTACTCGTTCAAGATCCCCGGAGCCAGAGGCACGGTCTTGTCCCGCGACATCCGCACCATCGAGGCATCCGACCAGCCGTGGTACGAATCAGTGAATGTCACTACCCCCTTCTTGTCGGTGGCGAGGCGCGCCAGGCGGATTGCCATGAGGATGGCCTCCGTTCCACTGTTCATGAATGCGCACCTGCGGACATCCGATACGGGTCATTGACTGCAACCCACAATACAGATATCGCGCGCCGTTGCATGACACTGGGCCGGCCCTCGCTCCACCATCTCAAACACTCAAACCAGACCACTCAAACAAGGCGAGGCTGCAAAACAATCAAGGAAAAACAATGGTAAACAGCGACGAAAAGTAGTGGGCCTCTTCGTCACACTCTGTTCTGGAGCGCAATGCAAGCGTCGCCAGATGCCCTCTTAGGAGTGGAAGGCATTTTCGGCAAAATACAGACACACTGACAAGGAGGGCGTCAGGACTACACCTGGGAGCATGTGCAGAGGTGGGGGGGGGGGGGGTGTCTTTTAAAATTGGGCCCGCGCGGACCACACGGAACACTGCAGCAGGAGAACTGCAGTACGACTGCACACAGGAAGCGTCAGTCACTGGGGGTTGGAATTTGCGGAATTGGGGGCATTTTGGGGGGTTGGGGTGATATCAAGGGCAAGAAATCGGTGATTACAATTCCGGGGGGGGGGGGGGGGGGCAGAGCTAGAAGATTGACTTTCTTGTTCGACTTTGGGCCGTCGCCGCATGAAATTGCAGCGAAAAAGGCAAAGCGGAAAAACGGCCGCTACAAAATCTGACTGCAACCCGCATCGACAATTTGACGCTAACTTCGGAGCTGCAAACTGCCAACCTCCAAAGTGCGCAGAAAAGGACATTGAACACAACATAATCCACCACACAACCGCATCATTGAGCACACGCGGTCCGATACAGGACCATATTTCAGAGCAAATACGCTTGGCCTGATTGATCCAACGGACGGTGACAAAGAGTTGCACAGTGGTACGCAGGGGACAGCTGAGCTGCGGTTGTGACCCCGGTGATCCAGCTCTGCACGCGCACAAGAGGCGGCTGCCACTGCCGGGTCTTCTTTTGATGGCAGGGCAGTGATGAGGCGCAAGAACAGAACGTAGTTTCGAAAACGGGTCGGGAGACGTGGCAGCGACGAGAGGACTTGAGCAACGCCCCGGGTCACACGCGTCGCGACTGCAGTTGTCCCACTTGTCCGTGGGTTGCGGCGGCGTCTGTGGAATTTCTGCGATTCAGTTTGGCAATGGAAATGCAAAACAGCCGTTGGTTCGCATTAAACCCGCCAAACAGTTCCCGTCTATCAAAACCGCTCCCAGCTGCCGGCAATGCACTGTGCATCCTGACACACCTTTCATTCCCCGTAAACTCACAAACGAGGCGTGCTACTTCACCCGCGAGCTCGTTCTGGGCTCCCAGCGCAAAGCCTTTGGCCAATTGCTTGCTGACTTCATTGAGCACTGCTGGATGGGAGTGGCCAAGAAAATTGACCCCGAAAGACCCAGCAATGTCCACATACTCGTTGCCATCAACGTCCAGGATTCGACCCCCCTTGGCCTCCGCCAAGCAAATCTGGTAACATGCCTCCTTCCATGGGAGTTTAAAACCAGCAGAATTGCGGTTGTCACTCCAATACTGCCGGTTGTTTTGTATAGCCGCTTTAGATTTTGGGGTCCGCTCAATGTACTTCTCCAACGCCTCCCTGTGACAGTTTCATGCAGCAGGGGCTTCATGGGTATGCGGTGTGTGGACCGTACTCAGATGAATGGGGGCGAAATTGAAGGGCAGCACAGGCCTGACACCAAAGTGCGTAGTGAGTTGCACATGGGCGCAGGTGAGACTGGGTCAATACTCCAAGCCGTCTTTAGGCAACCACGGGAAAAGAGATCGGAAGAAGAGAGGCTGCTGCATTTGGGGCTATCAGTCATATGCCAGCAATGCAAAGTTGCGGAACACTGAGGGCCTCCAAGGCAGGGCTGTGTGTTGGGAGCAGTGGAGGATGGGGCAGGGGTTAGGACAGGGTGGCAATAACAAACATGAGCTTGATCAGTGGTTGGAGTTGGTGTACGCCCCCTTGGTGCTGGAGTGGGGAGCCGTGATGGAAAGTGGTGCATGTGCACTGCACCATCTGGGGCCATGGGCTGCACCCCTCCCAATGTGTCCCTTGCCAGCAAAATCTGTTTGATGGGTACACCGCCCCAGGCCGTGTGGTTACCCCGAAAACGAAAAAAAGGGCGCAACCTGAGTAATCAAATTGGCATACATGGGGGGATTTCACACAGGGTCTATTTGACGTGGGAAATTTTGTTTCTCAAATAGGTTGCGAAATTAACTGCGCGAAATCAGCAATCTCTGTAGGGCAAGGCAGGCCCCTACTCTCTGGCAAGTACCGTTGCAGATGTTGGCAGTCGGTCTCTTGATACGCCCGTTTATTTGCTTGCAGCATTCCAACCGATTTTGCAGCCGCATGCAACAATCAAAAAAGCCTCTTTCAGGCAAATGATGTGGTTGTTCTGGCAAAGCAAATCATTATAATTACCTGTGTTTTCCGGTCCAGAGCAACCACTTGGTACAATATTTCATTGATATATTTCCTGTGTAAATTCTATTGCCTTCGGCAGTGCACCTCGAAGACAGGCTGACAGTCAGCCAATCAGTCAGTTAGTCGGGCAAGCAGGCAGGCAGACAGAAACACACAGTTTGGGTTTTTTCAGGCGCAGACTTGGCTTCAAGCAGTGGGGAGCACAGATACTGTCACATCAAGCAACGGTCGAACGGTGGTGGACCCGACCGCAGACGTGTAGGTCAGCGGTTTGATTCCCGGTCAGCCGACCGCCAGCGGGGCCGGCCAACCGGTCATCGCTGCCCAATCTGACCCACGTTCAAAACCCGCTGAGCACAAACTTCTGAGCACAAACTTTTGACCCACCCCACCCCCCCATACCCCCACCCCAAAAAAGTGACATCCAGTTTCAGGGGATAGAGGCCTCAGAATCAAAAAATCCATTGGGGGATTGTCTTATTGGGCAAAATGATGATTTTACAAGGGGTTGGACATCAAATTTCATGCCTTGGGGTATGCTACACGAATGACCCCAAAAAGGGGGGGTATACGACGCCCGCGCCTGCGCTTGATCTAACAACCTCTCTTCGAGGTGGTTTGATATATTTCCTGTGTAAATTTCTTCGCAGAAATTCAGAATGCACCTGGCCTTTTGTTGTTGAATTTTGAAAAGAGGTGGGCCACTGCAAACAGTACAGCCCAAAAAAATGTCCAGCATGGCCCAGGAGTTCGTGTGCCAGGAGTTACAGCTGCCCTTCCCAGTGGTGTAAATCGAATCCCACTGTCAAAGTTCAAACATCTGCCCAGGACCTGAGATCAACTGGACCTTCATCACTGGCTGTGTGTGGCTGTTTTTACCTTGCATGAAGAGTGGCGCCTGTGGCTTGTGCATGACTTGGGACGTTCCGCAGTATTCACCATGGCTGTTACAATGTCCTGTCTGGTACCCACCGTGAAATTCTATTGCCTTCGGCAGTGCACCTCGAAGAGAGGCTGGCAGTCAGCCAATCAGTCAGTTAGTCAGGCAAGCAGTCAGTCAGTCGGGCAAGCAGGCAGGCAGACAGAAACACACAGTTTGGGTTTTTTCAGTGGCAGACTCGGCTACAAGCAGCGGGGAGAGGCGAAGCTGTCAGATTAAGCATTGGTTGACCGGTAATGCAGTCAACCACAGATCTGCAGGTCGGCGGTTCCATTCACGCCGGCCGGCCGGCAGCGGCGTCGCCTGACCTGTCAGCTCTGCTCTGCCCAATCTGACCCTCGTTCAAATCCCTCTGAACACAAACTTTTGCCCCCCCCCCCCCCCCACCCCCACCCCCCCCAAAAAAAGTGATATCCAGTTTCAGGGGATAGAGGCCTCAGAATCAAAAAATCCATTGGGGGATTGTCTTATTGGGCAAAATAATGATTTTACGAGGGGTTGGACATCAAATTTCATGCCTTGGGGTATGCTACGCGAATGACCCCCAAAAAAGGGGGGGGTATACGACACCCGCGCCTGCGCTTGATCTAACAACCTCTCTTCGAGGTGGTTTCCCACAGTAAAATTTACAAAAAGGTACAAAGGTTCTTACAGGTAACCATCTCAACGGGGATTGCTATTGGTTTGCCGCGGCCTCAAGCGTCCATGCTAGGGGCAGGGTGCCTCTAGGACCATTGGACCTCCGCAAAACTGCCTGCCGTTTATACAGGGGGGGGGGAAATTCTGTACGGGGATTTTTCCGCAGGGGAAAATTCCGCATGGGGAAAATTCCGCACCTGTCCAAAAAATCAAGGGGAAAATTCCGCACCTCCCAAATCTGCAGTGCATTGGAAGCAAAAGGGATCCTGGGATTGCGATCCCCAAAAGATCCTGGGAGAAGGCAATGACCATTGTGCCTGAGATCACCTCTGTAGATGGCGTGGCCCGCCATTCACAAATTATTCGACTTCCTGCCCCCCCTTCCCTGTTGGTTGACAACAACTGCAGAAGAGCGGGAACAAAACAAATGGGAGCGCGCGGCGAAGCACAAGGCATACGGTGGTACGGTGGCTTACATGGACAAAATTCCGCACGGGGAAAATTCCGCACCTCCCCTCGAAAAATGAGGGGAAAATTCCGCACCAAGTTGAAATACGGAATTTTCCCCGCGGAAAAATCCCCCTGCGGAATCCCCCCCCCCCCTGTACACTGCCGTCAGGCAGACGGGGACAGCACTTGGAAAGGTGTGTGATTCGTTTCTCACGCGTGGCCAGATCTCTGCCACCTGCTGCTGGACCGCTGGGCGAAAGTGGAAACAAGGCACATTGACAGTGCGAAGCAGTCGTCTCATGAAGAGCCAATAAAGGCTTCTTTTGAAGCATGCCCAGCCGTCACAATCCTCATCTGGATGCACAGCACAGAAATAAAATAGAGCTCTCTGATGGACCCCCCCCCAGTTTTCCCGCAATCATGGTGCCCCTCTTCCTCTCATGATCTTTTTCTCCGCTGATGTGAGGCGCTTTTTCGGACTTTTGCCCTTTGAGCAACGCTGCTGCAAGCAAATTTCTGGCAGGATCACAGTGCGACCAATTCAACACAGCACATGCAGAGCATCTGCATAAAAAAGTCGTATCACCTCCCCTCCCTGAAGTGCGCTGTCTAGCCAACACAAAGCCGCAGCAAAAGTAAAGGCATCGTGGAGGTCCAACCTCACATGTGGGTGCACGTGGGCCTTGGCATTGATTTGAGACGTCTGAGGCATGAAAGAAGAAGCCACTGAGTGCTCCGTCGATTGCTCCCTCGGAGTATCAGAGCATTGCGTCGAGTCTCCGACAGCAGATCCGAGAATGGAGGTGGCTGGCTGTTGTTGGGAGAGTGTTGGAAGCGATGGTTGTGGCTGCGGCTGTGCGAACGTTTGGGGATGATGTGGCTGCGGGGCCTGGCTGTAGTAGGGACTGGGCACCTGGGCGTGCGGGTATGCATACGGCTGGGCGTGCTGGTATGCATACGGCTGGGGGTGCTGGTATGCATACGGCTGGGGTTGCGGGTATGCATACGGGTGGGGCATCCAGGGCGATTGTGCCCCTTGTTGATGCGGGTACCAGTACGGGTACGGATACGAGGATGACGATGGCGGGTATGCATGCTGTGGATGATGTGGCAAAGGGGCTGCCGATGGCGCAGCTTCGTCAGTCTGGGTTTGGGTCGTCGCACTCACAGGAGCTGGGGTAGGCTGCAGAGCTGGATTTGTAGCGTTGCTCCCAGGTGGGTGGGGCGCTGGGGTAGGCAAAGGAGCATGGGGAGGCTGCAATGGTTGCACTTGCGGGGCTTCTGAGGTTACAACATGCACCACAGGAGGAGGTGTGGAAGGTGGCGCTGTTGAGGATGGGGCTGAGACCAAGGTTCCCACTGGCAGAGCCGTTTCTGAAAGTGTCAGTGGTGCTGCTGGTGCTGCAGTTGAAGCTGTCATAAATGGGGCGGCTGGAGTTGCAGCATCACCTGGGCCGGGCGTTGTGGCTGAGACTGCAAATGGCGGGCCGGGTGTTGTGGCTGGTACTGCAAATGGCGGTGCGCTGGCTTCCGCTGTAGCTGGTACTGCAGCTGGTGCACTGGCTGGTGCTATGGCTGGTGCTGCCACCGGAGCAGCAGGTTGATGAGTGAATGGGGCATGGACTGGTGCTGGTGCTGGTGCAATAGGCTTTGCGCTGGGTGGAAGCGATGGTCCCTTTATATAGTGCGATTCAGCACTGCCATTCGTTTCGTTGAGGATGCTGTGGATTGTAAGGGCCAATGACTTGCAATTATTGATTTGAAGTACAGAGGCGTCGTCGACAGTGACAGTGGGAAAGAGTTGCTCGAGCTCTTCATACACCTGCAGAGGAACCATGCCTTGCACAAAGGAAGGGCCGGCCTGCATCAGCAACAGTCAGAGATATCTGCGTTTCTGGTGTGGGGCGGAGCCATGATTTGTGGACCACAAGGTCAGGGAAAGGACACAACCCAGCCGACACATCCAGCACCACGCACAGTTGGGCCTCCCAAAGTAGGTGCCCCTTGTACTGGGGTAACTGGGGCTGGAAATAGGGAGCCTTCTGCCCAGTTGCTACTACCACTACCAGGTGGAAAAAGTTAGGAAAGCTTAACCAACCCAAGGGAACATGTCCAGCCAGCCATTGGAGCTGTGGAGCAGATTCTTCTGTGCATCTTGCATTGAAGTGCAAGACGGGGGTGAAGTCATGCAGGCACCCTGTGGTTCCTGAGGCTGTCGGTCAACATGCAAACGCCCAGCCCCACATCCAACAGGGCCCCGATATTTCAGAGCTACGGATGCCAAGATGGGATCCGTGTGGCCCACACCCTGTGATACACCACAGAGGGAGCTTGTGGCGTAGAGTATGGTAAAGGAAAATACTCAATTCAGCAACATGCCACCGGGGCACCCTACCAAAATATCAGAGAACAGACAAAAAAATGTCACAGACAGAGACCAACCATGCAAATATTTCTTGCGAAAGTCATTTATTCCATGTGTCCATCTGATTTCTCTTTGACAGGCCTGCTACCCGTGTTACTTATTGTTCTATGCTCGCTCATACATTTCTATGCAATTCTTTCCTGATGTGACGTGCCATGACAACCTCGGGCACTGGCTGGAGTGAGGTGTGCATGGGACTGCAGCACCACTCTGCATCGGACCAACTCAACCTGCATCAGCGAATTCATAGACGTGGGCACTGAAGCCAGACGCTATGTGTCGCAAATGCCTACCTGAGCGCCAGTCCCAGCCCCAAGTCCCCACTTCAGACCTCCAGTTCGTTCTGCCCTGGCATACCGAAAACAATTCCAGACTGCTGATCCCTTGTTCAATCCAATCAGTAGTAAGCTCAATTTGAGTTTGACCTGTCACCATGCGGAACGCGGTCAGCACACGCGCTTCGACTTCGGAGAGCAGCATTTTGAAGCAAGAATCAAACACAACTCCTTCAAGGACAAAAATGCGGAGGTGGGCCTGGCTGCATTGTTCCACTCTGGTACCTACTGTCCCAGACCTGTTCCCCACGCCTTCCTCCCTGCACAACTGTCTCGCTCCACAAGTATCAATCATTCTACTCCCTCACTGTCTCACCTTGTCTTACACGCCTTCTATAAAAAAACCCGCTCTCTCTCCCTGTGTATGTAGCACTTTTCGCACATTGTACTCCTGAATTTCTCACCGCCCCTATTGAAAGACGCACTGCACATTTCCAAATATCTCTGACTCATGATGCTGCACTGTTCAAATCTTGTGTTCACTTGTGGCCTCTCAGTGTATACCGCCATAACACCCCCCCCCCCCCCCGAGGGAACAAAATTTTGGCGCATTGGACCGAAAGTTCAGGAAACCTGGTAAAAGTTAAAAAAACCCACCGAATTGGCATATTATGGACAGCCCCCAAGAGATATGGAAACATGTTGAGGAAAAAAGCCTCGAGCAACCAATACCCTTAGGCATAGCACAACAAAAGCATCCTCATTCTGTAGTAGCATAGGCGCACGCCTTTGGAATGCCACCACCCCATTTAAACCCCAGGGGGTTTTAGCGGTCCAGAATTTCTAGAATCCTCATGGGGGGGGGGGGTACCGGGAGCTTGTCAGGATACCCTGTGTTCTGTTGTCTGCATCATTATGGCAGATATTGTGCTGTGTAGCATTCAATATGATGAGGATGATGCCCCCAGCATGTCAGATGGTGAAAGCATCTCAGGTGGAGAGGCTGCACATCTGGGGAACGTTGAGGAAGGGGCTGAAGATTTGCTGTATGGCATCCTCAATACGCTATGTTGAGTTCCCAGGCAAGGGGAAATTTTATAATCTAATCCCCACTCCATGCAGGCCTGGTACATCCTTCCTGACTGCCCAGCACGTCCTGTGTCCCACACCAAGGGAGACCCTCCCCCAACCTCCCATGCTCCCATGAGCGCGGGCTTAGCCATACATTGACAATGGCCGTCAATCTCCAGAATGACTCTGGCATTCTCAACAGTACGACATGTATCAACGCGGCGGAGCCACGGCATCAATGCTTCATGTGTCCGGCAAGGCGCCGCCACAATGTCCCGAGGGCGCCTCTGGCGCCCCTAAGAGCGGCCCTTGCCTCACCCCTGCCCTTGGCCGCTTCCTCCTGGTATCACCAACATCCGTACTAAACCTCACTGTCACTCAAGTGTACCCCGCCCAACTGCGTGTCGCTGACGTCCGTGCTGAACATCTCCTCACCGTTTGAACTGGACTGCGACTCCACGTCATCTCCATGACTTGCTGTGCTGTTGGATTCCAGCCCCCCCCGAATCCACATCGGAGCTCAATCGCAACTCATCAGTCTCCATCATGGGTTTGAGACCCAAGGCACCCCACTCTGTTACCCGTCAGCGCCTGGATGAGGGCAAGAGGTTCTTCCAGTGCAGTTCCCTACCCTGACCAGCTGACTCGCCTGCTGCCTAATCACCCTCCATGTTAAGATGGGACAACACCCACCTGAGCTGCAACAGGTTTCCTGCTTCCTCTCGCAGCCACAGGATGTGCCCTCACAGGTCCCTGTGCCCCACCTCCCCCGAGGATGTCTTCCATTCATAACGCCCTTGTGCCATCTGCATTGATGCCAGATCCGTCCAAAGGCCATGATTGCCAACAAGAAGCCTTGCAGGAGAGTGTTTTGACCCATCACCAGTATGATGAGCATGGTCACTTGCTTTTGTTCAACCCAAACCTTGAGTGAACCACCAGATTGCTCAATTCTTGCCCAATTAGGTACACACTGGCAGTTCATGGCATCTCTGGCTAGTTTGCCAGTATGTTTGCCATGTCGCTCAAAATAGTTTCCATGTTGTTCAACTACTTTTCTGAATTGCTTGCCATGGTCAAGATCTTGCTTGCCATGTCGTTCAACTTTGTTTCCGTCTTGCCCAACTTCTTTTTGGAAGCGCTTGCCATGTTGTCCAACTTCTTTTCTGACCAGCTTGCATCTAGAAGGCAAATGTCGGTGAAAGCTTACAACAGAAATTTCCAGGCAAAACACAGAAAACCTCATTGAGCCTTCTTCGGCTCGGTCCCATGGGGCCAGCACCAATGTGCTTATGGGTGGCAGGGATCCATCTCAGATTGCTTGTGGGAGGGGGTTGTCTCTTACAAGAGGGGGTCCAATGTGCTGAGATGGGATGGGGAGACATGCAACAAATGAACCATTCAAGTGTGATTGAAATCAATGACTTGCTGGGGTTGTTGTGTGATTTGTGCCGCCCGCGGCCCGTGGGGGGCATAAAAGTGGGAGACCGGTAGGCACATGTGTCGTCCAAACCATTTTGAACACCCACAATCCCTCACCACTCTCGGTTGCTAACTCAAACCCTTCGGAGAACCAAGCAATAACTAAGCATTCAACAACCCTTGACAAATCCTTTACGCATCCAAAGACCCAACAATCATCAATTTGTTCACCAACACTTCGTCAAACCCGATTGCTCACATATTGTGAACCCTTGGTACACCCCTTGCCTACCTCAAGGAAACCTGCCAACCCTTCCAACTTGCCCTTTCCAATGGTCCCTGGCAAACCCTTTTAACACAGGAATGGTCTTCAGGGGGAATGTTTGCCCGGCGCGCTACCTTTCTATTAACTATCCCGACTTCAGCCCAAGATTTACCCTTTGATGGAGAAGGCCGACCAAATAGACCATGATGGACTGCGCACCTTCCCTGCAAAGCACGTTGCAAAATAAAGCAATATCTGTGAATTCAGCAACTCCAATTGTCATCTGTATTGTGCTTAACAAACAACATTGGTCCCACAAGTGTGGGTGTCAATACATTCAGTACAATAGTGCTCCTTACACTCATCACAAACTGCGACGGTGGAGCGCTTCTGGCAACACAACACACACACTTCTGCCCCATCCTCTGCCTCGTCTTGCGTGCCACAACCGAGCAACAAGCTGCCCAATGCGTGCCCTATACCACCCGTGCACGTCATTATAACACTGTTGGCGGGCTGTCAAAGTGCCATTCTTTCTTCCAATGAATGGCACAATGACATGAATCCGGCCTTTATAAGCACCATCATGGCCCCCAACTTCGAAATCAAAGAAATCACCTCGGGTACGAGAAGGTCCATACCCATCCCAAATCAAAACATCTGCTGATGTCATGGGGGCCAAGGGGCAAATCCATATAATGTTGCCCAACATATCAACGGCAACAGTCCACCGGTGGGGCACGGGTCACAAAAGATGCCCGGCGCACGCCCGGCGCACTAACGTTCCCCCCCACTCCCTTTGCTCCTTGCTTTATCTCCTGTCATTGGAATCCCAGCACCTCAAAACCTCATTGGGCCCATATAATATTCACCGACATCGAAAAGACACGCAAACCATAGTTGACCGACGCAAATGGGCACTTTGATCGGATACATACATAACCCTGGCCATTCAAAAACATCTGATGCCCAAAAAAACTGCAACCGCGTGTTTCTACACTTCTGTTAGACCTAGCCTGGCGGGGAAGGGTCTGAAATGCAGAAAAATGTCCCAAACCATTTTTCAATCTTTCTTCTAATGGTCCACTCAGAGCACTTTGGTGCCAATCATGCAATTTTCCATCATACTATCATTGCCCCCATGTGACAAAAAATTGGCACAAAATTGCAAATCCACATGACTCATGCACCCTCGTGCATGAAAACACCTTCCTTCACAACCTTTCTTGAGAAATTTAAAACCACTTGATTTTGCTCATCCACCTTTTTGCACCTTGCACAATCTTCCTTCCTTCCTTCCTTCCTTCCTTGAGAAATGTAAAACCACTTGATGTGCCAGTCAACCTTTTGTCACGTTCAATGCAGACTGCAACACTCACTTTGTGCAGTCCTGCCCTCAGGAAACAGTGTCTGTGAATATGAATTTCCCAGCTCCGAACAGATTTTTTTTCGAACAAAACCCTCCAGAAACAGCAGCCTTCACCTGGGGACGGCAGGCCCACAGCAATCTCCCTTGGCACGCACTGAAGCCACTTGCACCATATTCCATCTCCTCCATTCCATACAAATGTTGGTCCAAAATCCAAACCTCCAAGGTCTTACAGCTGAACGCCAAAACACAAGAAAACATGCAAAGTGCAAAGTTCCAAAGATGTGCTGTGACGTTGTTCTGGCTGCCTTACAGAAGCGCACTGGGATATGACAGGACATCTTCGTCCTCGTCATATAAACCCTCAGAGCGTAGCATACCTGGCTTTGGCGAACTTTCCGTGCTGGCAACAGTGTGCACACACTTGGGAAAACAGCACAACACATACAGAAGAAAGAGCTGCCACTGGCACGCAGCACACAACAGATGAACAAAAGAATGTGTGCGTCTTGTGATGGCACAAATGAAGACAAACGAACAATGGTGTGGTGTGGTATGGTGCAGCATTGTGCCACAGAGTTTTTTGCGTTCTCATACTTGCCCTCTGCCTCCCAGCTCGAGGTCTTACAGCTGAACCAGGCCAGTGGACAATATCCTGTGACCTAAGTGCAGCATGCCTTTTTGGAGATGACAAGAGCTGCTTGATCGCAAACTTACAATCAAAGGCAACCAAACATTGGCAGCACAGAATGCAAACAGAGACAAATGCATGAGCACCCAAAGACAGTGAAGCTTGAGAATGCGGTGGCGTGGGTGGCGCCGCAGCAAGTGACGTACTTTGTTAAGAACAGCACCATCATGCAGCATGGGGTGTGGAAGATCCAGAGTCGCCTTTGGGCTTGAACATGAACACAATGAATGCAGAGAACAGTGGAGAAGAACAGAATTCAGGCACCTTGGAACCAAAATGCACCACAGCAAACTCGCCCGAGGGCCGTTAGGGATCATCACACCAGCGAGTCCTTGGTTTGCCATCATTTCGTGCAATCTATGATGTTTATCAATGAGTGCTGTACGTCTGAAGGGTAAAAGTGGTGGTGTTCCACAAATGTTGCAATAGCAGAGAGAGCACTGGTCTCTCACAAGGGCCGATGGTGAGCTTTTCGCAACAAGGGCAGCTCTGTTTTGACACTGAGACAGACAAGATTAAAAAAACTGGGCAGTGAATCCTTGGAATGGTCAGGAAAACCAGCCGGACTAGACAATGCGTCAGGAAATAGCTGTAGACAAAAGGGGGATTTCATGTCGAAATGTGCTTTGTTTTTGTGAGCTATTGGGGATTCCTTTCCAACACTGCACCTTCTGGTGACAGATGCGTGGGCAAACCAACTCAGCCCTTTCAAACATAGCAATTTGCATGTCTCAATGCACACTCCCTGTCAAAGAAAAAAGTCACAAACCGAAAACCTCGCTAGATGACTGAGGAAGAGGCAATCGCGTGAACATGAACATCACAAGCCTATGCATGGCCCATGGCCAACCAAGAGGCAAGGGTTGCGTTGTGCTCGGTCATGTTATGATATTGAGGAAGGTAAACCATAGAAGGACTCCACAACATAGCTCCCACAAGCATAGCAGAAAATGCACCAGCAACCACAAGAGTCAAAGCCCAGCCAGCAAAAACTTTGCCAAACAGCCACCAATTCACACCACCAACCTTGCCATCAACCAAACCACAGCCGATGGTCGCTCCCACCTGCACTTGAGTGGTGGAAACAGGGGCACCAAGGATGCTGCTGGTGATCACAGTGAGAGATGATGCAAGCTCGATGCAGAAGCCGCGAGAGGGCGTGATTCTGACCATCTGGATACCTGCATAGTGGAATAACAAAGAATGAAAAGAGCGGAGCACAGAGCCAGCCAGCCCACATGTTTCAGCATTTCCCACTTGCAAATCCAACGGTTATGTAGCTTTTTTCCTGCTTCAGAAGCCCAACAGAGTTTTCTTCGCTCTTGCGACAACGCGAGACAGCAGGGGTGATTGCGCCAACCTGGCCCAAGAGTCAGAGGGTTCTGTCAGCAGTCACCAGAAAAAGCAATCGTTTCAGCCAACAAATACCGCCCTGAAAGCGGTCCTCAGCAGAAAGTATGTGGGCCGATCCCGTGTACCCAGAGATTGAACCCAGGATCCAGGGGGGGATAGTGTTGTCTCCCAAAATCATCACTTTATGAGGAGATAATTAAACATCCAATGTCATACACTGGGGTATTCTGGGGTAATTCACCCCCAATAAATGGGGGTGCAATGGGACTCACCCCTGCCCATGATCAAACAACCTCTCTACAGTCACAACAAACAAGCTCTGAAAAAGGTTTGAAGAATAGCACATCAAATTATCCTGTTTACCACTCTAAATTCTTGCGGAAATGCCCGAGAATGTGGCCCCATGCCATGCCATGGGTGTGGAAAAGTAGAGTAGTTCAAACAAAGCAGACAAACCGATTGTTTCGATGATCTTGTAGCCCCAGGTGGCAACACCGACACCAATGCATACTCCTCCCAGGGCCAGAATCCACAGCGGCACGTCAGATTTTCCAGCTTTCGATCCGTTGCACCCGGGAATATCGTTCTCATTGTACACCATGACGGTGGCGGCCAAAGTACTGACAGCATTTGCAACGTCATTAGCACCGTGGGCGAAAGAGTCAAAGCATGCAGTGATGACTTGGATCCAGTTGAAAGTGTACTCGGTCTTAACGTCAAACACTTCAGCAGCCTCATGAATTGCCTTGGGGGAAACAATGAAAGCACCCACTGCGCACACGAACCTCGTCCCACCCCAAATCGCGTCCATAAAAGAGTCAAATATCTTTCAACAATGAGAGAAACGGGAGTCGGCAGGCTACAAAGTGAAAAGACATTGCTCTTGCACATGCCGTACAGAGAGATCGTGCAGACCCCTGGAGGTGGCCATGTCCCCAAAAATGTAGCAATCTTTGCATTTGCTTGTTGCACACAACCAGAGGTGGCAAAAAAAACACGTCAACCCTGCTCAGTTTGCACAGCATGGCCTCACTGAATTTTTCCACAGACTGGGGGATTTTCGGCAGGGAACAATGTGGGCAGTATTTCGGCATATTGGTTATGACGGTTCAGCAGCAGTCTGGAATTGACATCTTCCAACAGTATTTTGAGAAACTTTTTTGGTCCCAAAATGGCCGCTTTTCAAGTGGTTTCGGGAACCCACCTGGGCCAATACAGGTCAAAAACAGCTAAAACTGGTGCATGGACCACCTCAAGTAGTACGGACCCAGGACCCCTGCCAAAATTATCCACGCCCCTGGTGTACGTCTGGCTGTGGTGTTTGGAGAAATCCCTCCACATAAAGTCTGTCCGGTTGCGGCTGCTTCGTAGACTTCTAAGGCATCAAAGGGGGTGCCCAGACTGCCAACACCTGGTAGTACGTCCACAAATTGCGAACAGAGAAGGGAGGTTGGATGGCTGATGAAATACATAGATACCTTGCCCTTAGCACCAAAAAATCCACCTCGATCCAAGGCATCGCCGTGCAAATCTCTGTCATAAATGTGCTTCTTTTCGTGCTGGGCCTCCTCTCCATTATCTAGAACCTTTTCATCATCCTTGCCGTGAACAGGGACGGAAGTAGTACCGGCTGCCTGCTCTTCTTCCTGCAGAACAAAACGTGTCAGATGCTTCGTTGCAAAGAGTGAGGAAATCAGGCAGTCCATAAGGGCAGCGCTCACACCGCCCCGTGCACAGTTGTGGATACCTCCTCAGCTGCGACCTGTCTGTCGATGCGCTTGCGCATGAAGGGAACGATGATACAACCCACAGGGACAGCAATAACCAGAGCAACACCCAGGCAGACCCAGAGGCCAACATAAGCCGGCAGCACCGCGGCCAGCGCTTTCTTGATGCCAGCAGCACCTACGAAGGTGGCCAGCGGTGGATTCACCATCAGTGATCGCGGAAAGAGACCAATCACTTGACAAAAATATGCATCGGCCGTGGATGCGCCCAGGCCCTGTCCCAATGTACATTTGCTTTGTCCGTTTCAGCTAAACGTCTTCTTGTGCATTTGTAGACACAGAATTAGACAAGCGGAATGAGAAATGCATACCCTTGTAAGCCATGAAGAAAAGGTTAATCCAAAGGGTGAAGCACAGCAGAATAGGGTAAAACTTCAATGCTCGCTCGTAGGAGTTTTCGTGTCGCAGGATGAAAAATCTCACCTGTAGACATACGACGTTGGAGTGGACGCAGTCAAACTAGAGCTGTGTGTGGGCATGTGTGCTAGAGGAGGAAAATACCAGGAAGAAGATAATGGCTGCAGCAACGCACGAAGACAGAGGGGCCGTTACCCAGGAGAGGACCACCATTCCCACCTTGTCCCACAGCACAACACTTGGACCATAGGCACCCAGACCGAAACCGATGATGGCACCGATGACACTGTGCGTTGTGGAGACGGGGAAGCGCAGGTAGGTTGCGACGGCCAGCCAGAGACCTGTACGTGAAAAGGGGTTGGTTGTAAAATCCCACGTTCGCGTTCCGGACAGCACCTTGCAAGCACATTGTACGGTCCGTGGCAGACCTGTGGCGACGTCAGCGCAGAACATTCCAAGCATCAGGAACTCTGGGTTCTTCTCGAACGCACAAGGTTCCACGATCTTCTTACGTACAGTGTCTGTGACATTCGAACCCAAGACAAATGCACCAAGGAACTCGAAAATACTGGCCACAATGACAGCCTGCCACAGTGTGAGCGACTTGGAACCCACAGAGGTCCCAAAGCAGTTGGCCACGTCATTGGCACCAATACCCCAGGCAGTGATCGCAGTCATGATAGTCTCACATATGACAATCCAGAAGAAGTCTCGTGGCTCAACTCCGCTGTGAGCGTACGCCACAGTGGCCAGAGCCACCACACCAAAGAGGCTCAAAAGGGTTTGACTCTTCATAATTAGGGGCTGAAAACGTAGGGGAGAGTGGACAACATTGAAGACAGACACAAGAGCATAAGAAATTGAAATGGTCGCCGATCTTAACTGCGAGAGGTTGGAAACTTTGTCGACACTTGCAACTTCGAGGTGGTTGGAGTCCACTGAAGAGTGTCGTTATTGTGCCATGTGCGCAGCACATACTGGTTGCCCAAGCAATGCGTAATGTGTATGCGGTGCACAAGCAATTGCACGTCTCGCCCACATGGCAAGCTACTGGCAGGCTATTGCTTGGGGACCCCGGGGCCGCAAACACATTCAACAACAAAGAGCGGGTCTACAGCACGGCAATAGCGTTCTCGCACCGTAGATGCTCAGTCCCGTTAGAGTCAACGCTCCCAAACATCTCTGCTATGTACATCTGGCTCATTTGTATGTACATTGCGTAGGTACTCAATAAGTCATTGACACCTCCCTCTCTCATTTGGCGTTGTGTTGCTCCTTTGTTTTGTCCGCCCTGGTGGGCGTGCATACACATACTGGGGGTGGAGGCTTCCCTTGTGGTTGTGCGGAATGCTGGCAACCTTTCGGCCAAACCATCAAGTGTCTATCCCTGGTGTGTTTCTAAAAACTATCCCTAGCCTGTCCCTCCCTGAGGCAAGTTGCTTGGGGACCCCCCCGGGGGGGGGGGGGGGGGGGGCTCAAACGCTAGAGGTTACCCACCCAGCCACCAACCCTTCAACCCACCAACCCACTCCCACCCACCCCCCTAGGGACCAATAGTCGGTATCGATCGACTGAATGTCCCCGCCATAGACAATTCCAGCCATTAGTCCAAAGGTTCTCACAGGATAGTTCATGTGTCCCCTTCTTGGTTGGGGTGCTCCACTATCGTATGTACACTATAGCGATCAGTATGTACAGTACAGTGGTGGTTCAAATTTGTACCTTAGATAACCTAAACAGATCGTGCCATGCAGACCAATATATCAAGCACCCGTATGCAAAACAATCAATAAGCGCTAAATTCTACTACCTCCACTGCTTGCGGGCTGCATAGCATGGCACTCCTTCGGCCTAACCCCTAGCAATGACTGGTTCAATGTTTCAATAACAAACATGCAGTAAAAGACAAACAGGGGGGGAATCTGTGCGAGGGGATCGTAGGCCCAACCCGTGTGACTCATGTGTCCAGGCAGTGCAAGTATGTCTTGCCTGCAGCTACCGTCTCATAGTGTGTCGCCCTTGCGATTAGGTTTTGGCCTCCCAACGCAGCGGCAGTGCAGCCGCTTGCGGCCCTGGAGTAGCCAGTTCGAACCCCGGAGGAAGAGGAATATGAGGAGGAGATGCGTCCCCCTTCGGCCGGCGGTGCCGGTGGCGGGGCGCACTGCTACAGGTGTGCTGGTGCTACGGCGTTTTGTTTTCGCTAAGTGTAACGCGTGTGTGTGCCAATAAACAAATATGAAGATGAGACACACCACCCATCCACCGGCGGCACCAATGGTGGGGCGGGATGCTGAAGGGGGCGGTGGCTGGGGCACTGCCGAAGGCCCCTGGATGGGCGGGGGAACCAAGGTTCGAACCCCCCACCAGGACGATTGCTAGTCCGTGGCACATATTACTTGACCGTCCATGTCTCTTATCCATAATTTGTGCAATATTTTATAAACCTGCTATTGTGGAACCTAGGCGGTGTCTGTATCAAAAAATCAGGGTTTACAACCCAAAGGCGTTGTCATGTGCGTGCTCTGTGCGTGTGTAGTGTGTAGGGGGCTAGCCCATAGGGAGCAGGGCATTAACGAAGCCTTAGTCGCGTGGTCTGCTGCATTCCGTCGAGCAGGACAGCGTATCGTCGGAGGCGAGCGAAATCCTCACGTCAATATCACACAGTTCACAGTTGGTTGAATCCGGATCACAAGTGTCAGCGAAAGTCTCCGGCATTAGCTGTAGATCAAGGGCAGTGCGAATTGCATATGCCTCACCTGGGGTCATGGTGGGGGGGGTGGGAGGGTCCTGGAACAGGCGGAGACGGGCCAGGGGGGAAAAGGGGGCGAGGAGTTTGGGTCGTTTGGGTGCTTTGGGAGTGGCAAATTGAAAGGCAAAATGACGAGGAGTCTGTGGCCTTGGAAAACGTGGATGCATATGTCTGCCTTGTTCAGCAAGGCGATCTGCCTCGTTATTGCCATCAATGGTAACATGCGAAGGGACTTTTACCCAATGTATAGTTCGCTATGTGTTGTCGAGTTCTATGAGCAATTGCTCCCATAAGTGCACGTTAGAGACCGGGCCAGATGAGCCGACACCCCTGATTTTCCACCGGCGGGCCGCGCTCACCACGCCTAGGATGACGTACTGTGAATCCATGCATATTGTCACCTCTCCCGAGGTAAAGATTTGTAGCGCCCGAAGGACGGCTGGAAAGTCTGCTTTATTGGTTTGACCATGATCTGTGGGAACGTAGGCCCATGAATCACAGAATATGCCATATCCTGCCAGTCTGCCCACTCCCGGCTCCACTTGCCCACTCCTGGCTCCACTGCGGACGACCCGTCTGTGAAAAATTAGGGGATATGCTGTTCGGTAAATGAGTGGGGGGGGGGGGTCATATACCTTTGCTTGGCCCACACTGGCTGTAGTTCGGAGGAAGGTCGTCACTCTTCGGGACACTTGGTGGTCCCCTATACCCCACGATGAATGAAAAAACAGTGGATTATGACATGCCCTGCAATTGCACTCACCAAGAATTGAACCAAGGACCTTAACCATTCAACTATCTTCCTTAGCTGGCAAAATTTTGTGCAATAGGCGCCTCCTTGGGTGAACACTATGTTGAAATTTTCAATGCCCCTAACGCTCGCAAACCCAGCACCCAAGAAAATCCCACCCCCATGCCTCCCAAAAACCACTGAAAAAGGCCTTTGACCCCCCCCGCCCCCCGCCCCTCGGGGGTAGGGTGTCCAACGCACTAATCAATAGTCTGACTTGGACCCCAACACGTCCCCATTGCGGACCCATATCATTATGTGTCGCTGTCCATCAGTGTGTTTTGTCTGGTGACAGCCACTGATCCAGTGCAGACCAGGCCAAAAAAAAGTACAAGAAAAGTGGGTGACAAGTGATCTCTCTCTCTCTCTGAGTTGCTTGCGTCGACCAGACCTCAGGCTAGGATTTTCAGGTGGAAAGCTATGCTCTTTGGCGTGTCAAATGCCCCAGTGTTATTCCACAAGGTGATGAAGAAAATTGCGAATCTATTGTCACAACGGCCCAGGACTTTCGCTGCGGCATGCTCCATTGCCGCGCAATGCAGCACAATACGGCACGAGGGGCACAGGGAGATCAAGGTTGGTGTCGGCCCCTGGGTACGACCCGTGATGCAACGGGCCTGTGCGTGCTCGCCCCAGCGGTGAGGAGGCAGGCGCTGGGGGCCATGTGAGCATGGCCAGCAAAGCCCAGCCCAATGGGGTTGCTTGGGGTTTTTGCGCTTTGGGTCATGTTTTTCTTCAGTAGAAATGACAAAGTGTGAGATGCTGATGATATGTACTTGACGTCCCTAGAATGGACCCCTAAAAAACTCCAAAAAAATGCACCAACAAAAAAAACCTTTGACCCCCCCCCCCAGGCCCCCACCCGTTCTCCCCATTCACAACTCCATTTCCAGTCTTCTGTTTGCACCAATGTGACCCAAAATTGCCTCCAAAAATGACCCAAAAAAACTTCCGCATGCAGCAACAAAACGTGTTTGTGTGCAAGGGGGAGGGGGTTCTGGAAAAATCTGTTTCAAGTGTGGACAATTGGGGGGGGGTCCAAAAATGTGCGTGTTGAAATGCTGTTAAGGGCAGGGTGGTACGGAAAAATTTGTTTTAAGTTGTGGGCAGCCGGGGGGGGGGGGTCCAAGAAAAATCTGTTGCCAAATGCTGGCCGGGGGGGGGGCGGGGGGCAAAAGTCTGTTGCCAAGTGCTAGCAAAGGGGAGGGTCCAATAAAGTCTGTTGTCTAATGCTGGCAGAGGGCGCGTGTCATCTGAATGGTGCACAGTAGTGGGATGTTTGCACATTCAACCTCGAGAGTTTCATTACCTCATTCACTGCCTTCATTGTTGAACTTCAATTGAGTTTTTGAGAGTATGGTTAGACCTTGGTCAGGGTTCACGCACTGAGTCACCTTCAGAAAAAAGTATTGGCAACGCTCATGCGTCAGCTACAACATGGCAGATTTGTTCATCAACTCACCAATTGAGCAGTGATTTGGATATCCTGCATGTTATGTGTGGCCCACGAGGATTTTAGGGGTCGTTGGAACAAATTAAGCAACATCATCCTGTGGCCACAGTGCCAGAATTTTTTATCTGCCCTCTGTAATCAACAGTATCAACGAGAATGAACACAGAGACTCTCAAGCAGCTCAGCCCCCCAAGCAAGGTGTTGCTGCATGGGAGGAATAGGACGTGGGCTCAACTCTGGGATGCAGGGTGATCCAGCAAGAGTTGCCGATCTCGTTAGACATCGGTTGGAGCTAAAAGAGTGGGTGTCGGAGGTCACTTGGTCACAGTGTCAACTAACAGCTGTTGGTAACGTGGCAGTCTAATCCAGGAAGGGCAAGTGGACGGCAAATGCCATTCTAATATAACTGCTAGAGGTCAACTGAGGTCGACGGAAAGTGACCGACTTTTCGGGGAGGTTGGAAATAGGGGTGGGGGGTTGGTATTCAACATGTTGCATTACACGTGTTTTACAGCTATAGCAATGGGGGAGGCAATAAAGAAAACAAAAAGATTAATTTGACCAGGCAATGAAAAAAGAAACAGAGAACGATGCAGTGCATTCAAAACAAAAAATGGTCAACTCAAAATAATTTTCTTGCACTTTGGTATGGTTTGGATTCGCTTTAGGACATTCTTTGAGCTTCCCAGGCACCCATGCGCGAATCTTTGGGTATTGGCGACATTTCCATGAAATTTGTATTGATTTTCCAGTTTCCCGAGCCTCCACTCCAGGGGGAATGTTTGCCCGGCGCACGCCCGGCGCGCTACCTTTCTATTAACTATCCCGACTTCAGCCCAAGATTTACCCTTTGATGGAGAAGGCCCCCCAAATAGACCATGATGGACTGCGCACCTTCCCTGCAAAGCACGTTGCAAAATAAAGCAATATCTGTGAATTCAGCAACTCCAATTGTCATCTGTATTGTGCTTAACAAACAACATTGGTCCCACAAGTGTGGGTGTCAATACATTCAGTACAATAGTGCTCCTTACATTCATCACAAACTGCGACGGTGGAGCGCTTCTGGCAACACAACACACACACTTCTGCCCCATCCTCTGCCTCGTCTTGCGTGCCACAACCGAGCAAAAAGCTGCCCAATGCGTGCCCTATACCACCCGTGCACGTCATTATAACACTGTTGGCGGGCTGTCAAAGTGCCATTCTTTCTTCCAATGAATGGCACAATGACATGAATCCGGCCTTTATAAGCACCATCATGGCCCCCAACTTCGAAATCAAAGAAATCACCTCGGGTACGAGAAGGTCCATACCCATCCCAAATCAAAACATCTGCTGATGTCCTGGGGGCCAAGGGGCAAATCCATATAATGTTGCCCAACATATCAACGGCAACAGTCCACCGGTGGGGCACGGGTCACAAAAGATGCCCGGCGCACTAACGTTCCCCCTCAGTAGCATTCTCACAGCATGTTGGTCTGTTGGAATTCAAGGAGGACATTGCATCTCCATCTCAGACATTATTGCAGGATATGTGAGAGATGGGCACAGGTGGTGACTACCACAACAGAAATGCACCTCAAGGCCAACAAAATCATCCGCCCACCAACTTGGCAATTAGAAAAAAAACACGCTTTTTTTTCTTTGCAACTTCCCCGTTTTGCCTCATGTTGGGGTGGTTTTCCATTCTGTGTGTGGGGGTGGGTGGGGTGGGGGGGGTGGGAGTTCTGGTGCTTTTAATGTTGTGCAGCCCGTTCTTCCCATTTTTCTGTTTCTCATGACTGCAAGTGCCACATTTTTGACAAAATTTGGTTCTTTTTTTGCGATTTGTTTTGTGCACATCATCAATCTGGACAGGTACTTCAGGTCAGGTGCTTCAGGTCGGCCCCGAGGTGCAGGGTTACAATCCATCAAATTCCTTAGGTGCATGAGATTCATCTTAGTTGGAAGGGCCGGCAAGTTTCTTTGAGAAGGATTGGGATGTGCCACCATGGCAAGGTGCCACACATGCATTCCCCCCTCCCTGTCCAAGCAACGGTAAATGACCAGAAATTGACGGAACCAACGCCAAGTGTTGCTTGGACAAGGGTGTTGCTTACGCGCCGCAACTTGCGTGATACACGTGACATGATGCACTATTCTGAAAACCAAGAAGTAAAATAAATGCCCTCTTGGCCAACAGAGCTGCCTCAACACAAAATATGAACTTCATGCTTCTCAAAACCAAGGTATCAGGAAGCACACATGGCACACAGTAGAACGAATTGAAAAACGCACCGCCAAAATAAACGGTCCAAAAATTGACAGAACCAAAGCCTAGTGTTGCTTGGACAAGGGGGGGGGGGGGCATTTGGAAAACCCAACACGTCGTCCACCCTACACCCCGAGATACCCATCATACCTTACGATAATCAACAGTAACTGTGCTTGCTACCCATTTGCTTCTTGAAAACAGCCCACTTTTGATACTGCGCAGACCGTGCCCCCCTTGGCAAACTTTTTTGTAGTTTTCCACATTTTTGGTCATCCACCGGTGTGCACTCCTCAGACTGCCCAAGGGGGGCCATGATTCTTGTTTCCGGATGGGAGTCCATTGACAGGGGGGTGGGGGGATGATTTTTCTTTCAGGAGCGGGGGCTCAGTTGACGTGGGAGAGCACTGGTCGGTTCTGATTGACTGAATGCCCCCGCCGTAGGCACTTTCAGCCTTCAGTCCAGCAAGTTGTGCATCATCAAAGCTGCAGTCCACTATGTACAGTGTGCACTGCTCTGAAGACACAGCACCGTGCAGGTTAAGACAGGTCAGGCGGCAGGGGGTCGGTCGCTTGCAAAGATGAACGTCCTGGCCGGACTGTTGTAGGCAAATCACTTGCCCCCCCCCCCCCCCCTTCCCCAGGGGCTCCGTTGGCACAACCAGAACACGTTTGGACCCACAGTGGGTCGGGATGTGCAGTGGCGAGAGGCCAATAGGCGCCGCCCAAGGCAAACAAACCAACACCATGGCCTCGTGCCAACCCCCCTTCCCTTGCACCGTCCCCCCCACCCCCATGCGCGGCGATCCCCCTTCCACCTCAGCCCATGTGACCCCCCCCCCCGCCCGTGGCATACCGTACTGTCACTGGGTCAAATGAATCGCCATGTCCTTCGCTGTTCATGGGGCTTCGGAAAAGACCTTTGGCATTTGGGTGTCCCTGGCCACTTCCATGGCAGGGAAGGCGTCGTGCCAGGCAGAGACAGCACGTGGGTAACATTTTTTTCTATCCAGACCAAGGTGAGCTGGCGTACCCCGTTCATCATATGGTACTCGAGACAACGTCTCAGAATCAGGGTTCAGAGCTGTCCAGTGCTACGATGGTCCCAAAAATGACTGTGATCTGACACTTAGTGGGGATTAGCTGAGTCTGAAACCAGGTTATGCAGTGGGAGACTGCCACGCCCGGAGGCTTCCCAGTGTGAGACAGCACGTGGCCTAACAATCACAGTAACACCCCATCAAAAACCTAAAAAATCAAAAACCTGAACCCCCACGCAGCGCCTTTTTCAGTGGTCCCCCAAGGTGACGCGGGTGGGCGATGAGAAAGAAGGGCTGAGGTGTTGCAGTGCCCCGACTCAGTCCAGAATAAGCGTCCCCCATTTGCTTCTTTTTTGTCATGGGTCAAGAAATGGTGGCAATACGCGGTGTGCCATGGGGCGATGTAACTCCAGTTACCCACGCCCCCACACTGCCTCCGGGAGAGACACGGCAGAGGGGGGCCCCCCGGACTGAGGGCCCCCTGACTTCCGGACCAATATTCCGAGACGCCCGGATCCCTTTCGGCCGCCGGATTTCGGTTGGGCTCAGGGCGTCATGGCAAACCTCGGCCGGGGGTTGTTGGGGGGGGGGGGGTCAGCAGTGCGCACATCAGGTGTTCGCCCCCCCCCCCCCCCATTCCCCCGTGTGCAACCAAAGGTCATGGAGGGTCAGGCAAAACGACGGTCAGGTGGGTGGGGAGTCGCCTGTACAAGTAGCGCAATGTCCAGTGCGAAGTGGGTGTCCCCACCAGGTCGGCCCCAGTCCTAGTCCTGGTGAGGCTGCCACCGAGCACCGGCGGGGGCACAATCATCATTTCCACTGCAACAGTATTTGTGTGAACCAGGTACATTGGATTGGTGTTGGTATGGTACATTCCACCTGTGGCCAATGGCCGGAGCGCTGTTGAATGTAATGAAGACTTTAGCGGCAGCAACTGCCAGATACTCACTGCCTGCATGCAACCACAAGGGTGGAGACAGCTCAGCTTGAGGGATTCAGGGCACTCATTCAGCCTTACTGTGCTGTGTCCGTTGGGGTCGTGGCTGGGGGGTAAAAGTAGAGGCTATGTCACTGAAGTGCAATACTATAGTATACTATGGCGGGGGGCAGGGTGGGGGTGGGGGGGGGGTCTCACTACTCAGGCCACTGGTTGGGCAACGGGGAGATGGGGAGTCAGAGGAGTCTCGGAGCCTCAGTGATCTCCAAGGAAGATCCCAAAAGTGGCTCGGGTGCCCAGGGACTGGGTGTCAGAGAGATGATGTCCCCATCCCTTCGGCGGAGGGTGGGGTCGGGTCATCCCAATAACGCGTCCAAGTCCTCAAGAGCACAACTGCAGCGGCGGCGTTGGTTTGGGGGCAACAAGAAATGAGATGGGGGTGAGAGGGCAAGCGATGAACGGATGAACGCATGCAGGGGGCGGGCGGGGACACCCAATGCGCCCCACCCCCACCCCCACCCCCAATTATGGCATCACGTTGGCACAGTGCACGCTGGAGGGGCGGTGGCAGGGACAAGCAGCCTAGCCGGCGGCACTGGCCTACAGCTGAAGTTTGGACAGTGTCTGTAGGCGGGCGGGAACTCCCAGCATGACTCTCCGGCCCCAAGGGCTGTCTGCAGTACGCAGAAACACGCACCGCTGGACTCCATACGCCCAGACCTCAAGCGGGCACTGGATGACCAGCACACGCCAACACCCCCACAAAACACAACCAACTGTGTGAAAATGGAAGTACCCCCCCCCCCCCCGCCGTTGTGAGAGCAACACTAAAGTTCCAAGATTTGCTGCGAACAACGCCGAGTATTGCTCTGACAAGGGCGGTGGGGGAACGTTTGCCCGGCGCGCTACCTTTCTATTAACTATCCCGACCTCAGCCCAAGATTTACCCTCTCATGAAGAAGCCCCCCAAGTAGACCACGTTGCACTGCACACCTTCCCTACAAAGCACGTTGTATAATAAAGCAATAGCTGTGAATTCAACAACTCCAAATGTCATTTGTATTGTACTTAACACACAACATTGGTCCCACAAGTGTGGGTGTCAATATATTCAGTACAATAGTGCTCCTTAGACTCATCACAAACTGCGACGGTGTAGCGCTTCTGGCAACACAACACACACACTTCTGCCTCATCCTCTGCCTCATCTTGCCTGGCGGCCGAGTTGCTTTGGTCAGTCCAAACATGAGGCGGGACACGCTCCCATGGTCCCGGTTTCCTCAATAGCACCGGAAGTTGAACGACCGCATAACAACTAGAGTATAAATTGTTGCATTGCGCCGTGTGCATTCTCGGGGATCCCCAAGGGGAACAAAATCAGAAGTGGCTGCCTCACCCCTGCCTTCTCCGGGGCCCAAACGAGGGTGGAAATGCTATGTCACCCCTACATTCTCGTGGATTGAGAGTCCCTAACCCCAACTCAAGGGGCCACACAACAAAGCGTGGATTGCAAGTCCCTAACCCCAACTCAAGGGGCCACGCAACAAAGCGTGGATTGCAAGTCCCTAACCCCAACTCAAGGGGCCACGCAACAAAGCGTGGATTGCAAGTCCCTAACCCCAACTCAAGGGGCCACGCAACAAAAGCGTGGATTGCAAGTCCCCAACCCCAACTCAAGGGGCCACACAACAAAGCGTGGATTGCAAGTCCCTAACCCCAACTCAAGGGGCCATGCAACAAAGCGTGGATTGCAAGTCCCTAACCCCAACTCAAGGGGCCACACAACAAAGCGTGGATTGCAAGTCCCTAACCCCAACTCAAGGGGCCACGCAACAAAGCGTGGATTGCAAGTCCCCAACCCCAACTCGAGGGGCCACACAACAAAGCGCGGATTGCAAGTCCCTAACCCCAACTCAAGGGGCCACGCAACAAAGCGTGGATTCAGAGATTGTCCAGGTTTCCTCAATAGCACCGGAAGGTTGAGGCCCAAAAGAGGGCGGAAATGCTACGTCACCCCTGCATTCTCAGGGTTCCCCAACAAAGGGGACAAAATCAGAAGTTAAAACCTACGCTCACAATGGTGCCCCTAGTATCTCAAAGTATGGGTCTCTAGTACAGCTAGACGCCCAAATAGCTGCACTACGCTAAGTGCGCCCCCTTAGTGCACCCCCCAAAAGGCCACCGGTGGGGCACGGGTCAAAAAAGATGCCCAGTGCGTGCCCGGCGCGCTAACGCTCCCCCGGTGTTTGTGTGCGCACTGTGCGAAGACACAAGCGGTGACCATTGCGTCATGAATGTACTAGTCGTCAGGTGATTCCCCAATCTCCACCTCCAAACGACAACAAGGGGTGAAAGAGGATGGTAGGACAGCCACCAATATCCCTAAAATACCACCACCAGCCTCAAATCACAGCAAAAAGGTGATCTCCACCAGAAAAAGGAACGGCCAAGTTCCATGGTTCCAAAAGTTGCAGAACAATACCTACTGTCGCTCGGATATGGGCGTTGCTCTCGCCGGGGGTACCACCCGACAAAACTGCTGCACCTTTTGATGCTTCGCCCCCCCCCCCCCCCTAGTGTGACATTCCGTCTGGTTGTTGTTGGCCCTGGACAGTCACCCATTCTTCCCTTCGCCAAATGTGTTGGGTCAATGCTTTCTGTCGCCCCCCCCCCCCCCCCCCAGACTGATAGCAGGATGGCAAGACCAGTTGCATGAGTTACGTATCCTCGAAGTGTTGCGGGTCATACGCAATACCCTGAGAGATCTTGGGCCCCTGCACCAGGAAGAAGGAGGTGCACAAAACGCAAAAAGGGGTGGGTGGGTGGGACGTACAGGGGGGCTGCTCAGAAAGAGGCACAACAGGGCAAGCACCAAGTGGCAAGTGCACAGAGGAGAGAGGTGTAACCTGGAGGTGCATGGGGAATGGGCACAAGAGTCGCTCTCAGCGGGAGACAGTGCCTGCACCACCAAAAAATGCAACATCCTACTGCAGCGACGGCCTTGGGCCAGTGCAGGAACAGGCCGAGGGGAGTAGTACATAGCCCCCCGATGCATGAGACGAGCCAAGACATTGTCAGGATGAGATGTTTAAGGAAAGTGGGAGGGGCGCGTCGGCGGTTGCACAGACGCTGTCACCTTTTCTGTATGGCGGCCTATAACGCTGGTGTGTCAACGCAGGATTACCACGGGTCTTGGCGGGCCCAGTGTGTGGGTGTTTGCTGACCTGTATGTGATATGTTTCCCAAAAAACCTGAACCCGGGGTGTGAAATGCCAAGTCAAAGTCTGCAGCACGTCGAAATGCCGATCCCTCGGCGGAAAAGCGCTTCGGTCCAAAACGCGGTACACAAAGTTGGACATGTGCCCAGTCGCCAAAACTATGGTCGAAACACTGTCAGACGGCGTTCCGTGCTTGGACAAAGCCGGGCTTGGACGATGCAAAAATATCAGATGCCCACAACACAAATCGCTGAAGCGCAGGCAATTGGCAGAACTCGCCGGCGTGCCCTATTACACTGAATCACAATAACAACTCCTCTCAACATAACGCCAGACTCATTGTGATGTACCTGTGTTTGCGACCAGGCGTGCCCCGCACGGTGTGTGGACCTCCCCCACCCAGAGTTTGTCGCCACAAGTTCCGGAATATGGATAATGTCGCCCACCATCGCCATGTGCTGGGCAGGTTCCAGCATTCCTGCACATCGCTGGGATGCAATGGCTCGGCATGAATGAATTAGAAAAAAATGCGTGAATGAGGGCTTTCTTTTGGCTGGGGCGTTGTCGGTTGTCTTCTTCTTGAGTTGCTCCCTTTTCGTCGCAGTGCAGCTCGTGAAATCAGGTAAGCCCCACCCACAAAAATCCTGCCAGAGTGTGCAGGCGCTGGCAGCAACTCCGATATAGCTTCCCTGTCGTCTGTGCGTGCCAGCACAGACAGCCTTCAACGGTCAGAAGGCTGGGTAATGATCAGGTGAGATCCAATGCAATTTTCCAGGGCTCTGTAATGCCTCACATCTGCCGCGTTTTGCGGACGCCGCAAGTCTAAATTTGATGCGCCCGCTCCGGACGTCCGCGTGGGGTGCCGCAACCGAATGTTGGAGTCACTATTGTGGTCAGAGGCGGCACTCCGGGTGGGGGAGGGGGCAAGGGATCCTAACGAAGAAAACTGCCATCGGCCCACGCCCCTGCAGATGGGTCCATCAGGCATTGGCCAATGCGGGGACACGCCCAGGGGAGCAGTATATAGATGTCCCAAAAGCTCACGTCAGGACGCTGTGAGAGCACAAACGTGGAAACAAGCGTGCAATATCCATCCCTCTCACCCCTGTCTTTTGATGCGACGGACACCCCATCAGGATGAGACGTTCAAGGGAATGGGGAGGGGCGGTGGAGGGGCTTGCACAGACGCTGCCACCTTTTCTGTATGGCTGCCTATAAACCTGGCGTGTCAAAGCAGATTGCCAGGGGTCTTGGCGGGCCGGCCCAGTGTGGCGTGTGGGTTGTTGCTGATCAGGTATGTGACACGTTTTCCAAAAGCTCCGGAACCGGGGTTTGAAGAACAGTCAAGAGTCAGCGACGCGTCGCAGTGCTGCGAGAGTCTTGAAAGTTGAAGGGTGTGCATTGTGATGCGCAAACCAATGAGGGCAGAGCAAACTTTGTTCCGCTGTCAATGGCGTGCACAACGCATAATATGGATACGTCATTTGATAAGAACAGACATGGCGACCTCTTGATGTAGCCGTCTCGGATCGGGGTCGGCTTCAGGAGTACAAAATAGAATAGACAGACCCAACACCTCTGTTGAAACTACCTCAACCATTGTCCAATGTCCCCTGAGAAGCTTTACCATCAACGTCAAAAAAAGAAAGTACTCATTACACAGAGTCTCGCACGGCAGTTGGAGGGGTGACTGGCGGTTGGAGGATATACGAGCAGCTTTTAAGTATGGTCAAAAATCAAAGCCAAAGAAGCCCATGTTCGACAAGACTGTCATGCCAAAAAAAAAAACAAAAAAAGAAAAGAACTCAAAAATATCCAAGTCTAAAACATCGAGACAGCTGCACACACCCACACACACGCACACAGTCCAACAGCAGGACGTGCTCAGTGGGAGGGTTGCTTCACTGCGTGTGCACTGCATGCACACTGCGCACACTTTCTCGAACGACTGTCGCAAATCAGCCCATTTCAAGATGTTTTGCTTGTGACCTGCATTGACACAGTCCCCCACAACGGATGAGCAAAAAAAAAAAAGTACAGGGAACCCCCAAAATGCTCCACTTTGCGTCTCCTGAATCGGGCTATTTCTCGCTGGAGCTTGGGCTTGCGAGTGCACACGGCTCCGTGCGGGGGAATCATTTGACATCTCCAACAGCGATCTATGGTCCCATACCACACCTTCCCAAAGGCATGAGAAATGAGGACCGGTAATTTTCGTCGCAGTGCAGCTCGTGAAATCAGGTAAGCCCCACCCACAAAAATCCTGCCAGAGTGTGCAGGCGCTGGCAGCAACTCCGATATAGCTTCCCTCCCGTCTGTGCGTGCCAGCACAGACAGCCTTCAACGGTCAGAAGGGTGTGTAATGATCAGGTGAGATCCAATGCAATTTTCCAGGGCTCTATAGTGCCTCACATCTGCCGCGTTTTGCGGACGCCGCAAATTTGATGCGCCCGCTGCGGACGTCCGCGTGGGGTGCCGCAACCGAATGTTGGAGTCACTATTGTGGTCAGAGGCGGCACTCCGGGTGGGGGAGGGGGCAAGGGCAGGGGCATGTGGCGAGGGAGGCGGACCCCGCAGCGGCAGCCCGGCCGGTGGATCAAGTCCGCTGTGTTTAGCTGGGGGACTCGGCGGTATTCTACAACCGTCCGGGCGATCTCCGGGGGGTGGACGACTGTGAACGCCGCCCGATGGCGGTACGCCTGGCGGCGCAGCGCCTCCTCGGAGCTGCAGGGCTCGAGGACGTAGGATGACGCCCTCTACAGAGCGCTCTGGAGCTGTGGCGTCGGGGTGAGGCTGTTGCCAAGGCAGGGGAACCTAACGAAGACAACTGCCATCGGCCCACGCCCCTGCAGATGGGTCCATCAGGCATTGGCCAATGCGGGGACACGCCCAGAGGTAGGCATGTCCACTGCCTCCGAGGATGAACTCTCTCCTCATAGACACAAGACACATGTACCCCAGAGAGCACCTGTGCATCCCGGTGAACCCCCCAGACAATCCCCGTGAATCCCACTGAATCCCAAGAAAAGTGAATCCCACCCTTTTGCTGTAGAGCCGGGGCCGTAGCCTTTGTCCAGCCACACAGCGACGGTGTCTACAGATCAACAGCACAACCAAACCAACAAACGTCTGCTTCAACACATACCATTTGCCCGTGTTCGGCCCCGTAGATCCCGCCAACTTTTCCGTGAATCCCATTGAATCCCAAAAAACCAATTTGTGACTCCCACGCCCACGGGAAGCGCACGAGCTGAAAGTCTGACATGTTGCCTGTCGTCAGAATCTGCGGCGTGTGAACAGTCGTCGGGGTCATGACGGTCTGTAACCTCGTCGCCTCGGTCGCCAGGGCAGAGGAAGGGTATGAGGCTGTTAGTGAGTTCGACGCCCACTTGTTGAGGAGGGCATTCTGGAAAAAATGGTTTTTGGGATTCCCAAGAGGCTGAAACCCTGAAGCTGGTGCAATCAGCAGGACCCCCGCAGGAACTTGGCACGTCGTACAGGGGGACTAAGAGGTCCCGTGCCATATGTCATGCCCCTTTTTGCGGTAATACTCGTACGTCTCGGTCGAAGCGATGCGCTGCCACTGGCCATCCTTCCAGACCCGCTTCAGCGGAGAGTGCGGCACCTTCGCGTTCTCGCCCACGGGCGCCGCCAGACGAGTTTCCGTCGACTGCCGCCGGTACGTTGGCCCGCTGTAGGCGTGCCTCACGGGCTCCTCCCCCGGCACCTGCCCCGACCCCATTTCCGGTTCGCTTTGCGTGTGCTTCCCGGGCCGGCCGGCGTCGCCGGACCCGCGGTGGAGGCGATTCCGCAGGTGGTGCCGGTTGGACGAGGGCGTGTCCGGGGCACTCTCGCTCACCGAGAAGCTGAGGCGGGGCGTGTCCGCGCCGCCTCCGAACTGCGCGTCCAGCCAATCCATGTCCCCCGTTCCGTGTTCCGTTCGGACCTGCATCGTCGTGATCCGCGCGAGGTACTGGTACAGCGGCACCCACTGGTCGTAGAACCCTCGGCTGTTGGGCCCCAGCTCCGCCATCGTCGAGACGTCCAACACCGTCTTCAGACAGCGCTTCAGCTGCTGCTTCTCGTCAGGCGTGAGGCCGGCGCTCAGCGCGACGGCGGCCCTCTCCAATTTGCGCGTGTCGCCGGTGTCGAGCGCCTGTAGATCGACGCCGTCGACGGAGCTGATCAGGGCCGCGCATTCCTCGTAGTTGGTCTGCAGCACGTACGTGAGCATCCGCTCCTGGCCCTCCCCCTCGCCGCTGCCGCCGCGCCTACTGAACGCCACGTACGCCGCCGCGGCACCGATGACCAGGATGGCGAAGTACTGGCCCATCAGCACCGCCAGCACGGCACCCCCGATGGCCGCGTAGCCCGCGTACCGGTCGATGGGCCCGGTCGACTTCGCCGCTCGGCGTTCCATGTGAAACTTGCGCGACATGATCCAGGACCACGAGCCCGGGCCTTGGGCGCCGACGTCGCCGTCCGAGGGCTGGCCGGTCAGCGACCGCAGCATGACCGTCTCGACGTACTCCACCACGAGCGCACTGATCGGTTTGCTGGCGTTCAGATCGTAGCCCCCCCCCACGACGGTCGGCGTGAACTCCCGGCCGAACCGCACCATGAGCTCGGACGGGCTCACGAGCGTCGCGTTCTGGCCCGTCCCGCGCGCCAGCGCGCACACCGTGTGGCGCGCGAGGCGCCCCCAATTGCAGACGAGCACGATCTGCTGGAACAGCCCGGGGAAGGACCGCCCCATGATCCCACTGAACATGCGGATCTGCTGCTCCATCTCATTGATCTTCGGGCTCGGGGCCTCCGTCATGTCCACGACGGGAATGGCCGTGTGCCCCTCCCCCTCCAGCTCCTCGATGCGGTGCTGCACGTAGTACATGAACATCAGCAGCGCGTCCCCCGCCTCCTGCTCGTCGAACTGCGCCGCCTGGTT
This sequence comes from Eutreptiella sp. 'Long Island Sound 2002', assembly GCA_964036045.1. NCBI lineage: Eukaryota > Euglenozoa > Euglenophyceae > Eutreptiales > Eutreptiaceae > Eutreptiella > Eutreptiella sp. 'Long Island Sound 2002'. The sequence continues at coordinate 44,553,405 of OZ038390.1, forward strand.
CCGCGTGTTGATGTACACGAGGACCTGGTGCTTCGGGGCGATGTGGATGATGTTCATGACGTTGCGGTTGAGCTCGTTGACGGTGGCCTGCCTGCGGGCCTTAAGGGCCATGATGGTCTTGACCCGGTCTTCGTTGATGTGTTGGTTGCCAATGGTCTTCAACACGGCCGCCTTGTCCCCCTTCTTGTGGACAATCCATCGCTCGATGCGGTAATCCTTGTATTTGGCGTTCTGCTCGGGGGTCAGTTGAGCTCGTATGCTCTCCACGGTACACGCCATTACGGAACAACAATGCGATGCTGGGCAAAATAAGACACATCCCCACTGGAATTTCGGTGTGGGCTGCAAGTGATTGTTTGGAGCACCAGTCGATTGCTGCTGCTGCTGCTACTGCCCAGGATTTCTCATTTTTCAACGCCATCTCCTTCCCTTTGCCGCCAATTCAGGTGTTGTTGATGTTACTGGTTTTATGGGCGATCGGAAGGAGGTTTTCAAGGGAAATGCATTTCAAAAAGTACCACGGCATGCACGTGCAGTGCATGCGCCGTGTAAGGATTCCCGCAGGCACCGCAGGCAGCACCACAAGGCCGCAATCCCATGTGATCAAGAAAGGGGGGGGCTGCTGGAGCTGCCAAATCGGCCGGCTGTTCCCGTTGTTCTCCCAGTGTGTACAGTTGGGCATTGGCATGGGATGCATTGGGGCGGCTATGGTGTTGCATGAAGATCCGCCCTCGCCTGCGCCCTTTTCTATGCTTTGGGATTTCCGGGGTTGCCTGGGGTGAAACACGTCCCGCCCAGACAGCTCATACCACCTCCGGGCGGACCCCGTCGCCTTTCGGCTCCGGCCCACATTTGTGCCTGTGGGTGTTGACCAACAGCCCTCCACGTACGAGAGGGTGCATACACCGAAACGGTGGAGAAAAGAGAGAAAGGGGCCCAAATACCGCCGATGCTCGTCACCCACCACGCCCTCTTGGCTCCGCGTTCCACGGCCTACGAAACACGCACTTGCAGTGCTGGCTACCGCATGGACAAGCGTGGGCCCATGCACTGAACCATGCATTAGCAGTGTTCTGCACAGGACTTTGCCGAATTGAAGGGGGGGGCACAATTGCACAGGGCACGCACACTGCCTGGAAAGTGCGGGGGTTCGAACGATCATGGTACTTTTGCCCACAAGAGGAACCTGAAAGGCAAAGCCCTGGGGCAACCGGGCTTGCAATTGAAAGGGGGGGGGGGTCAATAGAGCCCCATGGCTAGACCCCCCCCTCCCCCAAAAAGGGCTCAATTTATGGGACCCCCGAAATCCTAACGAGACTTGACCCCCGGGCCTCGGAAGTGACCGAGACCCAAAATCGGCAAAAAATGAAAATGGGATTTTTGGAATCAGCGCATCGAGGGAGTTCAGAAAGTCATCATTTGCCATGTATTTGGTGAAAAATTTTTGACCATTGTTTATGCTCAATAAAAAATTTTCGGCGCCAGTGTTCATAATAACTGATTAATGGTGCCTGTCAATTGAGCCCTTTTCCGGAACCACCCCCCCGATTTTTTGGGGCTCTATTGACCCCCCCCCCCACTTGCAAGCTTGACATGCCCTGGCCAGCAGCACATGCACTTGGCTTCATGCAGTAGTAGATAACATGGCTTAAGACCCCCGAGTGCAGCTCTGTTTGGGCTGTTGAGCTCTAGTTTCTCTGGCATTGTGGCCTTGGAAATGCTTCCTTGCCTGCTTGTAAGGACATTGCATTGGGCCCTCCATTTGTGGATGGAACAGGCCATATGGCGCACGGCGCATGTGTGCGGCGTGCATGCTGTTCCCTCCGAAAAAAAAACTTGTCACTCTGTTTGGTCATAGCGCTGCGTCCTCTGATAGGCCGCTTCAACAATCGCAAATCCTGGGACACCCGCATCAACTTCCAGTGTCGAAAGGCCACGCCCGCTGCAAGACTCTTCATCGGACGAACCTTTGTCTATGCCTACTTCCCATTCCTAACTCAGCAACGCCTTTGAACCGTCCCTGCACACCGTGACCTTCCTTGACTTAGGTCATTACTTCCTTAGGGACATTCAGCAGCTGACCCGCCTGCAGACCGGCAGAGGAGCTGGTGGCTGCCAAGGTACACGAAGCTAACGACCTTATGGTTTCATTTCTTTCTGGTTGTAGGAGCATGAAATTGCTTGCACACCATGAACAGGGCAAACAAGACATTCGCCGCGAAGATCAGGAACAGAGACTGAACTACCTTGAACAGCTGGAATCCAATATCACAGCCGAAATTCTTTCTATGCAAACGCACCGTCCCTGTAAACTGTATGGTGCAGGCCACCTTTCCTCAAACCGGGTGGTCATGGCGAATGTCATCAAGATGCATTGTTGGGACAGGCCATTCAGGCTTGCCTGGCTGGAAATGTTTCACCTTCTTGGTGGTACGTTGACCCGTTCTGCCACACTAACATAACCCTCTGCCATTTTTCAGGATCCGAGGGTTGATCAGAGGCCCCGCTATTAAACACTTCCCAGGAAAACCGCAAACGAAATCTTGGTTTGACATCATGGATGAGGAGACTTCAGCTTTGACGCTAATGTCTCATGGCTGAAATGATGATGCAGACTTCCCTCAATTTTGCACTCACCGAAACCCTCGTTCCCTCTTCCTCACACTCACCCCCTGAGTTTCAGATAGTTTCAGATAGATTCAACGCGCCTCTCGCTGAAGAATCCTCTAGATCGGTTTTGCATCTTCAGCTGTTGAAGGAACGTGCCCAACTCACGGGTTCACCCTGAGCCATTTACTGCACATCTCATCTTCTGAGCCCGCGACTCATCTTCTCTGATTTTTTCAAGCAAAAGTGGTTCATGTTCCAACAGTTTTAGCATGTATATACATCTACTCCTGCATACAAAACTTTGCAGCACATTTATATGCCTATGCAGATGCTTTGAAATCAAAATCTCAGCTGTCCTGACCGCAGCACTATCCCTGTACACTTTTGCCTTGCCTTGTCAAATAATCATGATCTTTTGGGGGAATCCTTGCACTGCGCACGCACTGCGCGCTACTTTTAGACTATGTTCCCCCCGAAGAGCCCCCAGGCACACCCCTTGGAAACGCCCATAGAATTAGGTGACCCAAACTCACCAATCCAGTAAGCGACATAACCTCGGTGATATCCAAAATACATCCAGCAGGCATTACAAATCTGGACATAAAAGAGCAAACCTCCACGCAAGCATGTTGTGGAAAAATCAGAAGTCAAAACCTCCGCTAGGGGTCACAATGATGCCCCTAGGTGCCCCTAGTATCTCAAAGTATGGGTCTCTAGTACGGCCACACGCCCAAATAGTTGCACTGCTCGCACTCATTGACAGTCTCACGCAGTACAGGGGTGTAAAGTTTGTGTGAGGCATTCTCTGCTGATTTGTTGGATTCTCTTCGTCCTGCTGCTGGTGCTGCTACTGCTCGGTGACAACTGGCAGCCTACCACGGGAGCTGTTCATGATCGTTATATTAAGGGAAGTCAAGCTCGGCAACCTACCAGCCCATATATCTGTGCGCTCCCAAGGACAACGGTAAAAGCACTGAATGAACACCCACTGTTGCTCGGACAAGGACGCTGTTCGTGCGCGCCGCAAGAAGACACAAGCAGTAACCGTTGCATCGTGAAAGTACTAGTCGTCAGGTGATTCCCCAATCTGCACCTCCAAAGGACCAGAAGGAGTGAAAATGGGTGAAAGTACAGCAATCAGTATCTCCAAAATACCATTCCCAGCCCCAAATCACAAAAAATCCTTGGTCTTCATGGACAACCACAAAAAGGGACCGCAAAATTCCATAGTCTCTAGTACAGCCAGGCGCCCAAATAGCTGCACTGTGCTAAGTGCGCCCCCTTAGTGCACCCCCTAAAAGGCCACTGCAGGGGCACGGGTCCAAAAAGATGCCCGGCGCGCTAACGTTCCCCCTTAGGCTGCAAAACCCTGTGGACGAGAGTTGACGGCTTCTGATGGCCAACACCCCGTGCCATCTTTGCACCCCTTGCCCTCTCAACACATTTCTGCATTGCGCACACAAGACACCACAGGACAACACAATTTGACAGGGAAAAATGCACCAGAAAAATCAGTGAAAATGTGATATGAGAAACTGGGAATAATATATAACCTTTCGTACAGGGTTAGCGGAGTGCAGCATACACAGCGCAATGTGTTTGAGAGAGTATCGGAATCATACATCCTCCACACATTGAGGTGCACTGGGCAGCTGCCACAAGGGGCTCAATACTGAAAACTGTAGCCACAAGAATCAGGAAGACCAAGAAACAAAGAGATGTTCCAGGATGACAACGCACTTCAGCAGCTCTGCTGAAATTTGCTTCTGGCCCCATAGCGGACATACAACGGAAGCCCCCATGTCGTCTTGTCCGGGCCCTGAACAGTCACCTGCTCCCCATCCCAGACACTGCCGGGGCCACTTTACTGTTGTCCGTGTTCTTGCTCCTGTCCCAGTCCGCTCCATGCGGTCATTTTTTTAGTCAGCGGCGCCCAATAGCCATGCCAGGCTGCACCTTGCCAACATTTGGGCCAGACACACACAGCATCTTTTCTCTGAACACCACAGGGTCCCTGGTATGCATCCGCCATATTGGCCATCACTTCGCCAAGCCACTCTTTGGGTCCCACTTGGCAGCGCCGGTGACAACCAAAAAGCCCCCCCGCCTCACGTCAGGTCCCCAACACCGCTCACCTCCTGCAGCGCCGATCAGCCAGGGACCATCCCATGAAGGGCCCTGGTACACCGCTCCGTAGACATCACTGGGCCAAAAATATATAAAGAAAGGTTTTACATACACCCCCTCCCCCTTGCGCAGGCACGCGGAAAGTCAGGAAAACAACGGTCAGACAGGTCCCCGTGCTAAGAGAAGGCAATGCTAGCGCAAGAGGGGGGGGGGGGGGGTAGAGGGCCAGCAGCCAACGGGTGATGCAGAGGGGCCGCATTCATATCATATCCAAAGATACACGCAACGCGGATCGGCAGATGGGCCCCCGGTGTTTCTTGTTTGTGAACTGCTCATTGGTCCTTGTGACCATGCACCCACTTTACAAAGAGGCAGAATAGTTGTGCATGAAAGAGAAATGATGGCAGTGGGCAGTGACGTGACATACCACTGGTTAGTGACCAAATGAAGCGAGTTTTCAAAACTGGCGGTTTGGATATGGCTGCTGACTGTCAACCGACGGCTGTTGCCCCGACGCAAGGCTTCCTCGGGGCGCTCCTCAGGGGGCCATGGGCGCACAGTGCGTCCATGGAATGCGCACGGTATGCACCCTCTGGGGTGATTTCCATGTACTCAAACATTCTCTCACATAATCTCATAGGACAACAACCAAGCAAGTTGATAGGGATACCTAAATGCAACAAATACAAAATATGCACAGAACAAGCACAGTGCGACCCACTCCCACTGAGTGAAAACAAGGAAAAAAGAAGGATTCAGAAAGGAGTGGGCTAATCAGCATATTGACGTGAATATGGATCCGGAGTCACTAGACCAATGGAGGTGCCGACAGGTGTAGACCTGGACCGTAGCACAGCGAGATGTGTAAATTTCCATGGAGGAGCGTGTGCCCTGCGCGCACCTGGCGCGCTCCTGTTTGTCCAATTTCCCAGTTCCTCGCTCCTTGCCCCCCCCCCCCCCCGTGCCCAGGAACCAGCAATGTTTGACCGCGGAACCAGGGGGCGGTTCTTGCGCACGCTTTCCCCCAAAAATTCGACCGCGGAACCAGGGGTTGGTTCTTGCGCATGACCGTGGGCAGCCCCGTACCGCGAAAAAAAATTTTCCGGCGTGTTGCGCCAGGGCATGCGTGCCCTCTCCTTTCCCACAGTTAACCACATTGACAAATGAGGACCAAAGGAGTGAATCTCAGCTGACTGGGCTGTAGTGTGCCTTCCAACGTGCATGGAATGATCTAATGTTCAACTGGTTCGGACGTGTTTAACTGACTTTTGTTTGTTTCCTTGTCAGGGGCTGGTTGCTTCGGGGCAGGGGTCGAGAGCAGGGGGGAGGGGTTTAAGGGGTATGTGCGTCTGTGACTGACTGATAGGGTCCCCCCTGATGGGGGGACCCGTAGCAACACACATGAAATGTTGTCCTGCACACCTGAATAGCTGTCCTGCATCCACCAGAACCATGAAAAACCCAATACTGTGGTAAAAAAAAGTGGTGCGACAATTCGACCGCGGAACCAGGGGGCAGTTCTTGCGCAAGGTGGTTCCTAGGCACGGGGGGGGGGGGACCACCTGTGTTGCCTGTTGGTGGGAGGCAAGCGTACCCTTCGTTCTCTCAATGACGGGCACAATGGCCCAGCCCTTGTATGAGCTCCAGTTCAGGTACCTCACACATTCCCCAAACGCAAAAAGGCATGCCGTATGCAATCCCATGCATGCACGTCCTCCATTGGATTGTGACCACCCCGGGGGGCTGCAAACAGGCAAGTATCTGGTGGAGGGCTGGGCGTGTACTCCATCTGTGATGGCTCCTAGAAGCTCTCTGCCAATGATAACTACGACTGTGCCCAGGGATGAGTGATGGGTGTTGGGAATGAAACTTGTTTGAGACGAGTGTTGCAGATTGTCACTGGAGACTCAATGGTAACGAAATGCTGACCTTCTTACAGGGGGGGGGGAAATTTAGTATGGGAAAATTTTTGCCCGGAAAAATTCCGCCGGGGAAAAATTCCGCCACAATCGTTAAAAGTGATGGGAAAAATTGCGCCACCCTTTTCCATGGTGAAGGGCAAGGCCTAAGGTCGGCTCTCCTTATTGAGGGGGACACCACTTGAGGAAAAGCTGTGATGAGGGTCTAGTTTGCTCAGGTTGTGTGTGTGCTGCGCTTGCTTGGCCTTGACAGCTTGTGCAGCCCTCTCCAGGTCTCGCTGAACATCAGCTGACCGCACCAAAGAGGAGTTCACCAAAAAACGTTGCATTGCAGGCTGTCAAGGCACAGGTACAGGTGCAGGGTTCGGTCTGGAAAAAGATGTGCAACAGAATGTGGACGTCTTCATCCAGGTACTGGGCTGCAGCTGCCTTTGCCGAACAGCGACCTACAGAGAACACAGTGTCAGTTGACACTGCGCTCACTATTAACTGGCAACTACATGTGGTAGGCAGCCTGAAGTGCCCTGAAGGATAGAACCCTGACCATCCATCCACGTGACGTATCTAATTCTGCACCCTCCTCCCCCGATCATACCCCCCCCCCCAGCACAGGGTACAAATTTTGAACTTGATGTCCAAAAAAAAGTATGGGAAAAATTCCGCCACAATCGTTAAAAGTGATGGGAAAAATTGCGCCAGAATTGGCCGTACGAAATTTTTCCAGACAGGTTTCTTCCCATACTAAGTTTTTCCCCCCCCCGTATGGTGGTTGATGATGGTGGATGGTATGACGTGGACTGTGCTGCACTTGGAAAATATGACACCCGTATTAATGGGGGCAGGGCACCCACGCGGAAGGCTGGGAGCAAACGGGGGTGTATGGACAGCTCAATGCAACCAAGCTGCATGGCAATCTCAGCATCACAACTGGAGGTGTCACCACACCACAAGGGTCAAATACACAACTATATAACCACAACATCAGGATGCCGCCTCTGGAACGGGAAGCCCTCGTTGTAAAAGCTGGGCTTCCATCACTGCCTACGTGGAATCAATGCGAGCTGTGCTGAGACATCCGCCCAAAAAGCGCTGATGCAGCCTGCCAGCGCTGTGCACCCCGAAATATTGTCAGGGTCGTCCAAGCGAAGAACATCCGGTAGTCATGCCCATAGGCCTTTGAAGGCCACCATTCCCAAATTCTGGTACTGTTGGAGTAAGATTCTGCACAGCAGTCTGGTCATACCATTTGCGATTCCAAAACAACAGAGAATTGCGTGCGAATGTTGCACTCACCATCCCACACCAACCAGCGGTTCCCAGATCTTCAGTCATAGGGCGAGTAGCGACCCCTGGCCGGAACCCCCAATACACCGGAACCTTTGAAGCCTCCAGAGTTTACCCGGACCACAAATTTCAGCAAAAGGGAATGGTAGCAGTGCGACGAGGGCTTCCGGAAAAGTAATTATACTTCTCGGAATGTGTGTGTCTGATGGGACTGGGAAATTGCTTGACCTTCCTCCCAAAAAGCTTCTTCGGAGCCTTCGGCGCCAGATTACACAATCACTCGTCAACGATCCAGGCCAATTGAGCCGCCGGCCCAGACCGCCCCCCCCCCCCGCGCGCGCGCGATTGAACATCCGCCGCGCCCAATGATTGCTGTAGCAGGGTCAGGGGCCTTCTCTGCACACCTCCCTCTACACTTTGTGCAGACAAAAAACCAGCAATCATCGCTGTTCGGTACACTATGCATCTGCATCGGCAAATGTGATACATCAATCACCATCGGTTACGTCGACTGCGACAGGTTTCGCACCCAAAGAGATCAGTTACGCGTAGATCGCGATCAGTCACACGCTCATCGGTGAGGGCCAAACGCCAGCGGTCGTGCGCTCCCTGTTGGTGGACTGAGGTCGCGGGCAGTGGCAGCATTCACGTCAGAAAACGGCCAAGAGCGTTGCGCCCCCTGGCCCACCGGTCGGGGTATCTCGGAGGCGCACTGCAGTGCTGTGCGCGGTACGGCACGGGTGAGGGTCTCTGCACGTCTGCTGGCGTCATTCCGTCACTGGGGACATGTCCTTGTGCTTGACTTCGAGGAGTGCGTTTTGAAACGAATTTGACCGCTGGAGGCACTCTATCACACACTTCACCTCGGGTTCACTCGCGAGGAGATCCCCGCACCACTTTGCACGGTCTGGGCCGGGCACCTCTGCGCTGTGAGAAAGTGCCCGCTGGGTCGCACAACCGCGCTGCACAGCCCACCTCTCGCCACGGCAACGCTCACAGACTAGAAAGACGCCTCCACAACAAGCCGTCCCACACTGTCTGTACACCAGGGCCTTGTCCTGCGGCCCCACGAGGAGCCCGTCACGCAGGCGCCGCCTCGCGCTCCTTCTCCACCTTGAGCCGGAGCTGCCCGCACGCCGCGGCAATGTCATCCCCCTTCTGCCGCCGGATGGTGCTCGAGACCCCCGCATCCTTGAGCACCTTGACGAACGCGTCCTGGCGTGCAATGCTGGGGCGCTTCCAGGGCAGGCCCTCCACGACGTTGTACGGGATGCAGTTGACGTGGGCGTGCAGCTCCCGGGCGATCTTGACCAGGGCCGTGGCCTGCTCCCGCGAATCGTTCACGCCCTCGATCAGAATGAACTCCAGCGTCAGCATGCGCCCGTGCTTCTGCTGGAAGTACTTGGCGGCCGGGATCAGCTCCTCGAGGGGGTACCGCTCGTTCACCGGCATGATCTGGTCTCGCACCGCGTTCGTCGCGCCGTGCAGCGAGATCGCGAGGCGCACCGCGACCCCGGCGTCCGCGAGCTGCCGGATCCGGGGGGCGAGCCCGGACGTGGAGACCGTGATGCGGCGGGCGCCGAAGTGGAGGCCCCACTTGGCGTTCATGATCTCGAGGACGCGCACGAGGGTGTCGTAGTTCGCGAGCGGCTCCCCCATGCCCATGAACACCACGTTGTCGAAGGGCACGATCTCGGGGCTGGTGCGCGGCGTGTGGGGGTCCTCCCGCTGGCAGATGTTCATCAGCTGCCCGATGATCTCGCTCGGCTTCAGGTTGCGCTTCCAGCCGGCGAGGCCCGACGCGCAGAACTTGCACCCAAAGCCGCAGCCCACCTGGGACGACACGCAGATGGTCTTGCGCAGGTCGGGGTCGTCCCCGGTGTCCTCGTCCTGCGGGGCTTGGATCAACACGGTTTCGATCAACGCGCGGTCCTCCAGCTCCATCAGCACCTTTTGGGTCTCGTCTGCGGAGCGCTTGTCGAGGATCGGTGCCGCAGGGTTCAAGGCGAAGTGCTCGCCAAGCCAGGCGCGAAGCGCCTTGGGCAGGTCGGTCATGGCGTCCCAGTCCGTCGCTCGCTTCTTGTACAGCCATTTCATCACTTGCGTGGCCCGGAATGCAGGATATCCCGCTTCCACCAGACATGCAGTGAGCGTGTCAAGGGTTTCGCCGTACACACTAGGCTTGGATGGTTGGAAAGGCGCCCGTGTCTCTGACTTTGCAGCCAAGGTACTCATCATCACGACAGGTGGTAGGTGCATGTGCTTCTTGGCACTTAACCACCGCGTTGCCATGTATGTTATTACTGCTCCCGAGGTCAACGCAGAAAGTAGACGAATTGTGCTTAGAAATGGTGGCCAGTCCCCAAAAGACGACTGGGCGTCGGAAGGGTGCGCGTCAATGTGATCCAGTCTGGTAACTGGTCTGACACTCGACACATCTTGCGGAAACGGCAAAGGCCTGACTGCTTTTAGATTTGTTGTGCTATCGATGGGGAATGCCGGTTGTATGGTCGTGGGGGCAACCCTCACATTGGTGGAATGCATTTGCTGCGGATTTGGACCAGCACCTGTACATAGTGCGATGTAAGCACCGGCACCAAGAGTTATCCCAAGCACCAAACTTGCAACGTTCCTTCTTCTTGCTTCTGGACAATTGCGCAGCAAATGTGTTGTGGTGTCATGCTCAACTTGCTCGCAATTGACCAAATGTGCCATTGATGCGGGAAATCCTGGAAAAAAAATGATGGAGGCTACAGCGATGAGAGAATGTCCTTGCAGCACCTTGTCGCAGCTGAATGCCGCTTGAAGCATCTTATAGTACCTTTTGCACCCAAGAAATAGCTCTCAGTGGGTGATTTGTACAGGCACTTGCCGCCTGGACACCAACCAATTTACGCAGTTTGGGCACTGAGACCTCAGACCCCTGGCCCAAGCCACTGGGGTGGATTGCCGACAATATGCCAAGCTCTTTCGCAGCCCAAGCACTGGCCAACTGAGAACACAGCCGCGAGCCCGGACGCCAGCCCATTTGTACACACGCCCACTGGCATGGACGCCCACAGATTGCTGCACCAAAGCCGCACTCACCTTGGCATGCCCCCAAGCAGACTCACCTATATCCCTTGCATAACCCATAAAGTCCCTTGCATATTCACAGCAAAATGGTGGCCCAACAACCTGATACAGGCTGAATGTCCTCCGCCGGAAGATATGCATTGCTGAGGTGTCTAGCCACATGTAGTGGAGACAGCGACCCCCCTCTCAACAGCCCTCTTCCCACCCAACAAACAAACCTTCCCCCATAGCCAGACAACAAAACGCATAAATTCATAAATTAACAAACTAAAGCATTCAAGTTCCAAGAAGCCAATTGGCGTATTCAAGAATGATACCAACAATCACCCAAAAATTTTTTTTGGTACGCACGGTTACATCAGGTGAAAAAATGCATATTCACAAGTATTGGTCATGAAATTGCTAATTCATGCTTACTCATGCCCGTGAACGCAAATTAACCTTTTGATGCTTTGATATTCGCAACACACCTGAAATCAAGACTTACGACTAGGACCAAGCTGGGTCCTTATGGTGCTCTGAAAACTGGTCGAAAAATGGTTCATTTTCACATCAAAATGTACCACGGCATGGCACCATGGCATGACAGACGCTTGTTGAGCACCCACTTGCAATCATTTAATGGTCCAATCATTGCGGAATAACAACGGCCGTCATCGGAGGTCCCTGCTTGACACACTGGCGATCGTCTTGAAAACAGGCTGAAAAGGGTCATTTTTGGACACTAAATTGGCCATAAAATGGGCTAGACAGCTCGAAATCACACGACATTTGTTGCAGGTGATGCACATTTGCTCTACGGTTGTTTTAAGCGACTCCAATTATGACTTTGAGCCATGGTGTCCCCACAAATAGGGGGAATCCTTGCACTGCGTGCGCGCGCGCTACTTTTAGACTAGATTCTCCTGTGAAGAACCCCAGTGCCGACCCCTTCCAAACACCCTCAAAATTAGGCCACCCCAGCTACCCTAGCTCAAGACGGTTGTGTACTACCTTCCCTTCCCATCAGATGCCATGAATTGAACCTTTGAAGCCCTTTAGGATCCCAAAGAAGAACACCCGCCAATGTCATGAGGGACAAAGGAAAGTCTTTCTACCCAACGAATCTCGGCAACAACACAATGCACATTTGCCCAACATGCATCCTCAAATTATCAAGCTGCCCTTTGTCTAATGGTTGATCTTCATTTGTACGCTTGCCATTTGCATGTTGATCTTTACCTTGACAATTGCATCCGACGCGCGATGCAAATCAACAGAGGTTGATGCAGAGTGCCCACATTGAGGGCTGCCATAGTGGGGAGAAATCAACCTAGCACGTAGAACATGCGGCGAGTGAAAATAGGTGAAAATGGGGGGAAATGGGTGAAAACCCAAAAATGCCATATCCGATGCAAAAGAAACACCAAAAATACGTGTTATCAAACAATAATGATGCCCCTAGTACCACAAAGTGTGGGTTTCTACTACGGCTAGACGCCCAAATAGTTGCACTGCGTGCGCACTGCACTTAAGGCAACCCCATAGTTTTCAACTCCCCTGTTGCTTTCTACTGCTACTGCTGCTATACATTGGTCCCAAAAATGGGTTGTAAAAAAATTTTTTTAAACCTCCACTGGAAGACCCAGCCCAGCCCGCTAATAAATCTATGCATCTATAAATGAATGAATGAATGAACGAATGAATAAAGTTTTTTTGGGGGGGGGGGTTCAGGCCATGGCAAGTTGGCAATGCCCGCTCACCACAAGGCACTCGAGAAACGATGAATGAATGAATAAATGAAGTTTTCCTTAGGGTACCACATTTCAATACTCGGAGATACAACAAAAAGAAAGGTTTTTACAAGTATGACAAAAATCAAATACTCACGTTTGTGAGATACACTTTCTTCCAAATTTGTGTGTAGCTCGATTGCGGTTTCCACATTGTGCAAAACGGTCCATGGTTGCAGAGGCCTTGCTGAAAAACAGGGCCCAAAAAAAATGGTCTTCCTTTGTGAGCTTGCTTCTCACCAACACAACCCTCAAACCCCACACCACACCACACCACACCACACCACACCACACCACACCACACCACACCACACCACACCACACCACACCACACCACACCACACCACACCACACCACACCACACCACACCACACCACACCACACCACACCACACCACACCACACCACACCACATCACACCACACCACACCACACCACACCACACCACACCACACCACACCACACCACACCACACCACACCACACCACACAGGGACCCACCCCAACATCACCAGACTACCCGTGAAACAATGCCCGTGTCACCAGCATAAAACAGAAATCATAAACTCAGATATAATACAGGTGCTCCGTGCCCTGTCAGGTTTGGTCAAACATGCATCCAACTGCAAGATCCATATGAGAAGGACAGGTCTTTTTGTGAAAAAAGAAGAGCAAGGCCCTCATCATTCCATAAAACTGGCGACTTCCTCGCGTTTGGAATGGATTTGCAACCTTGCAGTTGCAGGCCCAGCCCCCCGTCTGCTGCAGCAAACCGCTGGTATGGAGAGTGTGCTGCAAAAGTAGGAAGGATATTGTTCCAAAGCGCAAGAATAGTACGTTGGAATGTTTGAATCATGCTGACACCATCTGTTGCCCAGGGAGCTGCTGAGATATATAAAAGCCTCGCTGAAATCTGTACACTGCACACAATCAAATAAGCCCCTTGAGCGCAGTACCCACACCCCTGAAGCGTTCCCATGTAGCGGTTTTGGGCGACTTCGACAATTGGAGGCACACTTTCACTTGTACCGCTACACCGCAATGGCAAATAATACTGGGACCAGGTGTAACGACAGAGTTTTTCAGAGCTGATGGGAGGCAAATTAGAGCTGCATAATTGTTGCCGTGTCATGGTCCCCAGAGCGGGGAGGCAAACAATGCCGGCAAACCCCTAATGCACCGGGTCAGCGCAGGGAGGCATACCATTGGCTACACGTCACGCTTCGCTTGTCCAACCTGGAAGGTGACGGCCTGAAATCGCTGGGGAACATAGCAAGATCAACACCTTGCGCAGTATGCGCCATCCCCTTTTTCTGTCCATGCTTCACTGCAGCGCAACGGCACCCAATCCTGAGCATGCTTGAACATGCGGCCTCCGTTTGCAACCAACACCATTGGGCAACCCCACGGAGATGCAGATGATTCAGCAGCCATTGCACACACAAATGCAGGTGCTTCAGGCCAGGACGGTGCAGCAAGACCGGACAGGCATCCTCCTGCCCACGCAGAGCGATGCCCTGGACATGCACAGCCCTCAAGTCATGTGCGACCCCCACCCCCGTTTGAGACCCCAAACCCTCGATGGCGTGCCGTCTCTGCCCCACGGATGCGGTCCCAGACCGCCGCTCTGGACTGCGCAGTGCCCCTTCGTTGCGTCGCGGCGATGAAAGCGTCCGTTTGTAGAAGGCATCGCCCTCAGATGACTGCACGGGACGAAGGCTTGGGTTCAGACGTTGTGTCTCACAAACCCTCGCTGCCACGACTGACCCACTTGAGGGCAGCGCTGCCCAATGGGAAACCGTGTCGCCGGCGCCCCACCCCCCGTGGCCCCTCACCTCTCGCCCGAGACTGTGACGTCGGGTAAGTGCCGAGTGCTATCAGTTGAAGTGCTGTGAGTGCCGAGTGCTGTTGCTGGACTGCTGCCTCTAGTACTGTGTATCACCGCTCGGTCTGTCTGGGAAGAGAAGGGCTCAACGGATTTGGTGTCGGCAACTTCAGTGGGTGGCACAGTCAATTCGAAGAATTCAGGCGGGGATGGCCGGATTAGGACGGGAGTGGCCAGTGCCCTGCCCTGTCCCAAAAGTGCTGTGCCTTCTCTTGCGGCGCAAACTCCACACGCTAATAAATGGCATTCACCTGCGGCGGAGTGCACTTTCGTGGGTGCACACACATTTCCCCCCGATACTGCGCTTTGGTTGAGTGCTTCGCGCCATTGTTTCGTTTTTTTTTTGGGGGGGAGGGGCTCGATTCCCGTCCTCCGAGCAGCCGTAGGCCATCACGACGGAGGCAACTGCAAAGCCTCTCCCTGCCAATGTGCTGCCCTCAGTTCCTAAGCGGCACCCCCGTACCCTCCCTCTTCCCTCCCCCTCGGCTGCAGCGAAGCGACACTTGGTTCACCGGCGCAGTACGGGGCTGGAGTTGCCCTTTTAAGTGTAAGGGGGGCTCGCTTTACGGGTCAGGGGCCATGAGGAAGGGATGCAGGAGACCAAATCCAGGAGACCCCCCACCCCCACAACAGTACGACTCCTTTGCGTACCAACCCGCCCCGAGGCCGTGCGACTGTGATCGAGCACTTTGATGGGAGTGTCTTGATGCTTCCTCTCCACTACACAACCACCAGAGTGGTCTGCCGAAAGAGTTCCTTTCGGAGCATTATAGCAATTGTGACGATCTTGAACGTCGTCACCCGCCCCGCTCTCACTTGCTGTGGCGCCACGTGAATACATTGTCGAGAGGAAGGGCAATCTGATGGGAGTGCCGGCTGGCGTCACAGGCTGCAACACAGGATGGGGCATATCCGGCATCTGGCACTCAATGAACCCTTGATTTCTGCCAGAGCCATCACGAGCCCCCCTGTGAATAGCTGCGGTGTATTGCCTGCGCACCCTCGCCTGGGGCTGGGGCCACAGAGAACAAGTTGTGCATCGCTGGCACCAGCAGGATCACCACGCATACAGTGCCCAGCACACATCACACACAGGCTGTGGTGTGGCAGTGCTGGGCACTCGAGAACTTTGCACTAGGGGCCACAACCCAAACACACACACACACACACACACACACACACACACACACACACACACACACACACACACACACACACACACACACACACACACACACACGTTGCGACGCGACCCAGACACACGCCCTGAAGCTAAAGAGCACAGGCAAAGGCACATGCACTAGATGTTGGCTTCGAACAGCCAGTAATGCACACACGGTTGCAAACAAACAGACGCAGAGTCTGAATGTCGATCTCCCCGTCACTTGGCCGCACACACACACACACACACACACACACACACACACACACACACACACACACACACACACACACACACACACACACGAGCTCAGCTATAAACATACAGACGCCCAGCCCGAGGGACGGAGGCGCAGCCATATCCGCAGATGAAAACCATACACGCCATACATACGTACGCTGCCTTGCGCCTTGCCACTTACTTCGTGGCCCCAGGGCTCGGTCATGACTGGACAGTGGGTGCCTGCGGTCCGGAAGCCCGTGCAGGTTTGGTCGCTGAGAACAGCATGGACCCCGTCACCGGAGATGTACGGTACCCCGTCATCCCGTGCTCCTGCACGTCCACAAACCCCGCCTGCCGCATGCTGTCCATCTGCACCTCCGGCAGCACGGTCCCCTGAACTCAGTCTGCTCGTGTCCCGTGGGTGTCTGCATCGAAGTCGGGTCGCGCAGCCTGCGCAGCGGCGTCCCGCACCACATCCACCATCAGCAGGCGGCCACCCGGTCTGTGGAGCACAATGCAACACACGGGTCTGGACTGTCGCCTGTCGCTTGTCGCTAGAATCTGACCTGTTGGGGGGGGGGGGGGGTGGCTGCACCCACATCAGAGAATGTTCCGCGGGAGAAAAACGAAACTTATCAAAGAGGCCGGACATTCGAGACCGATTTCAGGGACCGAAACTTCTTTTGGGGCCGACGGGCCACTGAGCAATAGCCTGCTCTCGGCCGTTCCGCTTGGGGGATCAATGGTCGGTTCTGATCGACTGAATGCCCCCGCCATAGACACTTTCAGTCATTAGTCCAGCAGTTCTGCAATGTGCACATTTGACACGTGTCCCCTTCTTGGTTGGGGTGCTCCACTATCTATGAACAGGGCTCGTCGGGCGTTTAGTGCAGTGGGTCATGCGTGTACTGGGTTTCCTCCTGCTGCTGATCAAACCTCCAGTGTCACAATATGGTGTCGCCCACCTACGGTAGGCTTCATGTTACTACTGGCACTGGTCCAGAGCCGCAAAGCGTAGCACTCCTTCGGCCTAACCCTGTTAACAGTGATCGATTGTTGTTTCATACATGGGCAGAGCGTGGTATGCAGAACATACATGAATGGGAAAGGGGAGCACACACAGCGCAGGACCAAGTGTCAGTCGCTGCTGGCGGGCACGTACTGTCACTCTCTTGACCGGAAAAATGGTCTTCTGTGTCACTGTCCGTACCTGAAACTGCGCCCACGTCTTCTGTCTCCGACGCGGTGTCAGAGAGTGCAATGAGTTCCAGTGCACTCAGCACTGAATGGGCTTCGGTAGAGTGAAAAGGGAGCAGGGGGGAGGGGGGAGGGGGGGTCCAATTTCGTTGCAATTGATGGAGAGAGGTCCGTAGTGATGAGTTTGCGGCGCTTGGGTGCCCGGGGCATTCCGCTTGGGGTGCGGATGGGGGGCCACGCGTTCCTCATCGGGGGCATCACCCCTCGTCCGATCCAAAGCTGCGGAACCCCCGTGTCGGTATGGCTTTGCGAGCGGTCCCCTGTGGGTTCTCCTGTCTGCAGTCCTCCGGCCTGGGGCTGAGGAGTCGCCCCCCCCCCCCCGTGCCGTAGGGTGTTTGGACCCAAGACGTGTGAGAGCAAAGCAAAGCTTCTTGCAATTGGATGGAGTCTTTCCTCCACAAATCGCTTTCTTAGCCCCCGCCGCCACGTATTTTGGTTCATGCTTTTTCTTGGGGCTTAGATGCCCGTGGCTGGAACAGGGCAATTTCTCATTGGGCCAAACGCTGTGCAACTCCCCATGTGCCCATCTGTTTATTGCTCGCTCCCACCCCATCAGAGTGAATATGGCAAGCACAGCTCTTTGGTGGCGGATTGCGCCATCCATTGCGAAAGCGCCGATGATGTCCACGTGCGGTTTATCAGCCGCGTGTTTCTGCTCGTTTACTGTTCCCCGCCATGGGACACCACCGCCCACTGGGGACGCGATCCCCTTCTTGCTTTGGCCCGAGCCCCCGCCCCTGCCCGAGCACATGCCTGAGCAGGTGCCAGGCCTGCAGATAGACTCAGGCCTTCCGGTCCATGAGATTGATGGCGTTGTTACTGATCACCACGTCCACGCTCTCCGGGGGGATCCGCTGCGGCCACGCCACGCCCTCGTGGGTGCCCCCCGTGAGCCGGGGCCAGTGCGGGGCGCCCCGCAGCAGCGTCACCCGCCCCGTGAGCCCGCAGGCGTCCACGTGCTCCTGGGCCTTCCGGATCATCGCGGGGGTGATGTCGACGCCGTACACCCGCCCCGCGGGCCCCACCATGTCCGCCGCGATGCACACGTCGGCGCCCACGCCGCACCCGATGTCGACAACCGTATCACCCTCCGCGATGGGCCCCAGCACGAACGGGCAGCCCCCCGCGGCCGAGCCCTCAAAGACCTCCGGGGGCAGGCGGTCTACCCACGCGTCCCGGTACCCGTGGCGCCGGCAGTTAGGCAGCCCCGTGCCCCAGCCGTAGTCCTTCTGGGGGTTGTTGGCGAGCTCCGTGTACTTGGCAATGACCTCGTCCTCATGGTCAGTGCTCATGGGCGGGTCATATGAGTGGTAGCGGACTGTTCGGGGGGCGCTCGCTGGAATGCGGCGAGCCCAGCGCACGCCCCTCCCAAGTCTCAGGGGAAAAATGGTTCTTCACGCAGCAACTGCGGTGAGTGGCGAGGGGCGCAATCGACATTCACACTGCAACGGTTTGAAGTTCTGAGGACCTCCTTTTGTATGGTCCAGAAGCACAGATCAGCCAGTGGTATGCGTTGCATTGTTGTGGAAGACTGGCAGCCGCTTGTGTCCGGGGGGATAACAGTCGAGGAGGTCTGCAGGTGAGCACCCCTGGGTGTGCTTTGTGGAGGCGTGCCTTCGGGGCGTGGACGGCGGATGCTTGGCGGTGCAGTGTCTCCGCTGCTCGTTTCACAAGTGGGGGGGGGGGGGGGCGTCCACTGGGGGGTCTGTCTGCAGCGCCGGACACGAGTGCCTCCGCCACGAGGTCTGGAAGCACGCACCAACCCCCCTGCCCCTACCAAGTCGATTGAATGCGAAACCTGTCAGCGGCGGCAGGGGGGTGCTGCAACTGTGCGCAGGAGACCGTCCACTCTCACCCACAAAACCACTCTGCCCCCAGCCCCCCCCTCCCCCCCGTCCGGGTCAGGGGCAGGGGGCAGCCAAAAAGGCATTGAAATTCCTGCATTCTTGAAAACCCCCGCATCACGGCATGACAGCAGGGCGCTCCCTCCGTCTCCCTTTGATGCCCCAAAAAGTTGCCTGGAAAAAAAAAAGCCAACATTTGAGTCCTCGTTCAGCGCTTCTGCACCGCCGAATGCATCGGCATGTATCTGCCCTTACACTCCCACCACCGAGTAAGAAAATCCGACTGACAATCACCGTGCTCAGGGTGAGGGATGCACCGGAGTTTTTTGTGAGCAAGAATGTACCAAAACGCGTGCCTGTCCGTCTGGGCTGGTGCACGTAGGGTCTGGGGACCGCGGACGTTCACGTGCCAGGGGGAGGGGGCGGAAGGTGGATAGAGTGCCACCGCAGAACCCCCTTCCACTCGATGAAAGGGCCTCAATTGACCGCATCCATGCCAATGAAGTCAGAAACACCAAACCATAAATGATACTCGACTGACCTGACCTGACCTGACCTGACAATCATACTCGAAAAAGTTCCGGAATTTCTTGGTTGATTGAATGCACGGACCGTCACAACGCAAAGCGTGGTGATAAATGGGGGACATATTTGGAACCCAACGAAAGGAGTAAGGCCACATATGGAGGAATGTGGCGCTCGGTACCATCGGGGAACCCAGGGTCTCCATCCAACACACAAACACATGAGCGGGGCACTGGGTCGGGCATACAAAATGAGCACATCCCGGGGAACTTCGGACATTCTGATTGTGAGTGCCATAGGGAAGTTAAGGCTGCACGGCGTTTGTTCCGGCGCCATCGTGCTTTCGGTGAACAGCCCCTAGAATGTTCCATGTGGTCTAGCGGAAGGACACACGCCTCTTGCGATGTTTTTTGGAGGTGTGTGGACGCGCGTTGCCGCGAGATGTTGAAGTGCTTCAACTCGTGGCACTTGACCGACCGCTCCGACGGTGAGAGGACCTTGAACGGCTGGATGACCTTGCACTCTCGTACACTGACCGGCTTGTTGAGCGGCTCCTTGATGACTTCAAGCTCCGACTCCCCGATCGCCCACGCGAGCGCTTCCCGTTTGCGGCATCGCGCGGCATAGAAGATGTAGGCATTGAGTTTTTTGGCTTATGGGCATGAGGTGTTTGCAATTTGTTCAATTTTGCACGCAAGGCTTTCAATTGGTCTCCAACGGGTTTTGTTGATTGGACATCTTCCGCTAGAGCATCACCAAGAACCATAGCATTTGCAATGCGCGTGTCACGGCAAAATTGTTTGTCACGGAAAACGTCTTTGAAATGATCTAACTTGCGCTCGTGAGCAACGTCCATAGATGATTGAATACCAATCACACATTCAATGGGGCATTGTAAATTCCATTAGACGTTTCATCGGGCACACCGTCCATAGGAACATCATCGCACCACTTGCCTCTCAAATCCCAAAGAGTTTGAATATTTTGCTTGAGTGCATTTTTGGCCTTGTCAAAATGAATATTCTTGTTCATGCGTTCATTGGCGAGTTCAAGTTCAATGTATTCCAATTTTTTTTTGAACGTGGTGTCATGAATTTTCCTTTGCGAGGCCTCATCAATGGTGTGTTGCACGTGTTGCTTTCCGGTGCGAAGTGTAGATTGTTTAGGAGGGAAACGCATTGTCACGCAAGAAAGTAACCTTGTCACGCCGGAATTGCACATTCCCCTGTGGGGATGGGGGCTGTCAGTTTGGCCATGTCCCCGCAGAGGTGTGGAGGAACTGACGTACGCTAGCTGGACTGGATGCTCTCTGTTTGCAGGTGATGGTGACCAGTGTGACCAACGTGGGCGGGCGATCCTTGGCCATAGAACGACGAAGGTCGTCATCCTCCGGGAATCACTCCGGGAATTCTCTCAGAGCATGGGCACAAATATGGCGCAAGAGGCGCCGCCACAGATTGTTCAGCACTTGGCAAGCTGTTACACAAGGCGCCATTTGGCGCCCCCACACCTCCGCCCTCGGGTCAGCTGCCGGTCTTTAGACGATTGGGCGATCCTCGGGCGAGTGGGTCTGTCAACATTGTTCATGGTTACAGCCCCCCGCGTGCGGTTGGGTCCTGGACTGCACAAATGAGCGCGACTGCATTGGGGCATGATAGGACAGGACATGCTAGTTTGATCAACATTCATGGCTGACATTGCATAAAACTGAGTGTTATGCATAGCACACAAAGTATATTGACATGGATCCTTGACATGAATTGACATGAAAACAGCACAATGCTTTGTTGGTCCGCTCAAAGTGTGCAAAACTGATGCGACTAGGTCTGCGAGGCCACACTGGGGCCACCTGGCTCCCACAATTCCTGTCGTTACAGAACCAAACAAGGGACGAAGTTGCAAGTGCGAGCGCAAAAAGGAATCCGTTAACGGCCGAAAGTGATGAAACAGCAAACCCCAGGGCTGTGATGGACGGAAAAAGAGGGAAAAGAGCTCCCCAAATTCTTGCTCTTCCCACACCCACACCCACACCACACCACACCACGCCATAACACCCCACCCCACCCCACCCCACCCCACACCACCCCACCCCACCCCACCACACCACACCACACCACACCACACCACACCACACCACACCACACCACACCACACCACACCACACCACACCGCACCACACCACACCACACCACACCACACCACACCACACCACACCACTTGGCAGTGCATTGCAGCAGTTCCACCGCCTACTGCCCCCAGGCAGTGTGGCAGTGCATTGCAGCAGATCCACTGCCTATTGCCCACAGGCAGTATGGCAGTGCATTGCGACGCTTCCACTGCCCACTGCCCACAAGTGCAGTGCAGCTTGGCACACACAGTGCAGTGTAGTGCACAGCACCAAGCAGTGCAGCACAGCACACAAAGTACTGATAGTGCAGCGCAGCACACACTGTACAGTGGGCCCAATAGACCCTTTGTGACCGTGCACAGGCGTTGGCAGAGCAGCACCGGCCAAGTGCAACTGTGCACTGGTCCCGACTGTACGACAACACACTAGCACACAGCGCGCACTTAAACACACAGCCCTCCCGTTTACCTGTACCCGTGGGTAGACATCCCGGCCATTGCCTTCTGGTAACAGCGCCTTTGGCACACCACACCACACCACACCACACTACACTACACCACACCACACCACACCACACCACACCACGCAATACCACACCACACCACACCACAAAATACCACACCACACCACACCATACCACACCACACCACACCACACCACACCACACCACACCACACCACACCACACCACACCACACCACACCACACCACTTCACACCACACCACACCACGCAATACCACACCACACCGCACCGCACCGCACCGCACCGCACCGCACCGCACCGCACCGTACCGCACCACACCATATTCCATTGTACGGATGAAACTGTAGAAACAAATCTGGGAAGACGGCCATGTAATGCTCCCTGGTCACGTGAGGCCTCCCTGCTTCAGGGCGACCGTTTAGGCATTTTCAAGGAATACGGAAGGGTCAACCCAGTGACGAACAACCAAACATCTGATCCTGAACATTTTCTGCGCGCCCTTGGCATCTGCACACCCAAGGGCGCTCCACAAAGGGATGCTACTGACCGCGTCCCCAGTGATAGCCAAAAATCCGCAAGCACGGCACTGGACCGTGTGCCGTTTTTTGCCATTAACCAGCCGTTTCAAGCGACGCACTTCGAGAAAGATGAGCTGGGACGAGGGGGCGACTGCATGGCGAGCGTTGTACATGTTGGCTATCAGCCGCTCACAGTACAGCCCCGCGTGCAGATCACATGCTGTTCTGGAACCCCCGTGGAAACATATAAACACCCCGACCCAACCCAACCCAATCCAATCCAACCCGCCCAACCCAACCCAACCCCGTCCCCCGGGCAATACGCTACGGATCATCCAAGCTGTCCAAGGTGGACGCAAACCCAAATCTACTCTCCCTCGCCAACCAATGGCATCTGGATCACTGCCCTTCTGGCCTTTGGCCCGACTGTACGCGCGTAAAGGAAAGTGGCGGATTCGGTTATGAATCAAAGTGTATTCTTCTCGGCATTTCTTGGATACCTTTCTCAGCGATCCGTCTTCTTTGCGCTCATAGATCTCAGTTTGCAGAGAGGCCCCAAAGATGGTCCTCCACCGGTCAGCGGACGTTGTGCAGGTGTCCGAGGTCTCCTCAATGTCCCTGCGATTTTTCGCAAACGGCGAAGGTTATCAGTACTTATCGTCCTCATGGGCCTCATCCCGAGAACATAGACTGTCTGTCCAGTGCAAGAGGTGCCGCGGCAGAACCCGACGATGCGAAATACGCCCAGACCCCCGAAAGAGAAAATGGCGGCAGAACTTTGCTCAAATGTGTGGAAGCAAGAGACGGAACGCGGCGAACTGCAGACAGCCAGAGACTATCTGGCAGGCCAGCCACCAGCTGCGGCAGGTGCAGTGCGCTGCGGGGAGTGTCAGCCAGGCGCGACCACAAATCCACTACCGCCGGCCCGGGCACATGGTGCGAACGTCCGAGACATATCCGCCATGACGCGATGCGGTGCACGGGCGCATCGCGATCCGCGACGGTTGTGATGCATCCCGAGGCTTCATTGGGACCACAAACCACCGCGACAATGCCGACGATCGGTGGCTCAACCGCCCCACAGAACTGCCGCTCTCGGTTGTGCGCGAACCGCTTCACGGCGCGGGCCCTGCCGCTGCACGCTGCCTCTGCAACCGGAGACCACGCATCCCTCAACACATGCACCACCGCTGTCGGTGTTCCATGGCCTCCGGGGGTTGGGGGGGGGGGGCGGTCAGGGCCGCCTCCCCTTCAATCGAAGCAAGTCAGACACGGCAGACGGCGGTAAGGGCGAGGGTGCAGTGCGTGAGCATGAACATGTGTGGCGCGGTCGTCTGCTCTCACCTCTGGCCCACAGGGATCCGGTTGCTTGGCGCTGCCGGTGTTCGGCCCCGTTTCATCATCAGCGAATGGCAGAGACGGGTCAGTAGACAGAGTCCATGGGATACGTCCCCCGAGTGCTCCCACTTCCATCCATCCCTCCCTCACCACCAATGGAAAGCTGGAGGCCTAAAGCCACCGCGGCATCCGCATAGCGACCGACGGGCCGATCCCGGTCAAACGGTGCCGACAGTACCGTAGTGAGCTCCGGAATCCGGCGGCAGCTTCTGGCAGGCCAGGCCTGTGTTCTCCGGGGCACTGAAGAGTAGACCGATCTGGTACATCAGCCCTTTGAAAGTGAACCAGTCGTGCAGCCGGTGAACCTCCTGCAGCATCGGGAGCGTCTGGTTGGTGTCTCGTATGCGGGCAATGTCATCCGCAACAGACTTGGCGTCGCGCAAGGGCCGAATGATGCTGAATGCAGACCAGTTCAGGGCAAAGCGGTATGGAAGCCACGGCAGGTCGTCGTAGACATACACTGGAATGCAGCCCGCCTGCAGGGCCTCGTACATGTGGAAAGAGGTGCGGCTGTTGCCCCGGATCGCCATACAGAATTGCGAGCTCCGCAGCACGTTCTTCCAGCCCTTGCCCTGGTAGCGGTTGAACTGCGAGTGCAGCCACGTGGACTTGAGCGCGACGTTCACCTGGTCATAGAGCGGTACGGATGGTGGTGGAGGCTTAAGAGACAGGCTTTCTGCGAAAGGTTGTGAAGGGCTGTGAAGAGCTGTGAAGGGCTGCAGAGGGCTGTTTCAGTTTTAGGGGAGGGTTCGAGAGGGTTGGAGAGCTTGAAGCATGTGCCGGCGACAAAGGCATTGTTTTAGGGCGGAGTCTGGTGATGTTGGGGTGGGTCCTGGTGTGGTGTGGTGTGTGGGTTAGTGCTCTTTTGGCTTTCGACGGGTGGAAGAGGGTAGATGAGGGACCTGCGCCCGCAGCTTCCACTGGGTCTGCACCGACGACAGCAAATGCCCGCGCCCTTCCACAGCCCCGCGCGGGACCATAGCCTTCATCAGCGGAATTGGGATGTGCCCAAAGCCACCGGAGGACAACACGATCAAGTTATTGAACCACACCGTCATTTTGCCAATGCCGTAGTCGGTGCCCGACAGCGTCACATGCAGCCAGTCCTTGTGCAGGAACTTCTTCATCCACTACGAGGGCGAAAGGGGCACCGCGCGCAGAGAACAGACATTGTGCAACCCCTCGCCCAGGAATCGGGGCAAAGATCCCTCGGGACCACCGGTTGTCACTTCGAAAGTGAGGGCATTCAAAGCTCTGTTCGTGGCTAATCCGTGACCGGGGACCACGATTTGAGAAGGGCGAAATCAGGCACATGTCAGGCACATCAACAGCAGATGGAATGGCAGCCAAGGGCGGTGATGCCTCAGTGTAACGGACACACAAACAAAAGAAATTGGCCTTCTGTCAGCAATTCAGGAGAGGGTTCTGCAACTTGGGCTTGGCAGAAAGTGCAAGATCTGTAACTGCCCGCAGGTGAAACCCGTTGCCACAAGCATGACACCCGTCCACAGAGCTAACAACAGAGCCCTTCTACAAAAGAGGCAAGAAGTGTTGACACTCTGAACATTGCGCTTGACTGGGTCCGAAACCTCCGACACATCAGTGCAACAAACTGGGGCAACTCAGAGGAATCAGGCCACGCCGGGTGGGGGGGGGGGGGGGGGGAAGCACATTCAATTCATGGAGCGCGACTTACGCTCGACCTGTGAGTGCTCAGTCCCAGGAGAGTCATTACTCCCAACTTGGCAATACTGTGTACGGACAAGGAGGGCTGATTTAATTGCTCAGAACACTTCATATGTCCGTTTTGTTTCATGCCGTGTCTTGGAGCGCCATGATTTTTTGTTTGGTAAGAGTGGGACAGTCGTCCCTCTGCTCGCAACTGCCATGTGTCCCGCTTGGGGTCCCTCCCATGTCAGCACTGGTTTGCGGGGATGATCACGGGATGCCCCATAAATGTGAGGGCGCCGGAGCAAACATCCGAGTTGATTCATGTGTGGGGCATTTTTATCGAGGAAAATGTGGCCCTAACCATCCGCAGGACGAATTTCTGGCAGATGCTTGGCACAAGCGCCAGTGGGGGCCTTCTGCAGCCTCCCTCTGTGATCCTCCCCCAGGGAATGCTGCAGGCCTCCCATCTGTTGCCAGGGGACTTTTCCCTTCGATTCATCACGTGCCCCCCTCCGGCTACGCAGTCCCTCCGGTCGGAATGGGCACGTGCTGCGGAGGGCTGAGGGTGTGAAAGGGAAAGTCATTAGTCAAAAAAATTGACCCGAAACTGGGCTTGGGTGTGGGTTGCCGTAGAGGCTGAACAAGTGTCCCGGTTGGTAGTTCTGCGTGCACGCAGGCACTGATTTGGGTTACTCAGTCTACATTGATTACCCACAGACGGTGGGAAAAGGCATTTTTGGCAAGCGAAAGTAGAGCAATCGTCCCACTGCTCACAGGTGCTGCTTTTGCCCCTTGGCCCTCCAACGCCGGCTGAGGCTTGCGGGCTGAAGGGGTACGCCAATTGGTACTTCCAGGCATACGTGCGTGTCCGCCTTTTGAGGAGGGGCCCGGGGGGCGGGGGGTACCAACGACATGCTCTTCAGCCTTCATGCCGTACCTGCAGGAATCGCTGGAATTGCTGCTTCTCATGGCCGCTGGCCACCCGCTCATAGTTGTCCATCCACGGCACGAACACAGGGATCAGCGGCTCGAAGAACTCGGGCCCCTTCCCACCAAACGCCGCGTAGAAATGGTTCTCGTCCCACGGCCCGGAGTAGCCCGCATACGTGTGCGGCGGGCTTTTCAGCCACGTGTTGGTGGCGTCCCGCACGCGCCTGAACTGGGCGGCGAAGTCCACGGCGGTGTAGTTGCCAGACCGCACTTTGGAGGGCAGGGGCAGGCCCTGCAGGCTCAGGCAGTGCTCTGCCCACAGCCGGCGTTTCTCAGGCGCCGTCCAATTCCGGTCCCCCGGCGGAAGGGCGAAGGCGCTGTCCGGGATGTCTTTCTTCTTCTCCCAGGCGGCTTGGTAGTGCCCCGGGGCCTTGGGGGCCTTGGCCTTGGCCGGGCCCTTCTTCTTCTTTGCGTGGGCGCCGGCGAGGCACAGAAGGATGAGGACGAGAAGCCCGAGATGCATCGCTGGCCCAGCGGCATCTACATGAGGGCGTGGCGTGTGAGAGACACAACAGCGCCCCCCCACCCTCAGAGGGCGGACCTGTGGACAAAAGGGCCAAGGGCACGATGCATTGGCTGGTGCGCGAGGTGGTTCTCAGTCTGGCCCTCGGTTGCCCCTGGCGTCTAGGGCTGATGAAAATTGATCTGGCTGGAGGTAGAGCCCGAGCCCTCTTTCTAGCCCCCCCAGCACCCCCTTATTGGGCTCGTAGGTCCGGGGGTCCACGGGACCCAAAAAAACGTGCAAACACCACTCAAGGTGTGGTATGTGGCTTTGTGGCAAGTACCGGCCACTTGGCTCTTGGGCTTGCCATTGGGATGCATGTAATTGAGAGGATTTTGGTTTTTTGTCCAATGCGATCCATGTGTTCCAGGTCCCAATTCCTACCCATTTTAGCGACTCCTGTGACCGCAGGAATTTTTGGTATTGAGTCTGACACGCTCCACATGTTGCAAACCCTTCGCCCATTTCAGCTCTGTGTATTGGACTACAGATGTTTGGGTTCAACGGAATGTTTGCCACGTGCGCGCCCGGCGCATGCCCAGCGCTACCTTTGTATTAAGAATCCTATCTCTAGCCCCAGATTTATCCTCACCTAGGGAAGTCCCCAAAGTAGACCGCAATAGACCACAAACCTTCCCTGCAACGCACCTTGCATAAGCCG
This sequence comes from Eutreptiella sp. 'Long Island Sound 2002', assembly GCA_964036045.1. NCBI lineage: Eukaryota > Euglenozoa > Euglenophyceae > Eutreptiales > Eutreptiaceae > Eutreptiella > Eutreptiella sp. 'Long Island Sound 2002'. The sequence goes on from OZ038390.1 coordinate 44,581,437, forward strand.
AAACATGAGAATTCAACAACACAAACTGTCACTCCCACCACTTCCAACCACCACCCTTGCCATCGTCATAAACTGGGTGCAAAGGATGGGCCAGATTCTTAGACACGGCAAGAAGGTACTCCAGATTGTTTGGTGAGGTGGGGGCAAAAACAGGCACGGGTGGGGAACGACAAAAAAAAAAATGCCCGGTGCGCGCCCAGCACACCAATACTCCCCTTATGCATTCCACATGTCATGCCATCCCATACTCCACCCACTGCAGCAGCTGCTGCACGAGAACTGTTGGTTTGCATACTCAAGGGGGGGGTGCAACCTGACCACTGGGCCCTGAGAGGGGCTGCATTTCAATATGCACACGTTTTATCCAACTGTCCCTCCTTGTTCACCTCCCATCGCTCTCGGACCACAGCATCACGGTGGTCGCAGCCCAGAGGAGCATACACCAAAAAGAAATGTGGATGCTCAGCATTCCAAAAGCGCTCATAATCATTCATTGGGCGCCAAAAAAGTGGGAAAGGCCAGGGAGTAGTGAGGTCTGCCAATGTGCCATGGAGGACTGCGGCAAGCAGGCGGTTGAAATGACATCCCCCAGACCCAACCCAGTCACCCCCAATAAAATCTCGGCATTTCTGGATACTTAAGACCACAAAAACAAAGCATTCAGAATCTCAAACCTCCCCTCAAATGGTGCACAAGTCACACAAAATGGGCTGTGGACCTTCAAGCACCCTTTCCGCACCCCACCCCCTCTTATTTTCAGGGGCACAAAGGGCCCCCCGCCCACCCACTTCAATTTGCACCCTGCACTACTTTGGAGGTTTCATGGTACCCCCCCCCCTCGTGGCCACCCCCCCCCCCTTGCACAGTCCCCTGGAGGGGAGGGGGGATCCACTTGCCCCAAAAGTCCACTGCCCCAAAGGCGCCAAACAAAGTGTTTCCTCTGGTTACAATGGAGTTGCAGTGGAAAAGCCTGGTTTGGGTCCTCATGCATGGCCCACCTGGAGGTTAGAGGGGCAGGACCATCAATTGGTGACCGTTCCTCCCGGCAGTTGGGTGGACCATCATTCGTTCTAGGAGCATTGTGCAGGGGATGGGGGGTAGAGGGAAGGATCGCTTGTTGAGGGGAGGAGAGATTTGTTGGGGCGTCTTCAGTCGATGGAAGGTTCTCAATGGTTGTCCTGGGTGGAGCGGGCAGGGCCAGAGGCACAGCTGTGGGAGGGGGCAGTAGCCCATGCGGAGGGGCGAGGTTTGTGATGGCTGTTCAGGGGTGCCAAGTGCCGTTGTGGTGTTGGTGTTGGTGGGGGCGTCAGAGGTTTCTTATGGGGTTGTGAGGTTCCAGGTTGTTGAGGAGTGTCACGATTTTGTGAGAAGCGATTTTGTGTAGCCGTTGGATGGGTCATGGCGCATGTCGGGGTTACAAACGGTTCGTGAGAGCTCTCAACGGATGTGCAGCTGTTTGCAAAGGTCACCGAGATTGGGTGCAAGGGGCTGTTGTGGGCTTGTGAGGGAGACATGGGGGATGACTATTTCCGCGTTGCAATTTTTCCCACTCCTCAACATCCCAATGGGCTAGGAAATGGAGTAAGCCCTGTGTCTCATGCTAGTGCCCACTACAAAGCCACAACTTGCGTGAACTGGGGATTGCAGATGCTCTCAAAGTGGCATGCGCCCCAGCTAGGCCTCTGTTATGACAAAGGCGTCAAAAATTGGGAGGACATAAGCAGTGATTGGTTTGAATTACTCTCCCGGTGTTAGTTTGGGTCATTGGAAACTCCTGATGGTTGGTTGTAGGGTGTTGAGAGAAAAATTCTGAAAGGTCAGATAAAGGTTAGATAAACGGTTAGGTGCCGAAAGAGTGCCGAAAGAGTGCCGAAAGAAAAACTCCTGAAGGTCAGAGCAAGGGGGTGTCCTTGCACTGCGCGCTACTTTTTGGACCAGGTTCCCCATGAAGAGTCCCCAAGCACACCCCTTCCAAACGCCCTTATATCACCCCTGCCTCAGGAGCATCTCCCACTGTAGACCCTGGGAGACCTCCTTCAATGGGGGCGGGAGGTGGTCCATCGTCCACGAATGGGGCTAGGACGATGGACTTGGGGGTGCTGGGTATGGCCGTCTAGCATAGCCCCGTTGCCGACCGTCTCGGGATGGCGGCATGGTACGTCTTGGCTAGCAGGAAGGATTCTTGGCGTTGATCAAGCCCGTGAGGACAACTTCAACTATAGTGCTTGGACGTGATACAGCACTTGGAGAGGATGCTAGATTGTCCCTCGGCCTTGATCATGATCCTGAGGTCCGACAGCAGCCATGCCTGCTCGGGTTCCCCATGATGGGGGGGAAAACAACATGGATACATCACCTGTGCCTTCCCATGGTGGGGAGAAATCAACCTAGAAAAGAGTGGATGTGGTGGAGATGAGCAAAAACAGTGTCAAAAAAGGTGGAAATGGGTGAAACTAGGTGAAAATCCAAAAATGCCAGATCCCCAATGTGGAAGAATTATCAAAATCTACCCTCAAACAACAATGATGCCCCCCTAGTATCAAAGTATGGGTGTCTAGTACGGCCACACACCCAAATAGTTGCACTGTGCTTCCATTGCGCGCGCACTGCACTAAGTACGCCCCCCCAAGGAAGGAATCAAAAAGGCTACATAACCGCCACCCCAAGAGCAAGGGAGGAATGGAAAAAAAAAAACATCACCCCTAATGTCTCGGGGCCCCCAAAGTGGGGAGATGGGTCGGAATCAATAAGCACATTGAGTATAAACGTGTGGGCAAAACCAACAAATTACCCCTTGAAATAGGCGTGAAAAAAGAACCCTTCCGTTTCTATTCGCGCCATGCCCCCCCACCCCCCCCCGGTACGGGGTACTTTATGCAGTGGAAAATTCTGCACGGGGAATATTCCGCACCTCCTCCGTGCCTCCTAAATCCTAATAGCATTGTAAGGAAAGGGATCCTGGGATTGCGATCCCCAAAAGACACGCAATACGACAAAGCAGCCAATGTATTTAGTGGGTGGCAATCTTGCTTTTGATGGCGGCACATCATTTGGAAAATTTTGTAGGACCAAATTATGAAATGTGTGCCCTCACGGGGAATAGATATACCGCACCTACACTGAAACAATGTGGGGAAAATTCTGCACCAATTTGAAGTACGGAATTTTCCCCACAGAAAACAAGCACTGCAGAATCCCGCACAACATTTCGGGTCAGCCAGGTGCGTTTAGGGTAGCATGAGCAGAGGACTGGGTACTGTGAGTCACAAATGTAGGATTTGGAGGGGGATGTCATGAAGGCGAAGAGAGGGGGTCCGGGAAAAGTCCTTATTTTATTTCACGTCTCACTGACATCACTTGACATCACTGACTTCTGTGAGGGGCAGGCAGCTGCACCAACAGTCCAGTCGCTCATGCAGAAGGGTGAGGGTACATGGGGGGAATCCTTGCACTGCGCGCGCACTGCGCGCTACTTGTAGACAAGCTCCTCCCTAAAGAACCCCCAGGCACACCCCTTCCAAATGCCCCTAAATTTAGGTCACCCGAACTACCCTAGCTAAAGACAAATGCAAGCTACCGTCCCCTCACATAAGACATCATGCAAAATGCGGAAAGCCACACACATATCCTCTTTTGTGTTCAATTGTCAACTAAGTACAAAATCAGAATGCTCCGGAGTGGCCTTATTTGAAAGCTCACTCACCCTGCCAGCTAGTGCCAAAGCCTAGTATGTGTCCACCTCATCCTCAACTGGACCCGGGGGTAAGTGGCTTGCAGGAGGGAATCCACGTCAACCTCCGGTTTCCATTTGTGGTACAACCACGCATCCTCATCAGCAGCGATGCGGCCTCGCATAGGGCATTCAACCGTGGTCAGGCAAAAACCGGGGAGTCCGTCACCCCAACTCAAGGGCCCACACCAAAGTGTGGGAGTCCATGGTGGAGATGAGCAAAAAAGTGTGAAAAGGGGTGGAAATGGGTGAAAGTGGGTGAACATCCAAAAATGCCACATCCCCAATGTGGAAGAAGCATCAAAACCTACGCTAGGGGCAGCATTGCTGCCCCTAGTATCACAAAGTATGGGTCTCCAATACAGCTAGACGCCCAAATAGTTGCACTGCGCCTGCACTGCGCGCGCACTGCGCTTAAGGCGCCCCCATGGAACCTAAGACCAGTTGCCCACACAGAAACAATCAGCCCAAACAGAAATACACCGTAACCGGTACTACCAGCACATGCGCACACGATGGACGTGAAGAACATGCACATGCATATGCACACACACACACACACACACACACACACGTGTGTGCAAAGACCAACGCCCAGCAAACGCTTCCGCAGGAGCACATGCAACTCAAGGGAGACCGCCGAGGGGCTCACGAGAGCACAGTTCTTCTTTCGCCCCATGTGTGAAAGATGGAGGCCTGGGGATAAGGAAAGGGCCTAGGGGAGAGGGGTTAGGCCACAATGGCAAGAAGGGCACTTGAACCTCCTAAACGGTGGTGCCTCATAGGTTAGTGTAGTCCTCGCGAGTGCCAAAATCTGCTGGCCAGGAGGCTGCCAGTGTGAGCAGATGAGGGGGCGGGGGGGGCTAGTGTGAGCAGGTGGTAAGGGCTGCCATGAAGTAGAACTAGCGGGTGTTGCTGGGTAGGACTGTTTCTGGATCCGGATCAAACGGGTTTGCAACCCGACTTTATCTGAGTTTGGAAATTCAGGGACAACGCAACATCTCTGTGGTTTGAAATGTTCAGCTGATTTGTGTGCCCGCTCCTCTGATGTCCCTTTGCAGAGGTGGCGCGCATATGGCGTGTGGCTGTGGTCAGCATCAAGTCAGCTTTCAAATGCAGGATTGGGGCTGGATTTGGGTGAGAAACGGTTACGGCGAGATTAGTCCTCAGATTAGACCCATTTTGGTTAAGACGGTGTGGAAAGGCACAGCACATTACAGACTACCCGCGGCAGTATCTGCCCAGTCATACACATCAGGTCAGGGCTGGGGCCGGGCAGGGTACAATTCCAACATCTGCAATTCCTGAAGACTCCCCATGCTCCTTGTCTTCGTGCCCCCCACAATGCCGCACGCTTCCTGGGGACCAGCGTTGCTGCATCCCCGTGTGTTGCCAGTGCCTGGTCTAGCAATACCGCCCGTTCAGCATTTCCGAGACCATCCACTCCCTTTTGTAGCACTTGGCCTTGTTGGCCCCCTGGAGACACAAACGCGGGCTGAGGATGAGAATGCAGGAATGGCAAGGGGAATGGCGGACGGGATGGGCAAGAGTGGCATGGGCGGGGGCACGTGAGCCGCCGTCATGTGCTGGCGGTGTACACGTTGGTATTGGCTGTGGTGCTCCCGACGGGGGGCTGGTGCAGGCCGTAGGTGCACAACAACCCCAAAACAGTTCGCGGCTGCACTCGCTTTCTGCCGGCTCGCGGTGTGATCTGCCCCCCGTGTGTGACATTCCGTCTGGTTGTTGTTGCTTTACGGGGCCCTGGACAGTCACCCGTTCTTCCCTTCGCATGTTGCGTCGGGTTGCTGCTTTCTGTCGGCCGCTGCGGCCGGTGCTCTTGCTGACGTCGTTTCCGCGTTCGCAGAGCCCAGTAGTTGGTGTGTTGGGGTTGTGCTGAATGTGGCATGGTGTGCCGTTTGCGCGTCAGCGGCGCCCAATAGTTGGCGTATTGAGGATGTGCTGGTGGTTGCCGGGGTCGTTTGACTGTTTTTGCTGTCCACGCGCCTCTGTCCACAGGCTGTCCATAGCCTGCCTCGCTGTGTTTCTGTGTGCGTGAGGCCCGGGTGCCCTGTTCCTCCGCGCGTTGTCCCGGCCGTCCACCATATGTCCTTTTCCCCCTTACAGCTGGTCTGCCCCTGATGGGCTCCCGCTCCTGTTGTGCAAACAGCCCATCTGGGCTGTGGGAGACACCCCCCACCTGATGCCGGTTGAGCAGGGGTTGCCCTGGCACCCGGTAGTGACGGGGCTGGCTGGCCAGGCCATCCCCTTTATTGTCGCTGCCTCCCATGCGCACGCCCTCCCATCCCCTCCATTCTGGTTCCCTGTTCCCGCTGTTCTGGTTGCCTCTCCTGCCTCGCTGTGCCCCTCCTCCTTGTTTGCTGTGCTCGCCCTTGTCCCTCCTGGTGTGGCCCCTGTGTTCTTTGTGTCTTCGCTGTCTTCCCTTGACTGCTCCGGCCGGGGGCGGGGCAATGTTTGCTCTGTGTGTGCCGGCTCCGTCCCTTCAAGGCCCAACCCCCCAAACGCCCCTTGTGGTACTACCAGCATGCGGCCTGCTTGTTCATCCCACTGACTTGGCGAGCCCTCCACCACATGAACCAGCAACCCCTCCTTTGTAGTGTCTAAAACTTGCACCCGGCACCCATTCCACGTTGTGTCACTCATGCCCCACAGGAACCCCTGGAACCCCTGTGTGTTCCGTCCCATGCGGGACACGACTCCTAGCACCGCGGCCACCACGGTTCCTGCCGCCACTCCCAACGCCTGCCACCCCGTGTGCAGGTGTTGGGGAACTCCCTGTTGGTCTGGGGTCTTGTGCGGCTGTTCACTATGGGGGTTTTGTTTCCCCTGGTGATCGACCTGGAGCTGGGCCCTACGCAACCAAGCCCGGGTGACTGTGCCTGCAATGGGTGTCTCATTTGACCCCTGCCCTATCCCCCCCCCCCCACATGAGCCTAAAAAGGCTCTCCAAAAGAGTGACACGGGTAGAAACCCCGGGTCCATCCCATGTAAAGGCATCGGCGGACAGAGAAATGGAAATGGTTCCATAACCCCTGCCCTCTCGGGTTCCCCGGCGCTGGGAGGAATCACAGGTTGCACCATGCACACTTCAAAAGCCACACCCAAACAATGCAAATTAATACAGCATCTGTCCCCATCTGAATGCTGCCCTCTAGCCTCCATGAATATGAAGTCCAAGAAGTCAAAGAACACCTCCAAGGTGACAGTCGCGAGTCGCAGGTGATGGATGCATGCTACGAGCTGTGCCCTGCCTGCCTGGAGGATCCCAACTGCATCGAACCGTGCCCTCGCGTGCCCGTAAGTGGGATCCTATTTTAAGGGGCTTGGACGAAATACCCGTTTGTCAAGCATTGGGCAAGCGGTTGGACGCAGGCTTCCAAAGCACCTTGAAGCATTTCGAAAGCCGTTACATTTTGTTGCAGCCGTGAAGTGTTCGGTTGTGATTGATTTGGTTCAGTAAAAGGGGACGGGGTTGACAGCTCACTTTGCATGCGGTGGGGGCCTAACCCCCCATTATTGGGGAAGGGGCACAGAGGAGACACGGAGATGCCACTGACATTTTCCTCCAACCCCCTCCACCCCACCCTACCTCACTTAACCTCACCTCACCACCCGACCCCCCCCACCCCACCCCACCCCACCCCACCCCACCCCACCCCACCCCACCCCACCCCACCCCACCCCACCCCACCCCACCCCACCCCACCGCACTCACAGCCCCCTGCACCTTGTGTGACATTCCGTCAGGTTGCGGTTTCTTTACGGGGCCCTGGACAGTCACCCGTTCCATGCTTCCCTTCGCGTACTGCATTGGGTCAATGCTTTCTGACGGCCGCTGCGGCCTGTGTTCCCTGTGGTGTCATTTCCGCGTTGGCGGAGCCTTGTAGGTGGCGCACTGGTAGTTGCCAGGGTCGTTTTACGGTTTTTGCTGCCCACTACCCTGCGCATTCAGGTCGCCTACCACATGCCTCGCCGCATTTCCGTGTGCGTGAGGCCCAATGCCATGCCCCCCCCCCCCCCCCCCCCCCAAACACACACACGTTGACAGCAATGTGCGGGGCATACCCAGCTCATGAACTTATGGAAGCAGGGCTGATGTGTCGGCAAACGTACACACTGCTCTCGTTTGTCGCTCTTGTGAGGCACGCCCATGTACAACTGCTCCTGCCCCGGGGGGGCCTCGGGCGGGCCCCGGGGCTTAGCCACCACCATATTTACCGGCTGGCCGGCCATGCCTGCCGCAGTGTACCCGTAGCTGCTCCAGGCGGTATGCACACGGTCCTGGGCCAGAAGTAAAAGCAGGTGATGATGAACCATATGCCAGACCAACATTGCACCCGAAACGCCACATCCTGAAGCCGGTCCCACTTCTACACCACAATCTGCCACAATCTCAGGAATAAGCGTGAACTCGCCCCTTAGTCAACCCATTCTTGGTCTTCAGATTCTACTTCAGGGCGGCAAGACCGGGGCGAAGGGGGTTGCCCACGATTGCCGTGCTGGCAATCAACGAGGAATCAAGGCACTGCACCACAGCAAGAGGAGCAGGTCACTGTAAAGACATGCTTCGTGGTACAAAGAGGGCATCAATCGGGGCATGGGGCCATTAAAGCGGGAGGAGAGGGTCCCAGAATTCAGTCCAGGGCTGACTTTGTTAAGATGAATTGTGCCACAATCCCAAAATCCGTAGGATGAATTGCACCACATATCCCACATGGGGGTGCGGGTTGGGGTCAGGGGGGATCAAAAAATGCGTAAACTTAAATGTCATGTGATAACCCCTTTGCTGAGTTGGGAAGCGGACTTTGTATTGCTGGCCGTCTGCGCTGCCTGAGTCACTGGAACCTCCAAAATTACGTGTAGTGCACCATGACCCAAATCGCGGTCGGAGGGTCGGGCACAACAGCTATTCGGGTCTCCGCGCCCTCTCCGCAACACTGCTCAGACCTGTGCGGCGGCCAGCAGCAGGATGTCCGTCAGGGCCTGCTGCACGCCTTTGGGATTGTTGGACACCATGAAATCCTTATAGAACAGGACGCGGTCGCCGAACACCCGCGCCGCTGCGTCGCGTCCCTTTTGGGTGTCGGTTGCGATGAAATACCTCACGTTCTGTTGCTGCTCCGGCGGCACCGCCTGCAGTCCGCAGTCGCCGTACATCTTGAAGTCCTTTTCGTTCTGGAAATTGCGAAATGGGGGAACTGAGGGGGTTGGGGTGGCGTGATATTGGCGAGTGGTGGTGCTTTTGCACGACTACCAGAGGAGCCTGCAGAGAGGGCAGCTGCAGTGTAGGCAACGCCCTGATTCGACATTGTGGTCTAGCCTCAGGGGATGCAGGTGTTTGGGCGACTGCTGAGGAAAGCGCTCATCCCAGAGCAGCGCAGCTCAGGGAATCCACAACGGGCGCAACGCCGTGCAGGGGTCGGGGGTTGACGGGGAGCGGCTGGTGGGGGCGGTCTGTTCGGAGGTCTATGTGTCATGGTGTCAATGCGCTGACTCGACTGCACTGCACACACGGGGTAGAGGCAGTACACGCAGCTTGGTGCCCACGGCCAGGCTGCGTGCGGCGGCATCGTTGCAGCAAGTGCGGCACAGTATTCCTGATAGACATCCGCCCTCAGGTCGGGCTCCGACCGACACTCGAACGTCGACTTGCCCTCCTGCGCTGGCCCAGCTCCACAACTCCCTTGTTGTACGGGCATTGGCATGCGGGAGGCCCTGCGCAGCAAATCCGTTTTACTTTCGGCCAATCGCCTTCAGTAGATTTAGGACACGTGTTGATGACGAATGGACCACACGGACGATGGGCACTGAAACTGTGTTCCCACACACCCTGTGTACCATTGAGCCTGTGATGCACATTTGCCTTGCCATCTCGTCTGTACTTTGGTTTCGGGCACGGGGATACGGTTCTGCAATCTGCAGCAATCAGCAGACGGGAAAACAAGAATTTTCGCAGCATTCTTTGTGGCTTCAAAAGGATATGAAGGTGCAACCTTCCCCAACACACATAGGAGTGCTTCCTGCGTGCTGCGGGTGCAAGCTGGGTAAGGGGAATTAGCATCGCATTAATTTCCTCAATTTTGGGTGAAGGAAGTAGGCCAAACGGGCACAATACTCAAAACGGACAAAAATGTTGCGATCACCGCTCCCCATTCAAAAGTACAGTTCACAAAGGGAACAATTTCCCCTGCTCCATGATAACTATTTCAATTGCGCACCGCAGGCGCCGCAGGATTAGCACCCCCCCTGTCCAGGTGGAGGGGGGAGGGTCCCACAGAGGCTGTGCAACTGTGCCAATTCGTAATTCCTGGTGAATGCACTGTTTGGGTTCTCAGGAGGACATTCTCAGCATTTGTGCCCACAGATGTGAGGGTGGTATTTTTGTCCCCCTGCTCACAGCTGCTGCTTCTGCCCTGCAACCGTCCCCTGTGTGGGACACGAGCACACCGTGCACACCGCAGGACGCACCGCATGCTTATTGTTCATGGCTGTTTTATACATTTTTCAGTGGATTCCCAGGGCACACTGCCTCTGGGGTTAGCATACAACCGGAACGCCTCCACTCTCCTCACCAATGTCATAGTGGTTGGGACCACCCCGTGCCAAAGGACGGGCTTCACCACAGAGACACCTCTTCAGCCTTGCTCGTCACACTGAAAAGCGTGCCCCACAAGCACCAAGCTTGTGAGGCAATCGTTTTGTCATGTGGGGCAATCGTTTCGTCACATTTCATGGTTTGGTTCAACGGGTTTCACAGGTGCCCAATCCCAGTAAGGCAGTCCTTTTGAATTGTTTCGCAGTCCAATAAGTTAGTGTCACATCACTTACTTGGAGCCCTTGTTTTCCTCTTCATTGTCGCCATGCTCCATGAACGTGAATGATAAGCCCGAAGATGAATCCAATTTGGAGTCCCCGCACTTGGTTGAGTTGGGGTGCCCAAAGTTAGCAGCGGGAAAATGAGCCCCTCAACATACGGCCGGTATTGCACGTTGTGTGCCTTTTGAACCTGTTGGATGTGCACCACCCTGTATTTCCAACAAGGGTTACGGCACACTCTCCAAATGTGCCCCCCCTTGCCAAAGAGGTGGGTGATGAGCAAGTTTTCGATCCTGCTGCTTTCCCACAAACTCTATCAATTGTGGGAGAGTGGTGCGTTCAGCCAGCACTGACTAAAACCTAGTAATATCTAACACCCGTGTGCACTGTAGCACACCGCGGGACACTCCTCGCGCACCGTGTGCTCATTTCCCTCTGTGGTGGGGGGGGGGGGGGGGGGGGTCCATCTACAAGGGACTCCATCGTGGGGGCGTCCCTGTCGTCCCCCTGGAGACGTATGCATTCAGCCCCTGACCAATCAAATACCATGAAATTGTCCGTGAAATCATGTCCCGTACGGATTTGCAGCCCAATCACATAATGACCGGCAAAATGCTTCGCCACATATTGATCACGCGCCTGCAAAAAGCAGATAGGAGGTGGCGGCAGATGGTACAGAAAGTGTACCATCCAACACACATCAGGAGCAACATTTCTGACTTTGCGACCGCAAAGTTGGATTTCGGCATCGGGGGCACTGTGTGTCACAAGCATCCGAGAATGTCCGGTCCCCAATGCCAGACGACGGCTGCCCCCGTACAGCTCACACTTTTCAAGTTGAACAAAAGGGTTCAGGTCGGATCGGACCTCCATTGTGCTGTTTCTTTCCAGGAGGGTCTTGTTTCGCCAATCGCCCGAAAAAAAATTCGCCACATGCATGGGCCGTGCGAACAGGTGGAAATTTTCTGTGTGTTCAGGCCCACCCATTCAAGACTACTCGAGTTGGCATTCCAGGAAGAGCCGCCAGTCAGCCAGCACCGAGTGATGCTTTGGCAGAGCACTCCCAGCTCGGCACGCCCTCCAAAGCCCCCCGCTGCACCCTCCCGGTAGCCCTCATATTGCTCCTGTTTTGGGTCCATGGATACTTGGTGCGCCGTCATTCTCTCTGGATTCAATACTGGAATTCTCCTCCTTGTTCAGAAGGCCCCATTCCATTGATCCCACAGAAAGCACCTATAGTGCACACACCACTAATGCATTGTGCAATCACCAGACATGGCCCTTCCAATCAATGGCAGGCAACGGTCAAATGGTTTTGATTGATGCAGCCGTGCGGGGGGGGGGGGGGGGTTGGCACAAGGCCTTGGTGGGGGGGGGGGGGGGCGCTGTGAGCAAATTTCGAAAACGATACAGATCAATTGAGGAAGAGTCCAGGGAGAAGAGTTACCTGAAGATGGACAGGAAAATCCCAAATGGAAGCCGATTTGGATTATTCAAGCAGTGGTGACAAGAGCACAACCACTGGGAAGGCAGGGAATGATGTTTGTCACATGGCGGCAAACAGGAGAAGCCTGTACGACCAGACTCCCAGATAGATGCACGCCAAACACATCCTTTTCACACGGGACCTCAGGGGCGTTTGCAGAGGGGCGTTTGAGGGCATCGAGTTCAGGAGTAGACAAAACAGGGGACGCAGGAAAACAGCTTCCAGCTTTCATAATGCGCACATGCACATTTTGCAAAATCACCTCGCAGAGGTTGTCAGATCAAAGCCAGGCAGGCGTATATATGGGAAAACACCACATACCCCCCCATTTTGGGCCTTTTTGGGCCTATTCGCGTACCCTACCCCAAGGGGTTGAATTGTTAGTTTAACCCCTTGTAAAATCATTATTTTGTCCAATAAACACATCCCCCAATGAGTTTTTGGTCCGGACCCCCCCAGACCCCCCCCCACTTGAAACCCACTTTTTTGAGGTTTTGAGGGAGGTGGGGGGGGGGGGGGGGGTCAAAAATGTCGAAAAAATGACCCCCCCTTTTTTGGGGTCGAAAATCATGAATCTTTTGGGTTTTTTCGACTTTGAGCCGAAAAAGTGTTTCCGGGTCCCGACTCCATGGGGTTTGTATGGGGCGGAGTGGGACGAGCGCTTATGCAGTTTATGCACTTTTCAGCCATTTTTGGTATGTTGGCGGTTTTGGCGACCTCGGTGACCCCGTGCTACCCACTCTGAGGGGTGTGAGTGGGGATGTTGTGACAGTATATGCTTACTAGGATACGAAAGGACGTTTTTTGCAGTCTGTAGCCTTGCCGAGGGCCGGTCACAACCCGTGCCAAAGACGCAAAATGACTGTTTCCACCAATAATGGCTCACATGAGTGAATGGGCCAGTGCACAACCTGCTTATGCAGTTTTTCACCCTGGGCAGCTCAAAAATCGAAGTTTTCGAAACTTATTTTTTTGATATTATGACCACACAATATGACCATCCAACGGATGTCAAGCATGTTTTAGGCTGCATTCATGTGTTTTTCACCTTATTTGGGTATTGGGTGCGGGCGGGGGGGGGGGGGTCTCCCAAGGGATTGGTACACAACCTGCTTATGCAGTTTTTCACCGTGGGCAGCTCAAAAATCGAAGTTTTTGAAACTCCCTCTTCTGAACCCGTGATCACCTAAAATGACCATCCAAGGTATGTAAAGCATGTTTTAGGCCGTATTTACGTGTTTTTCCCCTTTGGACGTGGGGGGGGTTCTCCGGGGGGGGGGGGGGGTCTCCCAACGGATTGGTACACAACCTACTTACGCAGTTCTTCACCCTGGACATCTTAAAAATCGAAACTTTTGATACCATGATCACCTAAAATGACCATCCAAGGTATGTAAAGCATGTTTTAGGCCGTATTTATGTGTTTTCCACCCTATTTGGGTATTGGGCGCACGGGGGGGGGGGGTCTCCCAACGGATTGGTACACACCCTGCTCATGCAATTTTTCACCCTGGGTAGCTCAAAAATTGAAGTTTTCGAAACTTATTTTTTTGATACCGTGATCACTTAAAATGACCATCCAAGCCATGTAAAGCATGTTTTAGGCCGTATTTACGTGTTTTTCACCCTATTTGGGTATTGAGCGCAGGGGGGGGGGGGGGAATGGGATTGGTAAACAACCTGCTTATGCGATTTTCAGCATCAAAAATCGAAGTTTTCGAAACTTATTTTTTTGATATTTTGATCACCTAAAATGACCATCCAAGATACGTAAAGTGTGTTTTAGCCCGTATTTATGTAGTTTTTACCCTATTTTGTGTGTGTGTGTGTGTGCGTGTGTGTTGCTTGGGGTAGATTCTCTGCAAGGTGGACTTGCCGACGGTAATAGAATTTGCAATCTGCAGGTTGACACACGTGTTGATTTGCAATTTGAGATGGAAACTGATACAGTCCCTGATGGGGCTGCGCTTCACCAACGCGGTTTTGTTTTTTCTTTTCACTAAGACAGTTCTTTAAGGATTGGGGCAACGGTCAACGCCAACCGCCGGCGCAAATTTTTGTTCATTAAGCACCAACTGCAGGTGAAGGTTCGTATGTCTTATCTTTAGCAGTGACAAATTTTAAATGGCTCTGTTACAGGACAGTTTGACGCTTCGCTGTGTAGCGCACGGTTGCCTTCTCCATGTCCGTGTGCACATTCGTTGGGTCCAGCCTGAATGAACGACATTTTTTTGTTTTGCGTTAAGGACAGCCCTGGTTCACGATAAATTATCCCAAAATTGTTTGATGCAGATGCGACATTATGCGCCAAAGAGCCTGACTCCGGCCTGGTGCGTCTGCATGTGCCCACACCTGCCGAAGTTCTGCGATAGGGCGGAACAGCATGCGGGTCAAGGGGTGGAACACGTCGGCACCGAAAAGCTCCGCCAAATCCTCATGGTAGTGCGGGTTGTGGTACATGTACGGCACCATGTACTGATTGGTGCGCAGCATGAGCGAGGGCTCCGGGTAGGCTGTATTGTAGTCGCCGCAAAGCAGCGGCTCTGTGTCCCGCCATGTGCCACTGATCGGGTTGGTGATCGTACGCGAACCTGTGGGAGGGGCAGAGAGAGGGTGGTGCAGGGCCATGAGGCTGTCTGTATTGAGTTTTTCATTCGTCCTTCGCGCGCCAGGCACAGGTCTGGGCAGTGGATGGCACGGTTTGCTGCGTGCGTGCGAGTTGGTCGTACACGTCGTGTGCTCCGCCGCTTGCCCCGCGTTGGTGCCTTTGCCGTTTCTCTGGCCCGCCCTCCATCGAGGCGGGGACATCCCGTCGCTGGCGAGGGGCGTGCCAGCGGGGCGTGCCAGCGCCCATGTTCAAAGGTGATGTGCAGGGGAAGGGGGACACAGCTTTTACTGTGGGTTGCACGTCCTTTGAAACAGAAGGGAACGGCTGTGACACACGTGCACGCAGCAAAGAAACGGCAACGGACAGCGGAAAAGCCTGCGACCCTGGCGGCTGCACATCGCACAGCGTTTCCTGGAATTAAAGACAGCCTTGCGTCCACGGCAGGGGCTTCCTCTGCGTGGTGCTGATCTGTTGCATAGGGCGTGGGCCCCAGGGCCGGATCATGGGCGCCACTGCGCAGGAGCACACCCGCATTCCCTCCCTAAACACAGCTGGCAACCACAGCACCATGTGTTCCAAGCGCTAATCCCATACAGTCCCTCACATGCGATGATCATTATTGCTCGCGTTGTTGTCCCGAGTTGTGGTTCTGCGGTTTTTGGCGGTTGGGCTGCCTTCTGGTCTGTGTGACGGGGTGTTTGCCGGGGGTTTCTTGGTTTAGTGCACACAGTCGCGGATGTCGACGCCTTGTCACGGCGCTGTGGGAGGAACATACCGCCACTGCGTTGTCCCTTGTCCGAGGTCCAGGCGAAGCCCGGGTTCTCGAACAGCGCCGCCATGGGGGCGTAGAACCCCGTGCCCTCCGTCAACAGAGCTCTCTGGGTCAGCAGGGCCAAGACGAAGCCCGTGGAAATGGCCATCAATCTGAAGAACGAGGACACAGGCAGCCTCAGGGGCGCCGCGCACGCCCACAACTGCAAGTCTGGGGGCTGTCCGACGTCGACATTCGTACGACGACGGCCATGGACCCCCCTGCCCCCCTCCCCTGGCGCAGGCACGGCCAAAGTCAGGGAAACCGATAGTCCAACAGGGATCCCGTGCGCGCACAAGCCCGTACTCGCGCAAAAGGGGGGAAGACGGCGGCAGGGACACGTGTGGCAGGCCTCGTCTTGGGCAATGGACTACCCCCAACTCAGACCCCAATGTTGACCCCCCCGTCTGCAGCTCCATCACCCGTGCAGCAATCGAACCCTGAGCCTCGAAGGCCTACACCCGATGTACGGTCCCTTGGCAGAATCCGGAGGCGTTGCGGCGACCCCCCCGACCATCTCATCGGATTCCAGGCCACATGACTTCTCAAGTTTCTGCATGCGGTAGGTACGGCAGGTGGGAGGAGAGTCATCATGGCAGCAAGGAAACCCGTGCGGGCTAACGGAAAGCGGCCTTCCAAGGGGGCAAGTCATGTTGGGACATGTCATACGTACAAAAGGTGCACATGGCCCAAAGACAATTAGCCACTGAGCCTCCGCAATCCGGAACGCCGACCCTGTTTCACAGAACATCCACCAGGAGCTTCTGGGACCTGAACTTGGAGGCGCATGGCGCACGTAAGTTGAGCTGCTTTTCGTTCCTTTTGTTTTCGCGCCGGGGAACGGGAACGACTATTGGAGTTGCGCAACTAAGGTCTTTGAACGGAGTAGGCACGGTTTGAGACTGGCCGCCCAACGGCGGAGGAGGTGAGGGGCCTGAATCTGGCTTCAACAATAAAACATTCGTGCAAGCCTTGGACATCGCCAGCCCCACCAGAGGAGGTGAGGGCAAATTGGGGGTTGGTCGATGCAATCACACAACCACCACTCGCCCGTGACCTTCAGCCACTCACTCTCGGGCCAGAGGACGTCAGTCACACAGTTGTGTTTTTGGAACGGGGCGATGGGGAGAAGGGAGGGGACAAGGTGGTTTGAGACCAAGGAGGTGGTGCACCAGCTCTGTCCGAAAAAACTGAATCTTCATCAAAGTCTGATCTTCCTGAGGAACTTTGTGGGACGCCACCGGGAGGGGGGTGTCCGCCAATCGCTAAATTACAGTGCAAACCTCCGAATGTTTCCTTGAACCGCCCGAGGGCTATGGAACGTCTCGTGGGTGTGGGCTGCGATCAGGTCCCTCTACCTCAAGCCCTGTGCAAAAGCCTACAGGGGGGGGGGGGATTTAGTACGGGAAAATCACCTCGCAGAGGTTGTTAGATCAAAGCCAGGCAGGCGTATATATGGGGAAAACGCCACATACCCCCCCATTTGGGCCTATTCGCGTACCCTACCCCAAGGGGTTGAATTGTTAGTTTAACCCCTTGTAAAATCATTATTTTGTCCAATAAACGCATCCCCCAATGAGTTTTTGGTCCGGACCCCCCCAGACCCCCCCCACTTGAAACCCACTTTTTAGGGGGGGGTGGGGGGGGGTGGGGGGGGTGGGGGGGGGGGGTCAAAAAATGACCCCCCCTTTTTTTGGGTCGAAAATCATGAATCTTCTGGTTTTTTTCGATTTTGAGCCGAAAAAGTGTTTCCGGGTCCCGACTCCATGGGGTTTGTATGGGGCGGAGTGGGACGAGCGCTTATGCAGTTTATGCACTTTTCAGCCATTTTTGGTATGTTGGCGGTTTTGGCGACCTCGGTGACCCCGTGCTACCCACTCTGAGGGGTGTGAGTGGGGATGTTGTGACAGTATATGCCTACTAGGATCCGAAAGGACGTTTTTTGCAGTCTGTAGCCTTGCCGAGGGCCGGTCACAACCCGTGCCAAAGACGCGAAATGGCTGTTTCCACCAATAATGGCATAGTGAATGGGGAGGTACACAACCTGCTTATGCAGTTTTTCAGCCCGGGCAGCTCAAAAATCGAAGTTTTCGAACTTTGTTTTTTTGATATTGTGACCACCCAAAATGACCATCCAAGCTATGCAAAGCATGTTTTAGGCCGTATTTACGTGTTTTTCACCCTATTTGGGTATCAGGTCGGGGGGGGGGGGGGGGGCTCCCAAGGGACGGGTGCACAACCTGCTTATGCAGTTTTTCACCCCGGACAGCTCAAAAATTGAAGTTTTTGAAACTTATTTTTTTGATATTGTGACCACTCAAAATGACCATCCAAGGTATGTAAAGCATGTTTTAGGCCTTATTTACGTGTTTTTCACCCTATTTGGGTATCAGGTCGGGGGGGGGGGTGGGGGAGGGGCTCCCAAGGGACTGGTACACAACCTGCTTATGCAGTTTTTCAACCCGGACAGCTCAAAAATCGAAGTTTTCGAAACTTGTTTTTTTGATATTGTGACCACCCAAAATGACCATCCAAGCTATGCAAAGCATGTTTTAGACCGTATTTACGTGTTTTTCACTCTATTTGGGTATCAGGTCGGGGGGGGGGGGGGGCTCCCAAGGGACTGGTGCACAACCTGCTTATGCAGTTTTTCACCCCGTACAGCTCAAAAAACGAAGTTTTCGAAACTTGTTTTTTGATATTGTGACCACCCAAAATGACCATCCAAGCTATGTAAAGCATGTTCTAGGCCGTATTTACGTGTTTTTCACCCTATTTGGGTATCAGGTGGGGGGGGGGGGGGCTCCCAAGGGACTGGTACACAACCTGCTTATGCAGTTTTTCAACCCGGACAGCTCAAAAATCGAAGTTTTCGAAACTTGTTTTTTTGATATTGTGACCACCCAAAATGATCATCCAAGCTATGCAAAGCATGTTTTAGGCCGTATTTACGTGTTTTTCACTCTATTTGGGTATCAGGTCGGGGGGGGGGGGCTCCCAAGGGAATGGTGCACAACCTGCTTATGCAGTTTTTCAACCCGGACAGCTCAAAAATCGAAGTTTTCGAAACTTGTTTTTTTGATATTGTGACCACCCAAAATGACCATCCAAGCTATGCAAAGCATGTTTTAGACCGTATTTACGTGTTTTTCACTCTATTTGGGTATCAGGTCGGGGGGGGTGGGGGGCTCCCAAGGGACTGGTGCACAACCTGCTTATGCAGTTTTTCACCCCGGACAGCTCAAAAATCGAAGTTTTCGAAACTTGTTTTTTGATATTGTGACCACCCAAAATGACCATCCAAGCTATGTAAAGCATGTTCTAGGCCTTACGTGTTTTTCACCCTATTTGGGTATCAGGTGGGGGGGGGGGGGGGGCTCCCAAGGGACTGGTACACAACCTGCTTATGCAGTTTTTCAACCCGGACAGCTCAAAAATCGAAGTTTTCGAAACTTGTTTTTTGATATTGTGACCACCCAAAATGATCATCCAAGCTATGCAAAGCATGTTTTAGGCCGTATTTACGTGTTTTCACTCTATTTGGGTATCAGGTCGGGGGGGGGGGGGGGCTCCCAAGGGACGGGTGCACAACCTGCTAATGCAGTTTTTCACGTTGGGCAGCTCAAACATCGAAGTTTTTGAAACTTGTTTTTTTGATATTGTGACCACCCAAAATGACCACCCAAGGTATGTAAAGCATGTTTTAGGCCGCATTTACGTGTTTTTCACCCTATTTGGGTATCGGCCGCACAGGGGGGGGGGGGGGCTCCCAAGGGATTGGTACACAACCTGCTTATGCAGTTTGTCACCGTGGACAGCTGAAAAATCGAAGTGTTTGAAACTTGTTTTTCTGATATTGTGACCACCTAAAATGATCATCCAAGCTATGTAAAGCATATTTTAGGCCGTATGTACATCTTTTTCACCCTATTTGGGTATTAGGTCCCGGGGGGGGGGGGGGGTCTCCCAAGGGATTGGTACACAACTTGCTAGTGCAGTTTTTCACCCTGGGCAGCTCAAAAATCGAAGTTTTCGAAACTTGTTTTTTTGATATTGTGACCACCCAAAATGACCATCCAAGCTATGCAAAGCATGTTTTAGGCCGTATTTACGTGTTTTTCACCCTATTTGGAATCAGGTCCGGGGGGGGGGGGGGCTCCTAGGGGATTGGTACACAACCTGCTTATGCAGTTTTTCACCCCGGACAGCTCAAAAATGGACGTTTTGAAACTTGTTTTTGTGATATTGTGATCACCTAAAATGACCATCCAAGGTATGTAAAGCATGTTTTAGGCCGTATTTACGTGTTTTTCGACCCATTTGGGTATCGGCCGCACAGGGGGTGGGGGGGGGGTCTCCCAAGGGATTGGTACACAACCTGCTTATGCAGTTTGTCACCTTGGACAGCTGAAAAATCGAAGTTTTTGAAACTTGTTTTTCTGATATTGTGACCACCTAAAATGATCATCCAAGGTATGTAAAGCATATTTTAGGCCGTATGTACATTCTTTTCACCCTATTTGGGTATTAGGTCCCGGGGGTGGGGGGGGGGGGGTCTCCCAAGGGATTGGTGCACAACTTGCTAGTGCAGTTTTTCACCCTGGGCAGCTCAAAAATCGAAGTTTTCGAAACTTGTTTTTTTGATACCGTGATCACCTAAAATGATCATCCAAGGTATGTAAAGCATGTTTTAGCCGGTATTTATGTAGTTTGCACCCTATTTTGGGTGTGTGTTGCTCGCGGTAGATTCTCTGCGAGGTGGACTTGCCGAAGGCAATAGAATTTTTGTCCGGAAAAATCACCTCGCAGAGGTTGTTAGATCAAAGCCAGGCAGGCGTATATATGGGGAAAACGCCACATACCCCCCCATTTTGGCCTCTTTGGGCCTATTCGCGTACCCTACCCCAAGGGGTTGAATTGTTAGTTTGACCCCTTGTAAAATCATTATTTTGTCCAATAAACGCATCCCCCAATGAGTTTTTGGTCCGGACCCCCCTAGACCCCCCCACTTGAAACCCACTTTTTTGAGGTTTTCAAGGAGGGGGGGGGGGGGTGGGGGGGGGGGGGGGTCAAAAAAATGACCCCCCCTTTTTTTGGGTCGAAAATCATGAATCTTTTGGTTTTTTTCGATTTTGAGCCGAAAAAGTGTTTCCGGGTCCCGACTCCATAGGGTTTGTATGGGGCGGAGTGGGACGAGCGCTTATGCAGTTTATGCATTTTTTGGCCATTTTGCTATGTTGGCGATTTTGGCAACCTCGGTGACCCCGTGGTACCCACTCCAAGGGGTGTGAGTGGGGATGTTGTGACAGTATATGCTCCTAGGATATGGAAGAACGTTTTTTGCACTCTGTAGCCTTGCCCAGGGCTGGTGAAATGCCTTGCCAAAGACGCGAAATGGCTGTTTCCACCAATAATGGCCTAGTGAATGGGCCAGTACACAACCTGCTTATGCAGCTTTTCACGTTGGGCAGCTCAAACATCGAAGTTTTTGAAACTTGTTTTTTTGATATTGTGACCACCCAAAATGACCATCCAAGGTATGTAAAGCATGTTTTAGGCCGTATTTACGTGTTTCTCACCCTATTTGGGTATTAGGTCCGGGGGGGGGGGTCTCCCAAGGGATTGGTACACAACCTGCTTATGCAGTTTTTCACCTTGGACAGGCAAAAATCGAAGTTTTCGAAACGTGTTTTTTTTTATTGTTTTCACGTATAATGACCATCCAAGCTATGTAAAGCATGTTTTAGGCCGCATTTGCGTGTTTTTCACCTTATTTGGATATTGGGTTGGGGGGGGGGGGGTCTCCCAAGGGATTGGTACACAACCTGCTTATGCAGTTTTTCAACCCGGACAGCTTAAAAATCGAAGTTTTTGAAACTTGTTTTTTTGATATTGTGACCACCCAAAATGACCATCCAAGGTACGTAAAGCATGTTTTAGGCCGTATTTATGTGTTTTTCATCCTATTTGGGTATTAGTTGGGGGGGGGGGGGTCTCCCAAGGGATTGGTGCACAACCTGCTTCTGCAGTTTTTCAACCTCGGCAGCTCAAAAATCGAAGTTTTCGAAACTTGTTTTTTTGATATTGTGACCACCCAAAATGATCATCCAAGCTATGTAAAGCATGTTTTAGGCTGTATTTGCGTGTTTTTCATCCTATGTGGGTATTAGGTCCGGGGGGGGGGGGGGTCTCCCAAGGGATTGGTACACAACCTGCTTATGCAGTTTTTCACTCTGAACAGCTCAAAAATCGAAGTTTTCGAACGTTGTTTTTTTGATATTGCGATCACCTAAAATGATCATCCAAGGTATGTAAAGCATGTTTTAGGCCGTATTCGCGTGTTTTTCACCCTATTTTTGGTTTGTGTTGCTCGGGGTAGATTCTCTGCGAGGTGGACTTGCTGAAGGCAATAGAATTTAGTGCGGGAAAAATTCCGCCACAATCGGAAAAAGTGATGGGAAAAATTGCGCCACACTTTTCCCATGGTGAAGGGCAAGGCCTAAGGTCGGCTCTCCTTACTGCAGGGGACACCACTTGGGGAAAAGGTGTGATGAGGGTCTAGTTTGCTGAGGTCCCACACAGTTCCCCGCACTGCAAGTGGCATCCAAATTACTGATTGCACCCAGCCGCTGACCCTGGTCGTAACTCCCTAATTTGGAGTCCTCGGGCCTTGCTCTCTATCTTTTTGCCATTCCTTTTGGGTATTTTTTGCTGTGGCCCCCCAACATTTTCCTTGAAACGTGGTCGTCAGGCAGTTCGCAGAAAACAAATTGCCCCAGCTCTGTACCTACAGACACAGATAATCACCCCCCCCCAGCACAGGGTACAAATCACCTCGCAGAGGTTGTTAGATCAAAGCCAGGCAGGCGTATATATGGGGAAAACGCCACATAGCCCCCCATTTGGGCCTATTCGCGTACCCTACCCCAAGGGTTGAATTGTTAGTTTAACCCCTTGTAAAATCATTATTTTGTCCAATAAACGCATCCCCCAATGAGTTTTTGGTCCGGACCCCCCCCAGACCCCCCCCACTTGAAACCCACTTTTTAGGGGGGGTGGGGGGGGGGGGTGGGGTGGGGGGGTGGGGGGGGGGGTCAAAAAATGACCCCCCCTTTTTTTGGGTCGAAAATCATGAATCTTTTGGTTTTTTTCGATTTTGAGCCGAAAAAGTGTTTCCGGGTCCCGACTCCATGGGGTTTGTATGGGGCGGAGTGGGACGAGCGCTTATGCAGTTTATGCACTTTTCAGCCATTTTTGGTATGTTGGCGGTTTTGGCAACCTCGGTGACCCCGTGGTACCCACTCCAAGGGGTGCGAGTGGGGATGTTGTGACAGTATCTGCCTACTAGGATCCGAAAGGACGTTTTTTGCAGTGTCTAGCCTTGCTTATGGCCGTTCACAACCCGTGCCAAAGACGCGAAATGACTGTTTCCACCAATAATGGCATAGTGAATGGGGAGGTACACAACCTGCTTATGCAGTTTTTCAGCCCGGGCAGCTCAAAAATCGAAGTTTTCGAAACTTGTTTTTTTGATATTGTGACCACCCAAAATGACATTTCAAACTATGCAAAGCATGTTTTAGGCCGTATTTACGTGTTTTTCACCCTATTTGGGTATCAGGTCGGGGGGGGGGGGGGGGGTCTCCCAAGGGACGGGTGCACAACCTGCTTATGTAGTTTTTCAACCTCGGCAGCTCAAAAATCGAAGTTTTCGAAACTTGTTTTTTTGATATTGTGACCACCCAAAATGACCATCCAAGCTATGTAAAGCATGTTTTAGACCGTATTTACGTGTTTTTCACCCTATTTGGGTGTTAGGTCGGGGGGGGGGGGGTCTCCCAAGGGACGGGTGCACAACCTGCTTATGCTTTTTCACCCCGGACAGCTCAAAAATGGAAGTTTTTGAAACTTGTTTTTGTGATATTGTGATCACCTAAAATAACCATCCAAGGTATGTAAAGCATGTTTTAGGCCGTATTTATGTGTTTTCCACCCGATTTGGGTATTAGGTCCAAGGGGGGGGGGGGGTCTCCCAAAGGATTGGTACACAACATGCTTATGCAGTTTGTCACCCTGGACAGCTCAAAAATCGAAGTCACCTCGCAGAGGTTGTTAGATCAAAGCCAGGCAGGCGTATATATGGGGAAAACGCCACATACCCCCCCATTTTGGCCTTTTTGGGCCTATTCGCGTACCCTACCCCAAGGGGTTGAATTGTTGGTTTAACCCCTTGTAAAATCATTATTTTGCCCAATAAACGCATCCCCCAATGAGTTTTTGGTCCGGACCCCCCCCAGACCCCCCCACTTGAAACCCACTTTTTTGAGGTTTTGAGGGAGGGGGGGGGGGTGGGGGGGTGGGGGGGGGGGGGGTCAAAAAATGACCCCCCCTTTTTTTGGGTCGAAAATCATGAATCTTTTGGTTTTTTCGATTTTGAGCCGAAAAAGTGTTTCCGGGTCCCGACTCCATAGGGTTTGTATGGGGCGGAGTGGGACGAGCGCTTATGCAGTTTATGCACTTTTCAGCCATTTTTGGTATGTTGGCGGTTTTGGCGACCTCGGTGACCCCGTGGTATCCACTTTGAGGGGTGTGAGTGGGGATGTTGTGACAGTATCTGCCTCCTAGTATACGGAAGGACGTTTTTTGCAGTCTCTAGCCTTGCTTAGGGCCTTTCACAACCCGTGCCAAAAACGCAAAATGGCTCTTTCCACCAATAATGGCTTAGTGAATGGGCTGGTACACAACCTGCTCATGCAGTTTTTCACCCCCGGCAGCTCAAAAATCGAAGTTTTCGAAACTTACTTTTTTGACATCGTGATCACCTAAAATGACCATCCAAGCTATGTAAAGCATATTTTAGGCCGTATTTACATGTTTTTCACCCGATTTGGGTATTAGGTCCGGGGGAGGGGTCTTCCAAGGGATTGGTACACAACCTGCTTATGCAGTTTGTCACTATTTTTTACTATGGAAAGCTCAAAAATCGAAGTTTTCGAAACTTGTTTTTTTGATGTTGTGACCACTTAAAATGACCATCCAAGCTATGCAAAGCATGTTTTAGGCCGTATTTGCGTGTTTTTCACCCTATTTGGGTGTTGGGTCGGGGGGGGGGGTGTCTCCCAAGGGACGGGTGCACAACCTGCTTATGCAGTTTTTCAACCCGGACAGCTCAAAAATCGAAGTTTTTGAAACTTGTTTTTTTGATATTGTGACCACCCAAAATGACCATCCAAGCCATATAAAGCATGTTTTTGGCCGTATTTACGTGTTTTTCACCCTTTTTGGGTGTTAGGTCGGGGGGGGGGGGGGGTCTCCCAAGGGACGGGTGCACAATCTGCTTATGCAGTTTTTCACCCTGGACAGCTCAAAAATGGAAGTCACCTCGCAGAGGTTGTTAGATCAAAGCCAGGCAGGCGTATATATGGGGAAAACGCCACATACTCCCCATTTTGGGCCTATTCGCGTACCCTACCCCAAGGGGTTGAATTGTCAGTTTAACCCCTTGTAAAATCATTATTTTGTCCAATAAACGCATCCCCCAATGAGTTTTTGGTCCGGACCCCCCCAGACCCCCCCCACTTGAAACCCACTTTTTAGGGGGGGGGTGGGGGTGGGGGTGGGGGGGTGGGGGGGTGGGGGGGGGGGGTCAAAAATGTCGAAAAAATGACCCCCCCTTTTTTTGGGTCGAAAATCATGAATCTTTTGGTTTTTTTCGATTTTGAGCCGAAAAAGTTTTTCCGGCTCCCGACTCTATGGCGTTTGTATGGGGCGGAGTGGGACGAGCGCTTATGCAGTTTATGCACTTTTCAGCCATTTTTGCTATGTTCGTCGACCTCGGTGACCCTGTGGTACCTACTCTGAGGGGTGCAAGTGGGGATGTTGTGACAGTATATGCCTACTAGGATACGGAAGACGTTTTTTGCAGTCTCTGGCCTTGCCTGGGGCCGTCCACAACCCGTGCCAAAGACGCGAAATGACTGTTTCCACCAATAATGGCTTAGTGAATGGGCCAGTACACAACCTGCTTATGCAGCTTTTCAACCTCGGCAGCTCAAAAATCGAAGTTTTCGAAACTTGTTTTTTTGATATTGTGACCACCCAAAATGACATTTCAAGCTATGCAAAGCATGTTTTAGCCGTATTTACGTGTTTTTCACTCTATTTGGGTGTTAGGTCCGGGGGGGGGGGGTTCTCCCAAGGGATTGGTACACAACCTGCTTGTGCAGTTTTTCACCCCAGACAGCTGAAAAATCGAAGTTTCCGAAACTTATTTTTTTGATATTGTGACCACACAATATGACCATCCAAGGTATGTAAAGCATGTTTTAGGCCGTATTTACGTGTTTTTCACCCGATATGGGTATTAGGTCCGGGGGGGGGGGGGGGTCTCCCAAGGGATTGGTACACAACCTGCTTGTGCAGTTTTTCACCCCGGACAGCTGAAAAATCGAAGTTTCCGAAACTTATTTTTTTGATATTGTGACCACACAATATGACCATCCAAGGTATGTAAAGCATGTTTTAGGCCGTATTTACGTGTTTTTCACCCGATATGGGTATTAGGTCCGGGGGGGGGGGGGGGGTCTCCCAAGGGATTGGTACACAACCTGCTTGTGCAGTTTTTCACCCCGGACAGCTCAAAAATCGAAGTTTCCGAAACTTGTTTTTTTGATATTGTGACCACACAATATGACCATCCAAGGTATGTAAAGCATGTTTTAGGCCGTATTTACGTGTTTTTCACCCGATTTGGGAATCAGGTCCGGGGGGGGGGGGGGGGGGCTCCCAAGGGATTGGTACACAACCTGCTTATGCAGTTTTTCAACCCGGGCAGCTCAAAAATCGAAGTTTTCGAAACTTGTTTTTTTGATATCATGATCACCTAAAATGACCATCCAAGGTATGTAAAGCATGTTTTAGGCCGTATTTACATGTTTTTCACCCTATTTGGGTATTGGGTTAGGGGGGGGGGGGTCTCCCAAGGGATTGGTACACAACCTGCTTATGCAGTTTTTCACCCCGGACAGCTCAAAAATCGAAGTTTTCGAAACTTGTTTTTTTGATATTGTCATCACCCAAAATGACCATTCAAGCAATGTAAAGCATGTTTTAGGCTGTATTTACGTGTTTGTAACCTTATTTGGGTATTGGGTCGGGGGGGGGGGTCTCCTAGGGGATTGGTACACAACCTGCTTGTGCAGTTTTTCACCGTGGAGAGCTCAAAAATCGAAGTTTTCGAAACTTGTTTTTTTGATACCGTGATCACCTAAAATGACCATCCAAGGTATGTAAAGCATGTTTTAGGCCGTATTTATGTAGTTTCCACCCTATTTTGGGTACCTGTTGCTCGGTGTAGATTCTCTGCGAGGTGGACTTGCCGAAGGCAATAGAATTTTCGAAACATATTTTTTTGATATTGTGACCACCCAAAATGACCATCCAAGCTATGGAAAGCATGTTTTAGGCCGTATTTACGTGTTTTTCACCCTATTTGGGTATCAGGTCGGGGGGGGGGGTCTCCCAAGGGACGGGTGCACAACCTGCTTATGCAGTTTTTCACCCCGGACAGCTCAAAAATGGAAGTTTTTGAAACTTGTTTTTGTGATATTGTGATCACCTAAAATGACCATCCAAGGTATGTAAAGCATGTTTTAGGCCGTATTTACGTGTTTTTCACCCGATTTGGGTATTAGGTCCAAGGGGGGGGGGGGGGCTCCCAAGGGATTGGTACACAACCTGCTGATGCAGTTTGTCACCCTGGGCAGCTCAAAAATCGAAGTTTTTGAAACTTGTTTTTTTGATGCCGTGATCACCTAAAATGACCATCCAAGGTATGTAAAGCATGTTTTAGCCGGTATTTATGTAGTTTCCACCCTATTTTGGGTGTGTGTTGCTCGCGGTAGATTCTCTGCGAGGTGGACTTGCCGAAGGCAATAGAATTTTGAATTTGATGTCCAAAACAAAGTATGGGAAAAATTCCGCCACAATCGTTAAAAGTGATGGGGAAAATTGCGCCAGAATTGGGCGTACTAAATCCCCCCCCCCCTGTATCCAAACCGCACAGGACCTGCCCATGACCCCGTAATGACCCCCCATGACCCCCTGATGACCCCCAATCACTCCCCAATCACCCCCATTTCACATCCCAATTACCCCCCATGAACCCCCGATGTCCCCCCAATGACCTCACAGGAGGCTTATCCCGGAGGGCTGGGGGCTCTTGGACCCAGGGGGACTTCGACCCGAGGGGGCTATCCCTTGGCTTCCGAAAATTTTGTTTGGGGGGGTGGGGGGCCCTTGGAGCCCCTTTTCCAACCCCCCCCCTCTTTGGAGGGGGCTCCAAGGGCCGGCTGTCTTTTTTCCATATTTTTCATGAATATTTCAAATCTCCTACCCCCCCCCCCAGTAAAAGGCCCCTATGCAACAAGAGCAAGACACCAAAGGCAAGTGTTTCCAGTGACGAACATCGAGCCTCACAGAATCACAATGTTCCGGGGAATTGTTCTGGCACGTTCCGGCATTTCCGGCGCCCGGAACGGGGGGGGGGGGCGTGCCTTGTGAACATGCACTGCCCCCCCTCGCCCCCCCTTTGAAATCGTTCGAGGCAAGATTTCAGGCATTTGAATTGAGGAAATAAGCGTGTGGCCCTTGGTGCCCCGTTCCGCCACCCCCCCCCCCGAAATTTGCGGGGGCTCCCAGGGCCCCCCGCCCCCCCCCCGAAGTAAAATTTTCACCAGCCCTTGAGAGCCCCTCACTCGAAGCACAACGTTGCAGTGACACCTGTTGCACAGCTGCCCCATCGGGCTCACTCTGACAACCCTCGGGCTGTTGCTGGCCAGCAGCTGCCGGTGCATTGTGATGTACCGCTTGAACAGGGACCGCGCGCCCGGGTGCTGGTCCCAGTACCCGGGGCTGTCCAAGACCGTGTCATTGGCCTCGGGGTACTTCATGTACGACTGCAACAGAGCATTGACCCGCACCGGCCCTGCCTTGACGGGAGGGGCGGGGGCGGGGGCGGGGGCACGCGCAGGCGCTTGATCGGGGGCAGGGCCCGTGGGCTCCTGACGAGGGTCCGAAACGCCCGATACGACACCGGCGGAGTCTGGCGCGACATCCGGTGGCCTTCCCTTCGGCGGTGCCGCACCCGCATCGCGCGGGGGGTTCGCGACCAGCGCCCCGCCGTGCGCCATTGGCTCTGGCACGGGGTGTGGCCGCGCGACCGTTGCGACGTCGCCCCTGAGCCGCGGTGGTGGTGGTGGTGGTGGTGGTGGCACTGCCTCGCGGTGCACTGCAGGCGGCCCTGCAGGTGGCATGGCATGGGCCACTCTGGGGGGCAGCGACGCGACCGGCGCTGGAGCGTGGTCCGGCTCGCGCTTGGGCTGTGCCAGGCGCTCGAGCTTGACCAAACTGATGAGAAACAGCACCACCGCCAGCCCCACAACGCGGGACAGGAAGCTGGCTTTCCTCATGACATGGCGCTGTGAGGGACACAAGACGAATCACCAGGAACGCGTTGGAAGGGGAGGAGGCCCACGCCCCCCCTTTTCCTTCCGTGGGCCGCCAGTGGCCCAGCCGCTATTTCCCCCCTCCCCCTCCCCAACTGCCCCGCTCTGTGGGATGCAAAATCGTGTGGTCCTGCCCCTAGAAAAGCTCTGGGTGGATGGCAGCAACAAAGGAAGACAAAAAAGTCATCAGTGACATGTCATGGGTGTCTTTTCACTATCACAGAGAGAACAGGTGCTAATTTTGTCTGTAGATTTTTCACTGGTAGCATAACGCTACCGCACTCAAGGGGCATATATACCCCTATCATCCGAGAGGTCTCCAAAGAGCAAGGCGGTTCTGCAAAGCAGAGAGGAGTACGTGTCTGCATCACAATTGGGGGGGGGGGGGGTTGGTACGTGCGAAATTTGGAATGGCAGAATTTGGTGCACAGAAAAGTTGGCACCAATTGTCAAATACCACTGAGAAATTTGGTGCACAACCTTGTGCCCGCACAATTTGCTCTACAGGGACGCTTTGGCAGGCTCCAAGCCCCCCCAAAATAGCAGCAACCATCCGGAACCCTCCAGGAAATAGCCGTAACGAACCAGAGGCCCATAGGAAATGAAAACCACCGTTCACAGTCTAAGCTTGTTGTGCCACAACCTGGGAAGTGAATGTGGATGTCAAGACCGCTAACACTGACACCTGGAAAACTGGCTACAGACCTGAAAATGCCGTGGCATAATTTGGCACACTTTTTTGTTGTTCCAAATTTTGCCCTTCCAATTTTTGCCTGTTCAGCCCCCCCTCCCCCCCCCCCGCCCCTGGTATTTGCAAACTGTGTTGGGGGAACCCTTCAACCACCACCAAACATCCTTTCTATAACCCCCTTCGTCAACTCTTATCACATGGATGCCATCACTAGAACTAAATTGACTTTGCAACCCCAAACACAGGTAGCTTGTGGAAAAGGCCCAAAACTGGGGTTCCAGTAGTTGCCGATGCCCCCCCCTTCTTCAGACAGGCTTGGAGGGCCCCCCTCCACGGGTTTGCAATGGACCGGCAGCTATGTCTGCACCACCTTTTTTTTTTTTGCCATTGCATGGTTCCCACAGTGAGGAGCAATGAAATTGACCTCTGGTGTGTTTCTTAACCAGAGGAACGGAAAATTCTTCCGGAAGAAAAACAGTAAGGGGCTGTTTTTCCTCCAACTTACTGCATCACCCCCCTCAGTAGTGGGTGGAAAAAGGACCTGGTGGGAAATCTTGATGCCGCCCTCCCGCCCCCCTCCAACTCAGACTCTGCACAGTGCCTTGTCAGGTTCAACAATCAACTCACAATCTTCAAGCTTGGAAGTGAGGTGCAGTGCCAAAGAGGTGCAACAAAGGGCTGCCCAGCTAATTGGAAATCTGTGCTTCGTCGATGGGACTGTGCTGACATTGACGGTGATTCAGCCATACATTGAAGGGGCGATGCACAACGGCAAGAAAGAGAGACATTCGTTCGCACCCCCAGTTTGGTTAACACCTGAACCTCTCGACCATGTACCCCACTGTCCATGAGTGTTAACAAAAAGTGGGGTGAAAGGCTGGAAAGTGCAATGGCAGGTGGATCAGCCCCGAAATCGCTCAGTTCCTGAGTACACATGGCGCAACACGTTAGGGGGCACAATGGTGACTGCGCCGCAACCCCCAGTTTTATGCCCCGCCTCCACGTGCTCTCATCCCAGTGCATCCTTTTGGGGGCCAAAGACAGTCTCCTACTTGCATTACCTTTCAGTACGCACCGTTCAGCCTCCCGAACCAATGTGCTTGGGTATGTGTAAGCCATGGGCAGGAGACGTTTACAATCCGATACCACTTCCCCGAAAGACTCGACCTGACCCAACCGCCCAATCAGACAACGGGTGGGAGGCTACCAAATATTTACAGAAGGGCGCGACGAGGGGCAGCATTCCTGCTTCAAAGAAGCGGGAATGAGATCAATCTGCAGGAGCTGTGGTCAGTCATCGAGCCACCAATTAGGGTCAGGATTTGGGTCACGGTCACGCTTAGGCTGGGGTTAGGGCAGCTGATTGTCAAACCATCATCTAACTGGAGCCCTCATGCGGGCTATTTCCTTCGGACTTTGGACTGGATCTGAGTTCATCTGACCCGCCATTGTGTGCCAAGATAAGAGTGGGCCTTTGTCCCATTCCACATCGATCATGGGAAATGACAGCTTCAAAATGTGCTGGGGAGTAGCGCCAGTGCAGCGCTGGTAGGCGGGACCAACGGGATATGAAAGCGTGAAATGGCGAAAATGGCAGTTACCCTTGCACTCCATTGGGATCTCAGAGTATTTCTCGTATTTCGCGGCCTTTTACGTTACTGTACGATCGTCGTTCCCTCTTTCGGCGCTGTCCACGTCCATTGCTCCTCTTCAGCGGTCGTCGCAAATGCATCGCCACAGAGAGCAGAAAATTCATGGTTTCAAAATACTGGCGGATGGACGGGGACCAGATAGGACCTGGCACAGATTGGGCGCGGAGCCGTAGTTTCGGGGCTAACCCAGCAGACACCGAGGAACTCCTCGAAAATGGAAGGTTCTGGTTTGGAAAGTGGGGGTTGCACAAGATGCGTGTGGCTGCGCAGCTGCACCTGCGCCGACGAGACACGACTTGAAACGTCGAAAACCATCCAATGACAAAGGTACGTAGGCCAAGTGGCCTGTCATATGTCCTGTTAAACGTGTGGAACCACAGAGAGATATCTCACTCTCTTGATATACTGCGAAGTGGATATGGGCAGTAGCAGCGCTGCCTGTAAGCCGAGCATGCGACAATGCTCAGAGCGGTCTTCCACTCACACCCATATCCCGAAACGGAAAGGTTCGGGTGGGCAACGCTCCATTACTGCAGGCACCCATGGGGAGCACTTAGGTTCAGACCCTGGCACCAACCACCCCCCCCTACCTTTTTTGGCCCTGTGGGGAGGTGAGGGGTGGTGCTGGAGGGGTCTTTGGGGGGCGGGGGGGCGCCGGGCTGGGGCACCCCAAAACATATACCTCAAAATGATCCCCTCGTCGCACTGATCGTTTTGAACACACATAGTTTTCTGAAAAGAAACTTTCACCCCTTGGGACGTCTGGTCCCAGCAGCCAGCGTTGGGAGGCTGGATTGGGGGGGGGGGGTCAGGGGTGAGAAAAATTTTCATGTTTCGCATACATATTTGGATTTCCCAGAAAATTCTGAGCATTTTGAGTATACACATAAGGGGCAAAAACGAAATCCCCCCCCCACCGAGGCCTTGTGCCAACCCCCCCCCCCCCCCCCCGACCTTATGCTACAAAAAATTCCGCACATTTGGGGCCGAATGTGGTCTGAACCACATCAACACTCCTGCGGGGGTGGAGGGGTGGAGGAGGGGGGGGGTGGGGGGGGCTTGTCAGGTCTGACTCCGGGTGCCCCCCATGCACGCACCTTTCAGCTCTAATGGAATGGCACTTGCCGTAAGGCACCCCCTCCTTGGGCCTGCCCTCGTTTTCGTGTTGTGGTCGCCTTTCTTCGTTGTAACGTCGTTGTAACTCTTTCATTCGGAGCATCTTCAAGCTCATTTGGATAACCCCATCATCCCCGTTCGCTTCTTCATCGCATCCACCTCCTCGAAATGGCGCCTGGGAGAGGCCTGGCTGAACCAACTAGCCAGCGCCATGGGTCCGAATCATCTCGATTCCAGAAGGATTGGGGTGCGTTTTGCCATGAGGTCGGCTTTTTCGTGCTGCTGCAAAGCCAGCCTTTGAAAACCACAGTTTGCAGCTGAGGCACTGCGCTGCCCGGAGTGCCTGTGATCTGCGGTGAGCTCACAATCCCATGGACCAGGGACGTCGTAAAATTCATACATCACCCAGCCCACCCTCAGCATCGATTCAGGTCTATCCAGATTACACGGTACCAAGAAACCTGCATCACTTTGTGGTGCATTGAGATGCACACACTGCCGTTGGGGCTTCCCTGATCCCAATACACGGGCAGCAATTCATGCATTGGACCCCGTGGCCGTCACATCAAGAAGTAGGAACTCCACGCCGCGCCCACCTCCCTCCCTCTTGTCTCTCTTTCCCAGCGCACTGCGGGGCGTCCAGACTCCCGTCCATGAAACCAGCAAAGCAAAGGAAATAATTCTGACAAGTTATCCACCAGATCGTAAGCGATGGTTGACGAGCGTGGGTGGGCAACAATGAACCAGTTGAGAGCGGAGGTGCAAACGATGTTGATATCGGTATACGCCCAGATGCATCTGCTGCTTGTAACGGTTTTGGGAACAGCACTTGCAGAGCCACTCCCCTCCTGACATCAAATGTTCCTCCTGCTCAGGGCTGCAGGAGAGGGCTAGAAAGGGGAGTCAGTAGAGTCCTGAGCGCAGGGGTTGAAAGCGGCGGGACAGGACGACGAGTTGCCCAGGCGGCGGAGGGTCTCGTAAGTTGACGTCACGGCAGTGAACACCGCGATCACAATCAGCAGCACTGCAACGCTCTTGCGCCAGTTCCAAGGTCTGTAAGCCCGGAGCTTGAGATACATAAGGGGAGGGAGGAGGTATGCCACTGTCATGGACACGGTGCCGGCCAAGATGGTCCATACCACATGGACTCCGGGCACTGCGCAGGCCAATGCAAGGGCACCTGAAGCAGCCAGGACAAAATGGTCAGATACCACCTCATAAACAAAAGCCCCGCCCCTGGGGTGTCGCAAAACCGGTGACATAGCCAATTACCAGCTCCAGGCTGCGTGTGAGGGCAGCCGCCTATGCACTGCACGGCTTACTCCCATCCCAAGGAGGCTTTCCGCGACTGCCAAAGCTGTGGGACTGGTGCCCTCCGACAGAGAGACCAGATTGATCACACAAGTCGGCAAGAAACAGGCCCAGAGCCAGATCTCAAAGCCCAAGGCTTTCTGCTCAGCCGCGCCAAGCAGGGTAACAGGGAACGGCAGTCTGTTGCAACAATGGTGTCTGACCTTCTGTCAGGTTGCTTGTCCCCGACTCCAAACATGACACGACGCAGATCCAGAAATCACAAATGCAGCCATAAATTGCTCAAAGGAGGGAGGCGTTCTAAGGGACCTGGGCCTACGTGCACGTTTACACAGTTCCACTGGCTTGGCAAATTGTTCCTAGGCAGCCATCTACGACTGTTTTGGCGGTTGCCACTCCCCTGCACTCTTTTGAGCAGTGGTACAAGGTACGTTTTTTCTCTTCCCCTCTCACCCCAGCTGGCACTACGCAACCTGAACGTGGTGCGAAATTCCAGCCAGCTTTCACTCACTGTAGAAAAAGACCCTAGAAACAGCCACCTTTATGGCGCTGGGCCAACTGTGGTTCCAGGAAATGAAGAGCTGGCCAAGATCAGCTTTTCTGTTCTGGTGAAATGCCTTGAAATAGCCCATTTAGAGTAGCTGGCGAAGTTCAGGCTGGCGTGCCCTGTATGATCCCCTCACGTGGTACATGGAGAAATTGGACCAAATTTGGGCCGCCCTTGAAAACAGTTTTTTGCCCCCCTGGAGTCCAACTCCCCGCCGGCGCTAGCAGGCCTCACATGCACCCAATCCCAGGACTCAGTGATTTCATAAACGTAGCCGAAATTTCGTCCAGCTGTATTCCCCTTCTTATTATGAGGCACTGCCCTTTGAAATTGCCCTTACTACATTGCAAGGAGAAGAGATAGTTGGGCCAGCTTTTGTGTTTTGTGTGCATCAGCAATGCCCTTGAAACAATGCATGCTGACAAAATGGTTGAAATTCTATTGCCTTCGGCAAAGCACCTCAGAGAGATGGTGGTCTTTGGTGGTCATTTGTGTATGCAAGAAACACATTTGTGTCCCCAATTCCAAAATGGGTGAAAACCATGCAATGGGAAAGGGGGGGGGCTGAATACTTGACAAAACAGGTAGTGTTTGTGTTTGTGCAAGGGCACATGGGTCCGCGTCTTCTCTGACGACACAATTTATGTAGTACCCCACGACACTTCATCTGTACACTGGTACACGGCCTCCCTAATGGACATTCATCCTTCCACGACAGCTCTGCCTGACCATTATTCGTGTCTGCTTGCTCCTGCTTCTGCTCCTCCACCAAATTCTTCTGCAGCCTTCACCCCCTGTCCGCGTTCCGCTGTCCTGCTCTTGTATCCCCACAACTGCCAGGTTCAGCCACAGATGGTGGGTTAGTGGATCCTGCCTGCCCCTTGGCAACTCTGCAGATAGGACAACCTTCAGACTGACCATGGACTAGGCAACCGCATGGCATAAATGAGACGTTCCCTGGAGATGCAGCTCCAGAACAGCTCACCACAACCTTGGGCACGTCTGGGACCCAAAAGTTCAGTGGAGGGCCAGGGGTACGTCCCCAATCATATCATAATGCAGTACTCACAGTCACACATTTTCGCAACCAAAGATTATAAATTGGCAATGCCAGCCTGAAATGGTCTGCATTCCGTGCCAAATGCTTAGGGGGGTACCCATGCGCCACTGCCAGAAAAAATCTACTTCCCTGGACAGCGGCTCAGTCAGCACAAGAAGGAGATGCCCATTACCAATCCAATCACTTTCAAACGAGGCCGCGGCAGGGCCCTATCCGAACCGGATTCAGCAGAACTAGACTCGCGGGCAAACAATGCACCTCGCCGCCGCGCTGCTGTCACAAAGTCCACGGCGTTGCCAGAACTCAAAAAACAGTGTGAAACAAAATTTTGGTTGCTGTGTGGTGAAGGAGGGTGACGTATATCGAGGGTCAAAGGGGACGGTGAAGCCCATGTGCACGTTCCAGAAACGACAACATACCACCAACAATCAAGAGGGTCTTCAGCACGTGTATTGCCATCGCCATCGGGGAGGGATCGGCCTGTATGTCGACGTCCAGGCCCGCCACGCCATCAATCATTGGGAAGTCGTCCGGATGTAGGGGCGAGGCTGTGCAAATCTCCAGAACGGCGTTCAGACAGCTGCGGCACGGCAGCACTATCAGGGGCAGATTGGCCACTAATACAAATACCTGGAGTGGCGTGGTGTGGTGTGGTGTGGTGTGGTGTGGTGTGGTGTGGTGTGGTGTGGTGTGGTGTGGTGTGGTGTGGTGTGGTGTGGTGTGGTGTGGTGTGGTGTGGTGTGGTGTGGTGCGGTGTGGTGTGGTGTGGTGTGGTGTGGTGTGGTGTGGTGTGGTGTGGTGTGGTGTGGTGTGGTGTGGTGTGGTATTTTGTGGTGTGGTGTGGTGTGGTATCGTGTGATGTGGTGTGGTATCGTATGGTGTGCTGTGGTGTGTGGCTTGTTCCCCTGTGTGTCGCTTCACGGCTGTGTGGGTGCGCATGCATATGCGTGCGCGCGTGTGTGGACGCGCACTATCCAGAAGATGCTGCGACAGAATACTCGTTGCGACCACCCCACGGCTCGGTGCTGCAGACGTACGTACCCGCAACCACAATCTGACCGGGTGCAGAAAATTGCTTTGTGACAATCTGCCGTTGAGCGAGCAGCACTACCAACTGAAACCCAGCTGCATGAACAGCAAATGTAAATTTTTTCCATTCCTAAATTCATTATGGACCTGTCCCCACACATACACACACACACACACACACACTCACGCACACACGCACGGGGGGAGGGGGGGCAGAGAGAGAGAGAGAGAGAGAGAGAGAGAGAGAGAGAGAGCAGCACAGACAAGCACCAGCGCAAAATCACACCCACGTGCACGCACGCACGAATGCAGAAGTGCACCAGTGTGCCAACAAGGGGGTAGAATACCGCGGGGCACGGAGGAATGAACACACCAGCATGATCCGTCCCACGTTAATCAGCCAATCCGTGTGGCAGAAATTCTGCAGGATGTCATCGCATGCCATTTCATGGGCATACACGTACCCGAATACAGCGATCACTATGTAAAGGGCCATGCTCCCGGCCATCGTCATATGCACCACACGCTTGATGCGGTCTTGCGTTGGCTCAGTGAGCTCGCGATGGGCCGCCAGGACATTAAAATGGCAGACATAGCCTCCGGAGAGCATGCCAAAGGTATAGAGAAAATCCTCAAAACTATCTGGCCACAGCCTGAAGCAACAAAGCACGAGCCGCCATACCCCGGTCACGGAAAACGACGGTCAGACGAGGAGGATCCAGTGCTTCGACAAGGGCCGCCCTCATGCAACGCACACTCAAGCCGTTCTTGGGGGGTTTGAACCCCATTACAGCAACATTCGCTGGAAACCAGATCGAAACAAATAGAAGTGGGTAGCAGTCTCAAGCACAATATTGATTGAAGCAGCTCCTCACAGGCATGAATTCGCCCACAGGGAGTGCTCTTTGTGCATCGCTTGTCCTCCTCCTCCATGCGGTGAGGCTATCTTTGTCGTTAAACCGAAAAAAAGGAATGGCGTCAATTGCGTCTTCGCTTTCTGTGCGGGGCGGCGGCTGGCCCAAGCAGCCAAGGCACGCAGCCAACAGGCGCTGGGACATGATCGTCTTCAAGACGATGACCCTAGAGCAGACGGGGAGCAATAACCCACCCCTCTTTGATGTGCGCCACAGGCGCAAGCAAAAATTCTCCCAGCCACTGAAAACGTCCCACAAACGTAGGCTTTCAGCTGACTTAGAGTGCAGGGGGGAGGGTGCAGGAGAGAGGAGAGGGATCCAGCAGAGGGGAGGGAGGGGTCCGGGGCGAGCCCCCCCTCCGGGAGAAAATGGACGCAAATCAGTGACCAGCTCCTCTTCTCGCTACCACTGGCTCAAACACAATTTGCAGACATTGTGCATATCCATGTTACCCGTGTACTGTCTATCGACACCGTGCGTACCCGTGTACAACATGCACATGCACGACAGATACTGTGCACACGTTGTAGACCCGAGGGTCCAATGCTTCACAAGGGGACGGAGCGCCCTCTTCCCACAAAAGTATCAAGCTACTTCGATTACCTGTGGACAGTTCGCAGACACTGAGCACAGTGCCTGCACTGTGCCCAGTTTGCAGGCATTGTGCACACACACGTTTACAAGTGTTTCGTCTGCAGACCCCGTGCAAGTTGTACAAGGTGCGAATGTTGTAGACACTGTGCACACGCCGTAGACGCAAGGTGCCACCGCGGAGGAGCTGCGCCCCCCTTCCCCAAAAAAATGTGAAGCTACTTCGCTTGCCCATGCGCACCTTGTGCTCACTGTGCGCACATTTAGACACGGTGCACAGCCTGCAGACACTATGCCCTGCTTCTTGGTTGGCGTGCCTCTCAACCGTGAACAGACATGCGAACGCGCGTGTTAACGGTTATGACGAGCGACAACACTTACCTTCCCCCCCCCCATGCCCATCCCCCCCCCAAGGGACGACGGTTCCCCCCCCCAGGGGGGGAACCGTACACCACTCCCGACCAGCCAATTCTAGTATAACCCAACCAAAAATTTTCTTCAGCGCCTTCGGCGCCTGTGATTTCCTATTGATTTCTTATTGTTCATGGGCCAAGTGACGGTTCCCCCCTTGGGGAGGGGGATGGACACGGGGGGGGGGGATGGACACGGGGGGGGGGGGGGGAGGTAATGCGCACGTGACCATGCCGAAGCGACTGTCCTCAAATGGGCAAACGCGGGCAAGAGGAGTGGGGCAAAAGTGAAACGAAGAGGCCGAAGGGTTTGGAACACCATCAAAAAAACTTGCATGGTGCACGATAATGTCCCCACGGTTTCCGCACTGTTCCCCATTTTTCGCAACAAATACATTTTGTCGATCCCATTTTCCCACTGGCGACAATGTTCCAGAGGATGTCGCTGGTCTGTGCCCATCTCGATAACGCAGATAAAACCATTACCAGCGCCTGTGGTGCATACCGAAGAGCGCCCAAAGATGGCGGTGCATGAGACATGCGCGGAGCCGCTCTGATGATCAGAATCAACGCCAAGAACAATACTGCCAGCAGACTGCAAAAGCAGGTAAATCTCAGACTGTGCAATTTGGTGG
Organism: Eutreptiella sp. 'Long Island Sound 2002'; assembly: GCA_964036045.1. Classification (NCBI taxonomy): domain Eukaryota; phylum Euglenozoa; class Euglenophyceae; order Eutreptiales; family Eutreptiaceae; genus Eutreptiella; species Eutreptiella sp. 'Long Island Sound 2002'. Next base: position 44,620,367 of record OZ038390.1, read on the forward strand.
CAAACGCCGGAGGGAGCACCAATAGCGCCACTCCTCCCTGGGCCCACCAAACCGCATGTGGCGCGGTCACCTGCGGTGAGGAAATGCCGGGCATGGCGAGTGGTGCACGCTTCCACACGATCGGTAGCGCTTTGGGGCAGTCCTCCGGGGGGCGAGCGGAAGGGCCAGGCGTGGAAATGCATGGCATCTTTACTGCTTCTTTTTTCTGTCTGGCTGCTCTTCAACTGTGTCAGCATTGCTGGCAGTGACGGTGGCAGTGTCAGCGTCAGACGCAGTATTAGTGACGCTGGCAATGGCGTTACAACCGACAGTGCCAGTGACAGACAGTGAAAGGTGGGGGCCTCTTGGGGGGGACCAGGAGGAACAGCCTCGGCATTTACCTCATGACGATTCGTTCGATTCGTTCCCCCGTCAGGCAATCCCATCATCCGATATTTGCCGTGGCCACGCACATCTGAACGTGCATTGTGAGTTGCGTCTGGGGGTCTCCCGCGGCACATATGTGTCACAGACATGGCCCGATGTTCTTTGTGGCGTCACCGCCCTGACCGCTCTCCTGATCGCGTCGGGGCACCCTCCTTCGCGAGACACACTGGGCAAAAAAGACGCCTGTCGCTGTCAATGCCACTGCCACTGCCACTGCCACAACGTCGGATTGTGGCCGTGTCATCCCCACGTCGAGTCCCCGTGCAGGAAAGCACACGACTGAGTCACACGGGTTCACGGTTCATGGGAGCAGCAGTGCATGTCTCGACAGTACCTGTCTGTCTATGAAGGCCTCATACGTTCGCAGGGCCATGGCCCCCGCCAGGACCAGATAGGCCACAATGATCATCCAGCACAGGAAAAAGATCATCACCAGTACCCACAGCTTCATGTGTTTCCCAAAGGCTGCACAGGCCACGTCCTCGTAGCTCACCATCCCTGTAAGACATGAGTGACTTGAATGTTTCTACCCCTGGGCCCTGAGAGACATGCAGAACGGGCCCAGGGAGAGGGGCATGACGGGCCCTGAGAGAGGGGCACGACAGGCACAGGGGGAAGTGGCATGACAGGCCCTGGGGCAGGGCCTGCTTTTCATCATTGCGTTGCGCATACCTGAGCGCCGCGAACACCGCACCAATGTATAGACTGAGAAGTCGCTCAGCACGGCCCATAGAATCAAGGCCGCCACCCCCGGGATCAGCCCACAGTGCGCGAGGGCCCAGGACAGCGACAGCACCGAGCCCCCCACCATCGTGGAGATCAGCGCAATGGTGGTGCCCATGGGGGACGAGCGCCGCGACTCGGAGTCGTGGGAAGGGACGAGCAGCTGCAGCGTCTCTGTCATGAAGGTGTCCAGCTGGGGCCCACTTTCTGCAGTTTGGCTCCCGCCCTCTGCCTCTGCTGGCTCCATGGAATGACAAAGAGGGGCTAACAGGAAGCGAGCAGCAGCAGCAGCAGCAGCCGCAGCAGCAGCAGCAGCAGGTACAGCGGTGGCCAGCACAGGACTGCAGTATTGTTGCCCCGTGTTTGGGCGAGCTTTGCTTGGGTCACTTCGGCTTGTCAGGCGACACCCTGGTCCCACAACCAGGGATGTATTACAAGAGAGGAGGGCAAACGTGTGTGCACGAAAAATGGCCCGACAAGATTTTCCCAATGGTAAATGGTCACTTTGGTCGGGGGGGGAGGGGTCCTGGGGGGGGTAACCCCCCATCCCCCTACGGCCATTCTGACACTTCCCTGCCCACAGTTCACCCACCAACCACCCCCATGTCGAGGATGAGTCTGGGAGTTGGGGTCCCCTGACTGGGTAGTCGGGCTGTTTGGGGCACACCTCGCTGTGCAGTCCTGACTCCTGGTTAGGGTTAGGACTCCTAGGTTAGTGAGTCAGGACTCCTGAGTGGGGTCCACGTGGGTTTCATTCTGCCTGACTTTGCCTCTCCGCAAAGTCAGAAAATTGGTCGGGGGGGGGGGGGGCGTTCCCACAGTCTCACCACTTGGCGCCCGGTTGGATGGCGGTGACCAGTGGTCCGGGTCCACTGGCCACCACCGTCCAACCGGGTGTCGAGTGGTAAAACCATGGGTTCTATATGGTCAGCCCCATCCGACGAAAGATTGAGGGCAATGAGGCGGGGGGTATTTTTTGGCCCTCCCACCCCTTCAGCTCGGGGTTAATCCGTCACCAGCATTGGACGGGCCGAAATCAAAAGGAAATTGGGGAGTTTTGTCTCCTAATCATGACATTGTGGGCAATCCCCGCATGCCGCACACCGGGCGCCAGCCACAGGATTTCGGACAGAATACCCCTCCCTGGCCCACACAGCCAGCCTCCAAGAAACCAGTGAACGGAGGCATCATCTGCACATCCCGTACTGTACCCCCACATTTGTAAATGGGGTGCCAGCTTCACCGATGATCCTAGTAAAACAAAATCTCAGCACCAGGGCAGGAGGAGTTTGCAAACAGTCTGAGGGTGTTCTGAGGGACATGCGAAGGCATGCGGACCCTAGATACCGCTGGAACACATACCCGGTCATAACAACCCTCCTATTTGCATCATGCACCTGTCTCCTTAGATCCCCCCTTCTTACAATTTCGACAGAGGAGACCGGATGGGGACAAAATCAGAAGTGGCTGCACAAATCCTGCTTTCTTGGGGGCCAGGGAAAATGCCCAGAAAAAAACTGAGCATTTTGAGCATAAACACATGGGGTGACCTGTTTTACCAGCCCCTTCAAATGGGGCACCAAAGTTTTCCGGCCCCTGCGGCGCCAGCCAATTTCTCCATATTGGCTTGTACTATGGCCGGGACCTTTTAAACATTGTGGCCCCCTAGAGGAGGGGGGGGGGGGGGGCAGGGACTGCACCTGAGCGCCCCCCCTGAGGGGTGCGTTCATCCTCCAATTCCTCTGTCTCGAATTTCGAAAGGTCCTGACACCTGACAGCACGGGCTGCGCGTGCCTTCGCATGGGCAAAGGGGATGGGCGTAACGACATTCTACTGACACCTCCGCACCACATGACACAAAACACACACTACACGACACACAACACATAACACACAACACACAATACACGACACACAACACACTTGTCCCGATACAAAACACATACGCAATCCCATGGGCTAATGGTCTGAAGCGACTTTTTGCTGTCTGCCCTCCATGCCGCCCTCGCCCAGGACTGTTCCAGCCTACCTCCTGCGTCCCTTTGAAGAGATCCACACCACGACAGCAACGGCACAAAGAAGGCGATTTTGAAAACTGCCACGGCAATGTACAGATGCCAAGGATACTCCATTAAATCACAAAGGCCAAATATGCTCATGGGACACTCGGGTTTAAGCGCGTAGATCGTGCCCAGTCACGATGTACAATGAGGGCTGACATGGGCCCCATTGATGGACCATGATGTCTCGCCGGCTTACGTTGCAGATTAGAAACCACGTGACGCGGAAACTGCGTAACATTCTGTGGCCACTGGGGCGGATATGCAATGAAGGGCTCAGCCAGGGTGCAGGTAACGCAGCACAACCGAGGCTTAGCACAGGGCTGTTCTTCATGGAACGAATCACTGAACGGGGGGGAAATAGCCTCGTTGAAGCGTCAGCAGACCAACAATCACCAACGTCTGTCGGTCACTTGCGCGATGCTGTCGGTCACTGCCGGAAAACCGGCAACGGCCGTTGCTGAAGCGTCAACCGACGGCAAAAAATTTAATATACACAACGAAAAATGTCATTCCTGAAGGATAGCCGCGACTTGAAAGCGAGGCAGACTGACAACGAACAAGATCTAGGAACGTTTGAAATCGCCGAATCAGCTGCACGTTGCTGCGTCTTTGACAAATCCCAAGGATCCGCGTCTTGAATCCCGGGATATCACGATCAAAAAATTGGGGGACTACCGGCCTCAACAAGAGGCAGGCACGTCATAAACTGTATGGCATATCTTGGAAGGGCCGAGAGCCCAGCCCAAACAAGACATGGTCGTTGCGCCCGGTCATGGGCATCCGTAGCCCTTCAAGGTGTGGGGGCGGCAAGCGCCGGATTTCGGCGGCATACACTTAGGTCTGTGGTTTCGGGGGTGTGTTGCATTGTGGAACCCGACTCTATCAACACACGTCGGGTCCCAAAAATTGTGACGCGCGGACGTGGCCACCAATCGCCCGCACATGTGATCCCAACATCTGCAGGTGACGGCTGGGTACACTTCTGGACGGCCGCACTGGCCTCTTCCGCCTGCCTAGACCGCTGTCACAGCGCCCTGGCGACGGGGTTACAACAGAAAACCAGGAATCTTCTTTTGCAAACCTTTTGAGGGAGTGGCTTGCTAGATCGGCAACTAGTGCTGCATCAAATGCGCGGCTCTGGCGCGCCGCGCGTGCGCGCATCTACAGTCACGGCTGACGTGCCAGGGACGCGAGCACTTGAGGGCTGACTGGTGAATCAACACCACCACAAAAGGCTGCCAGGCCCCTGTCAGGTAAATGTGTTGGGCTCAATCATCGGCATTGGGGTCATGCCAGCCTACGGCACTCCTCGTTGCCGCCGCGGCGCGTATAGTGTCATCTGCGGCAGGATGGTCAATCGCGAGACACACAGCCGGCCAAATACGGCTGCAATATATCTGTACTTCGAGAACGGCTGCACTGTGGCCTTCCCGTTGCTTTGCTGATTTTCCACTGGGAGGGGAGTTCTTAGGAACCCAAGAAATACGCCGTTCAGTTGTAGTCTCTCCCCCTCTGTCAGTGTTTCTTCGGCAGCTGCGTGGCAGAGCACAGTCCCCGCACTGTCTGGCACGTTTTACACTTGGAGGCATCCATGGCACTCGACAAACCCAAACACAAATCAGTCCGCTGAGACATGCAGACGAGGAGAGAAAGGACACACAACCCCCTCTTGATGGCGTTTTGGGACGTCTGAGGCAAGCGAAACAGCCCCTGTGCAATCACAATCAACGGCCCATTATTCGGACGCAGGTGAGCAAAAAGAGGAATGAAAATCCACGCACGCACGCGTGCACGCAACGAATTTTGAACGTGAAAGGGCGCGCGAGTGACACACACACACACACACACACACAATGTACAATGCACATGCAGAAGCGGTGTGCACGAGTCCGACACCACACGATAATTCTGATGCACAAACCAAAAGTGGTGTGCATCAGCCCCAGTTCTGGGGTGACAAATCCACAAAATACGTCTGGGCGCGAGATCCCCGCTCACGTGCCGTCTTGCAAGCGTGTGCTCACCATATCACAAAGTCGCATCCCGTGCGGAAGGAGCCACCCATAGACCGACCCAGACGCATGACCTCAGACATATGCGACACCCAGACACACGCCCTGCGACACGCAACGCGGGCTTGCGCGGTCCAGAGGCCTTGACGCAGATGTACAACGTGGCACTCGCGAACTGGGGTGGGTGACCTGTGTAACGCATCACAATGACGAGTGACCGCGGGGACGTGCCACATGCGGACAGGCCCGTGCAGCCCGCACCCCTACGCCCCTGAGCAAGGGCTCCCCCATTGGGGCCCTTGCGGTGTGGGGGAGGGGGGGGGAGCTGACCACCACTGCCACGACGGTGTTTAGGCCTCGGGCGGTGTTGCCAGCTCGAGCTCGATCAGCACATCGATGCCAGCGATGTCGGTGGGGCCCCTGTGCACCCGGGAGACGGTCAGCCAAGAGTAGCACTGCAGAACGACCTCCTCCTCGTGCGACGAAGAAATGCTGTGGATGTCGACGGCGGACGCCGCCAGCCCTTCGGGGACGTTGATGCACAGCAGGTGTCGGCCCGTCGCGTCGCTGGAGTCCACTGGATGGCGCGAGAACGGGGGTGAAGGGCGGAGACGGAGGATATGAGCAACCGGCGTGACGGACTGAAAACAGTCGGGGAATGGAATGGCAGGCTGCCGCCGCTGTGGCAGGCCTACTTGGGGAGCGTGAATGCCGGGGGGAAACACCGCGCCGCACACCACCGCAGCCCCTCGTTGTTTCCAATTTTCTTCTCCCCCCCACCCACCGCCGCCAAAAAAGCAACAAGACGCGATATCACGCACGCCGCTTTCGTCCCCATTAAGAGGGGGCCGCTCGATTTGATGGCGTCTGGAGCGGGCAGAGCATGCAGGACGTTAAGGCGAACATCGGGGGAACTCGCGCCTGTCACTGTGCACTGTACGGCAGGGCATGCGGGTACGTCATGTCCGACAGCGACGATTGGTGCAAAGAATCGCATTGCACGTGGCGGATGCAATGCAGTGTGGTGGGTGCAGCGGCACTTTGAGGAAATACCTTAGTGCCGCCTTTAGGTGACCACCACTGTAATGCATGTAATTAATGATGTTACGTCACTGCAGGATTTGCAGTCAATTCATAAAAAAAAAAAGGGGCGGCCCGTTTCTAGTCTCCAACGATTCTCAAAGCCGGTGCCCCTTCCAATGCATCACACGATTCATTCGCCTGATGTGTTCACTACTCAGCTTGTGATATGCGTTGCAAAAGACTGCTGACGTGCGGTGCAGCCTGCGTTGTAACCACCATCCGTTGTCCAAGCAACCGCTGTCGACCAGCGAGCGGACCCCGCTGTCCGGTTTCCCAGTTGAGGATTTCTGTCCCCGACATCTCGGGAATCGAACGCGGGTTTTCAAAACGACTGTCGGGAGGACCCCCTTCCCCAGTCCCCAAATTGGGGATTTCTGTCTCGCAGGAGACAAATTTGGAACCGGCCTCCATAAATGACGCGGCAACACCAATTGTTGTTGGCGTTGCTTACAGCCAGGCCTGCATGGTTCTCGACAGAGGGCATGGTGCCCTACTCCGAAAGACAGGGAGGAGAACATGCGAAAACCACCCAAATCCGCTTTCCGGGTACAACACAACCCTAGTTCAGGGCATCACACGACACATACAGTGCGTTGCAATTCATAACAAGGATTGCACCGCCGAAATCCGAGGTAAAAAAACAAATCAATGCCTATTGTCGTTTAAGCAAAGCCATGATGAGGCAAGGGGGGCGGCGTCCTCGATCATGTACAGCCCTTCACCTACATCCGATGTGAGGCGTCACCTTCCGCCATAAACACCCAATGCAACCACAAGCACATTGTAAAATCAGGGGAGACATATCTGACCGACATGTTCCATTTACCCAGCGCAAAAAGGGCAGCAAAGACCTGAAGGCGACGCGGAGCAGAAAACCGGCCAAGTGAACTGCTGACCTTCCACGTATTTGGCCAATTGCTGCTCCGTGAGTTTTGTGCGCCGGTACAGAGTTCCGGTGTAGTGCAGGTCTGCGGGTAATGCATTGTCCAAATCCATCAACGCCTGCAGAGCAGAGTAGGATTGACAAAAAGTAAGATTGACAAAATAGTCCTCAACCCGAGCGCCGTAGGGCAGAGAAGAGGATGAGGCAATGCACCCTGCAAAAAGGATTGTTGTGTAATCTGTTGCTGCTGAGAAAAGTGTAGGTTGCCTACTGAAAACAGCGTAAATTATGTTGTTGTTTCTTAGATGTACTTCGCAGAAGCCTTTTTTTTTAAGTCAGTCACATACCACAAAAAAAAATGACAGGAAAAAAGAACTTGTGTTTTTTCATGTCAGTTGCGTACACTTTTGTCATGTGACTCGCGCACACTTTTTTATCCAAAACAAGGGAACGGACGATGACCTCTTTTGGGGGTACAAGTATGGTGGAGTGTTTCGATTCAACGTTGATAGCTTCATCTCCCGTTCAGGTGACCATCTCTTCAGGGGTACAAATATGGTGGAGTCGCCTTGCTTTACACTCAAGTCACCCTTCATGCCACGGCTCCATTGTTTTACAGTTTTGTGGGTGAGACTGGAATGTTCTACTGCTCACAGGGGTAATCCACAAGGGCAGAGAAGGCAGCCAGTGTTGAACCCAGCACGACTACAATGCAGTTTGCAGGTCAGGGTAGACTGCATCAGGCACGGAGCATCTGGTAGGCTGACCATGATTAACAGAGCCGTCGACCAGGCGCTGACTGGAATGGATTCACTCAGAGACAATTTGTCATGCAGCCAGCTGTTGTTTCTGGCACCATGTGGCATCATCCGTCTGCGAGGCAAAAGCAAATGCCTCCACAGATGCAAATGCAACAATTTTGTGCGCTTCAGACAATGAGCCTAACAGTTGGGAGGCAGAGACCTTGATGTATGGCCCCAGGTCGGTCAAAGCCACTCCGGAATCGTTCATCAGGGCGTTGTTCACACGTTCAAATACCCAACTGTCCGTGCTGTACAGCCAAAAGCACGCCTGCACGTGGGATAGGTGGGCTGGGGCAACAGGGTAGATTAGGGGTTCCGCAGAGGCCGGTCGGCCTACACATACGGGCGGTTTTCCTTCCCACCGCCGTTGGTTACGGTCCAACCGCCGTTTACCGGTCAGATCACCCTCTGACGGCCAGGAACCCCCCCTCCGCGCATGCACTCCACAGCGCGCAGTAGTTTGCAGTAGTGCAGGATGCCCCCTCATCACAAAGACCTCCCGAACTGAAATGAGCCGCAGCCATTGGCAGCGCAACAGGACGCCCTGTCACTACATGCACTCCCCTCGCAGTGGTCCAGCACGCTTACTCACCGCATGCCGTGCCCCGGAGCGCGGCAAAAGGCAGCTGTTGGCTGTTGTGCTGCGAGACGGCCTCTCAGGTCCGCTGCTGGTAACCTGTGAGCCAGTCGCTAGCCGGCCCCGGGCTGGGGTGGGAAGTGGTCATACAGGGCAGCTCCGTCGGCTGCCCTGTGTACGACGCGAATGTGTTTTGCGCTCATGGGCATGGCATGCGTCCCTGTAGACGTAGTTTTACTTCATAGAATGCAATCGCCTGAGTCGCGCGCCAAGCGAGGCGTGCAAAAACCCCCAGAAATGGCTCCCATGCCCCGAAATACCCTCCAACCGCCATCCGCTCTTGGCAATCCTTGTTCAGAATGACGTGATCAACTGGGGGGCGGCCCTGACCATTTGATGGACTCACCTTGAAGAACAAAGCCATCCACCAAAAGGCGCTGGCTACACACAGCCACTCCTTTTTATCATCCTTTGAGTGCTTTGAGTGGTTAGATTGTGCTTCTGAGTGTGGCTGTGTGTGCCTCTATGTGCCTCTGTGTATGGCTGTGTGGCTGTTTGTGGCTGTGTCGCACAACGGAAATTGTGAGAATGCAAAACGAAGAGCAATGTAACAGTGAGGTGCACGCGCACGCAGAAGGAGGGGAGTTCTGGGATAAGAAAGGGTGTAGGCCAAGAACGGCCCAAAAAATGTTTCTTTTAGCACATTTTCTTGTCTCCACTATGCTTTGCTTGTGTGACGTTAGGCTCTCTGCCAAAACCCTGATCCCTCAACTCACCTACCAACCACCCCACAATCTCTGGGTTATGCATCGCATTGGGGCTACAAGGGGCAGGAGCAGGCCTTTGCTAGTGCGCACTCTGCACTGTCTCCTTCTCCCTGAAAATCCTCCATCTTCTCCGCCATTTGTGCGAGTAGTCGGCTGCATTTGGGCAGCTCTTCAGCTTCAGCGTATCTTAATGGCAGGGCAAAGCAAAGCAGGGCAGGGCTGTGCAGGACAGGAAACGAACACCCGTACCTGGGCCATGGGTGGGGATGGGGGCTAGGCAGCTCAGGCCGGCCCAACCACCCACCCAAGGGTGGTGGGGTTGGGGGTGCTGACTGCTGCAGTTCTGGAGGAGGGGCGTTACTCCGTCAACGATAAGGAGCACTCCTTTGACCGAATCCTCAAAATTGCCGGCCAGAAAGAAAAGATGTCTCTGTGGCATTGGGAAATTTCCCGTGCACTGCCCCCCTCGCTGCAGGCCCCAGGTCGCTCCACTGAAGGGAAGGGTGCGGTCCGACACCCCGTCCCGAAGAGACGTGCTGGCCCCACTCCGACTGACAACAAAAAGACAGAATGGCACATTTGTGCTGCAGCAGTTCACGCCTCTCAGAACAATGGATTTGGGCAGCAAAGCAAAATCGGTGCGGCATGAGGAGGGTACCTCTGGAGCCCTTTCACGATGGCGTCCATGGAGACAGTTGCGCCCGTCACAAGTTTGGTGAAACGCGTGCCGAGCTTGTCACGGGGAACGCACGCGACGGTGCGGCGGGATCCCTGTGGCAGAGTACAATTGCGAGGTGGCCCGTCAATGCAAAAGAGTTTTGCGGCCTGAAACTGCACTAGCACCGGGCGGCAAATCACTGGCAAATCACTCTGAGCTGACCACCGGCTGACTGCCCACCTCCAACCACCGTGTGCGAATGGCCACCCGAACTGCCACGAATTGGGGCCACCTTTCAACAACCCCCAACCGCCCTCAAGCAACCCCCGGTTGCTTGAGCCGCAGGACCACCTGTTGTGAGGACGGACCGGAGAACATCATGGCTGCCTTCCGGTGCACCATTTGCCGGCGAAACCGCTTCGGACTGGGCCGGTCGGCCTACACATACGGGCGGTTTTCCTTCCCACCGCCGTTGGTTACGGTCCAACCGCCGTTTACCGGTCAGATCACCCTCTGACGGCCAGGAACCCCCCCTCCGCGCATGCACTCCACAGCGCGCAGTAGTTTGCAGTAGTGCAGGATGCCCCCTCATCACAAAGACCTCCCGAACTGAAATGAGCCGCAGCCATTGACAGCGCAACAGGACGCCCTGTCACTACAGGCACTCCCCTCGCAGTGGTCCAGCACGCTTACTCACCTCATGCCATGCCCCGGAGCGCGGCAAAAGGCAGCTGTTGGCTGTTGTGCTGCGGGACGGCCTCTCAGGTCCGCTGCTGGTAACCTGTGAGCCAGTCGCTAGCCGGCCCCTGAGGATGTGCCCCCACACTGAACGCATGCTTCCCTGACTTTGTCCTTTGCCGTTTCAGGTCACGCCGGGCCCACACTCGTGCAACCTGGGGTTCATCCTCAGCAGCATTGCTTTTGCCATTTTCGGAGCGGACGGGGGAGCCCTCCGCAGGGCTGGAGGGTGCCACGAGAGTCGGTGTGACATGGCTCACGTCTATGTCGATGTGCGTCCGCAAGTTTTCGGGAATCAGCTCCAAAGCCTGCGCAAAAGCAGTCGTTCGTGAAGGTGAAGGGAAGGACAACGACAAGACCGCCAGCCACTTTCCGCGACACAGGCCGGGCCCCTGCTTCTGAAAGGCAATTCCACCCCTGCCCAAAGCCTCTGCTCCGAAGAGATGCCAACAGAGGGGCAGGGGCTTGGGACTCAGCCATAACCACACGATGCTATGCACTGTTGAAGCCACACACGGCGGAGGGCGCTTAAGGGTTGTCGGTGTCCGTTGCCTGCAATGAATGAAAAGACACTGTTTCAGGTGCGCCCACGCAATGATCGGCTCTACGGTGGCAAATTTGGAGAATGGGGCGTTCCCAGGGACCCCCTGCACAGCATTATGTCTGCTGGAGAAATTGACCGGGGCCTGGACGGGGCTGGACTCGTTTCGCCTTCGTGTCCTCGGCGCACTCCGTCCGTTGGTTGTAAGCGACTGCAGGCGGAGTTTGGAAAGCGCCCCCTGCTGTGCTCCCCCATGGGCGCACCCCCCGCTGGATTGCCTGAATATCCCCCCTTTCTGCCTACATTTGCATGAGTTTTGCTTGGGCGCCGCCGTTTCCGAAATCTCAAATTGCGCGAGGCGGGTCCAAGCTCTCTGGGGGTCTAGAGGTGGAGAGTGGCAAGCAGGAGGAGAACGAGCCTCTCGGTCACTCAGCCTAGGACCTGGTGCAGGCGGCGGCCCTCACCGTATCGGAGGAGGGGTCTGAGTTGAACAATGTGGCGGCGCAGGGAAGACGCGTTGCCCCTTTTTTCAAACCATCCGAACAGTGGGGGTCGCAATGTTGATTTGAGCGGCTTTGGCAATTCTCGCGCCAATATTTTTGGGGGTAGGAGAGGGCGTTGGGGGTTCAACACCATGACCTACACGTGACCGGGAGGGCACCAGCGTACACCATGCACCTGTCTGCAGGCCACGGTCAGAGTGCCCATGACGAGGGATACCGACTGCATCTCCTTTTCGAGCCGTGGGTCGATCATACGGTGAGCCTGCCCGGCGCGTTGGATGTAGTACTTCTCTCGCTCCACAAACTCCGGCAAAACGGAGGAGAAATAACTGTCGCAAATACCAAAGGAACATGCCGCGGGCCGTGGGGCCCTGTCTGACCCTATACTCAGCCCAGTGCACGGGGGCCAATCAGAGGTATGGGGACTCCTGCAACCGCAGCACCTCTGGATACGGGCCCAGCCCCACTCGAGCACGCCCCACTGCCATTTGCACGAAAAGTCGAGTGCTTGCAAGAGCCCACCAAAGGTCGCTGTAGCTGACTGCTTCGGCTCGAGATTTGGGCTTCTCAATAAAAACTGCAAACTTTCCTGCCCCCTGTCGTTCTGAAACCCCCTCTTGTTTGCGGGGCGGTAAGGCCCTACCCCTCACCAACCCCCCGGCGAAAAAATCCCAACAAATCAGCGGAACAAACCGGCGAACATCTGCCTGGATCTCAGTTGCAACAAACCAATTTTTTTGTAAAAAAAATCACTCCCTGGGGAAGTTCTTGCACTGTGTGCACACTGCGTGCATACTGCGCACGCAGAGGCTGGGATACTCACCCAAATAATACGGTTGGTGGTGACCGTGTTATTTCCTCGGAATCCATTTCAGAAAAATGAACAATCCAAAAATATTTGACTATTTATGGAAGCACTTTTCCTTTATAGGAAACCAAGGGCACAGGATCAATGTTTTACCACCAAAAGGTAGCTAGGGTGCGAGTATTTGCCGACATCCAAAACTTCGCACTGCGTGCGCACTGCTTGCACGGCATTCCCCCTGATCTGTGTGGCAGAATAAATCGGCAACGTCGCCGCCTATTTTTTTTTGGGGGGGGGGGGTGCCTTACGAAGTGCAATTGTCCATTTGCCCTCTGATCCAATGCCGGCTGTCTGCATTCCACGTCTGCACACACCTGCCTTTCTGCAAGCACCAAGTTGGTGTAAGGTGGCAGTCCTCCCCACATCAGGATGGCAGAAAATCGTGCATTGAGGGTTCGCCACCCGTTGCTGATGCGCAATAGTTTGACGTGCGACAACTGATGGTGGTGTACCAATCGAGCCCTTTTAATCAAATATAGTGGCAAAGGGGGTGCCACAGACACCCGACAGTAGGGTACTTATTTAGTGACGCGGAACAACAGATGCAACACCATCTGAGCAGTAAGCGGTTTCCAACAACAGGCCAGTTGTTTCTCAACCGCCCTTTTCGCCTTTCCCCTGTATTGCGCTGAGCTTTGGTCTGAGGGCTTCTGAGGGCAATCACAAGAGTGGCTAGCCTTGGCTGAGGGGTCTCGTAAAATTACTCACGTCCCTGGTCACCCCCTTCGACTGCCCATTACTCGAGCGGGCACGGTCAGGGGTCATGGGAACTCACAAGAAACGGTGAGCGGCCACATGGGGAAGGCGGAGATGGCACACCCACTAAGTCCCGTACAGCAAGATGAGACCCTTACAGGAGCCCAGCCCTAGGCCATCATACTGGTTCTGCTCCGTCTGCTCTTTGTCCTGTGCTTGCAAGTGCTGGGCCAAGATGCCACTGAGCTGCTTCCTAAGGTCCGCCCTTTGCTCTTGTGCCTCCGTGATTACACCGTGGGCATTCTCACAGGCCTGTGGGAGGGTACACAAGCAATAAGCAATGGTCTGTGCCTTGTCTGCAACACAAATCAATCCGGGGCGGACTGCAGAGGGAAAGCCCGCTACAATTTTCAGGCGGCGCGGAGGCCAGAGGCCTCTGGAACTGCACTGCACTGCACTGAGGTGAGGCGACGCGAAGATGGTTCGCTTAGAGCACAGGCCCATGCGAATGGCTGCCCCGCAACCCTATCAAATCGGGAGGGGGAGGGGCGACGCCACTTCCGAAGGCACAGTCTAGAGGGGAAGGAGGCAACGCCTCGGATGAGAAGCCTTGGGCTCACTTGCCTGCGTTCCGCGCCAGACGAGTTGAGACCTTGTTTACAGACCTCCATACCCTTTTCAGTCGGTATGGTCAAGTGTGGGCTGCCCCCAGAGGCCGTCCTTAATGTGCAGAGCCATTCCCAGGTCTGCCCCCAGGCACAGAGAACCGGCAGTGGTGCAGCTCCAACAGGATGTGGAGGAACAGGGACAGGGGATGGGCAGGCAGGAGGTGGGCAGGCAGGAGGTGGGCAGCGTGTGGGCAGCGTGAGGGCAGGTCTAGGCAGGCAGGTGATGTTGGCTTATGATTGATCACCAGCTGCGATGAAACCAACGCCTATTCAAACAACCGAACAAGAAGAAAGGAAGCTCTGTCACCTCAGAAGGCCGGTGGAAGCCAGGGCGGGCCACAGACCTGAATGACAGACACGTACGCAGTGCGCTGGGCCTTCATGGCATCCAGCTTCTTGTCGGCCTGCACCACCTTGTCCTGCTGCCTGATCACCGTCTGCTCAGCATCCTGTAAGCACTTCTTAAGCCGCTCCACCTCCGCTTGGCAGGCAGACAATTCGCTGGACTCTGCAGCACACTCGGCTGTGCACTGCTCGATGCACTCCTGAAAGGGACCAGGGTGATACACCACGCCAGGCAAACATGGAACCGGAAATAAGGAAATGGCATCCTTTGTCAACCCCCTGATTCCTGGATGTTACTCGCGAAAGTTGCCACCTGCAGCAGTATTAAAAAACGACTGCAAATTTTTCACTGCTGCAAATGCAGAACCTTTTGCCACCTGAATGCAGATGGCGCAGTTTTCACCGGCAGCCTGCAAATCGCCATCACGATCCAGATGCAGATGGCAAAATTGTTGCGAGCTGCTGGAAATCACAAAATTTTCGCCACAAATCCACAAACCAATGAAATTTCTGCCATGCAAATTGTCCGCCAGTTGCTGCACGAACGATCACACTGCAATTGCAATTTCTGCACTGATCAAAAAACATGGCCTTTTGCCACCTGGAGACAGAATGGGGAACGCTTTGCACTCAACAGCCGGTACAGCAAAAAAAAAATGGGGGGGGGGGATACGGAAAAACGTGGTCCACATCTATGCCCCCACCGGAGTCATTCCCCGGAAACACCTGCTATCATTCCATGCAAGGATTCATAAGGTTTGCAATCAGCCGTAGAGAGCTGTGGAGTTTTGGTGAGATGTTCGTGCGCAAAACACCAAGACGTAACATGGCACACGCAAAAGTGCTTGTGAAACGGGGGCGTGGCAAAACAAGGGCACGGCACTCAAGGGAAGATCATCAAATGATTTGTTCTCACAGGTTCCTGTGCTGGAAAACTTCACCTTGAAGTGCTGAACATGCTCAACAGGGCCACAAGATGCCGCCGTTTGGCGGCAGGCTGGCACGCACCCTTGGCAGGTGGTTTAGCTGTGGCACACAATCCATGCGGCAATCATTCCTTCTCGGGAATATTGCGGGTGAAACACACCTTCCCAATGCCATGCACGCACAATTACCATCGTGACTGCCAACATCCAATGGCCCTCAGACCGAGAATCCCTGACCACCGAAGGTGTCGAAGATGGTTCGGGTTGTGGCTCCAATATTGAGGTCATGTGGGCAAAGAGCGCATCTTAAGTATGGGTCAGTGTCACCAGCACCCATGGCGTAGGCAGCGCTAATGGAGGATGGGACAGAATCCATTAGTGCCCCCTGGACATACACAAAAATCCAGTCTTGCCCTCCCCCTTTCGCACCGCCTCAGCATGGCTGGGATTGCGTTATCCAGCGTGCTGCGCAAGATGGAGGGCAATATATTTCTTGGTATCCATGGATGAAGAACACATTGCTCAATGGCCCAATGGCTGAATCCGTCCAAAAATCGTTTTGTGTTAACATCAAATAGGAAGGAAAATTTCCCCTCTCGTCCCCGCCCCCCGAATCGCCCCCGCCCCCCACGCTGCCCAATCGCGTCGTCGTGCTCATTTCAGAAACCCCTTTTTCTTTTTCTGAGCTATGGCAAGGGTCCCATAGCTGGACCTGTTCCGATTCCTGGCACGTGATTTGAAAACACGTGCAGGGTTTTACAACCAAAGTGCAACACAGATAGCCGTTCGCTCTGCACACAATCACACATCCGCAGTTCGCATCCCGCGTGTGTCACAGATGCCGTCCAATGCAAGCCCAGCCGCACACCTCGGACTTCTTCAGCCCCAGCTCCGCCTCGGATTGCTGCATCATCACTTTATCCTCCAATTTGCCCACGGCAGGGATACCCTCCTCAGCCCGCTCCAGGATTACAGACACCTTCTTCGGCTGATCCTGTGACATCTGCAGCAGTTGCGTCCGCAAGTCCACGATCTTGCGCTCCTCCTCCACGACAGCGACGACGTCGCTGCGCTGCATCCCTGACTCACGCTTCTGGCTGGCCTTCTCCAATTGCAGCCGCAGGTATGCCTCCTTGCCATCCTCCTGGGTTGACGGCAGCAGCTCTGCAAGGCTCTCGCTCGTGTTCACGAAAAGTGTCAGCTCCTGAAAAGGCATGTGCATGCGCGTGCAGGATGGGCGGTTGGCATAAAGGGGCCTTTGCCCGATATCGATGGCGTTCGTTGTCCAGGTCACATTGCGTACGGCAGTTGTGTACCCCACGACTATCGGATCAACAGGATGGCCCTGACGAGACCAGTCCAACTGTTGGGGCTCGCAGAGATGCCATGCAGTGTCACCGAATTTTCAAAGCCTGGCTCTCGTGCATCAAATGGTTTGAGAAAGTATCACCAACGGCCCCACAGGAGGCCCGGTAGTTGGCACTGACTTGATCCATCCCGACAAAGCGATGCTGAATGCGGACGAGGGGATGGCACGTCCACACCCTCGGGATGGGCCACATATCCGAGTGTTTGCCCACGGACCTTCCATGCCTGCTACTCACTGCTGACTCCTACCGAACCTCTTCTTAAAGAGCGTGCTCCTGCGCATTTCTACGAGGTTGACCGCACACGTGCTTTCGGTATAGTCTTGCCAAAAACAAGGAAGCAAAACACGGAACATTGAATTTTTTGTTTTTCCCGCGCTTTATTCGCAGATTCGCCGAGGCGCCTGCTACAAACCGATGAAAAGATGCAAAAAAAAATGAGGCGTTTGTCATATTGTACAGTCCACTGAAAACCAGTTTCCAACTCAGAACGTCTTGATATCGATCATGAAGTTCTTTACTTTCTGCCCCGATGATTCTAGAAATATACTCGCTGTCGCTGTTAACCATAGGACCAAGCGCGGGTTGCTGGGGTATTCACAGTCCTCACCAGGCCACAGAATCGACTTCATTGAAATCATGCAATACCCCAACATCCCTCTATCATGCCACATTGACTGGGTCACCTGTGTGACAACCAACGCCAGCACTCCCAATGCACCACCCGCAGTAGTCTGCAAAGAATTTGTGACACGGGGTATCAAAGCTGAAATAAAGGCCGGTCGCTCTTGGAACGAAATCCAAAGCACATGTACGGGGCGCAGGACCTTGTCCATCACAGTTTCCTTCAGCGAGGCCAACGCAGCGGACGCCAAAGGGTGCTCGCTCTTCTGAGTCGGATGCAGAATATTCTGCAGCTGCTGGACAGCCAGCTGGTCCAGCCCCTTCAACAGCGACGGCAATCCTGACGGGCAAACGATCGTGAAGAACATGTGGCGTCTCATGGGGGCTATCACTACCTTTTGGGCAAGCGACCGTGGCACTGCAGCTTTTAAGACCTCCGGCGACAGGCCACAGCGCTAACACTGCCGGCTGCTTCGCCA
Source organism: Eutreptiella sp. 'Long Island Sound 2002' (assembly GCA_964036045.1). NCBI lineage: Eukaryota > Euglenozoa > Euglenophyceae > Eutreptiales > Eutreptiaceae > Eutreptiella > Eutreptiella sp. 'Long Island Sound 2002'. Next base: position 44,638,114 of record OZ038390.1, read on the forward strand.
GCCAGAGTGCCCGCCGGGACACCTAATCGTGCCGGCGCGCACACCATCAGTGTCAGTGCTGTCTGCAGCGCGTGTCGCGCCGCCGCACGCAGTAACAAAGCAGCGACCGCCGACACACAGCGTGCCCGTCGAGTTCACCAGCACCAGCCTTCATGCCGCCACCGGCGATGGTCCCCGATGGGTGTGAGGGGTACAGCGGTAGGGGCGCCCCTGCTCGGACCCTACCACCCAACCCCGCCCCTGGCGCATGGCATCCCCTTTTCGACCACCCCAATCACTGCCGTCCACTTCACACCACACCATCTGCTCGGGTCGTGGGACTGCAGACTGACTGGGGTCGTGGGACTCGGGACACGAGGGTGCAGCGAGGGTACGGGTCTTACCCACTTAGGGCCCCAGGAATCTTCGACTTGCCGGCGGTGCGCCAGGCGTGCTACACGGTGACGCGCGCACACGCGTGCCGTGATGCCTCGTTGCCCGTTCGGCAGGGTCGCTTCCGCCTGCGCACCAATCTGCTGCCAGCCGCCTCTCCCGTCCCCCATCGCCATCCCTCTCCTGGCGCCCCACATATTCGTCGGACCCGGGCGACCCGGACCAACGGTACAACTGCGCATGCCTCGTGTTTCAATTTCCAACGACAGAATGCGAGGTCCCCCTTCCCCCGAGTAGAGGGGTCTCAAGGGGCGCCTGCGACTGATTGCAATAGAAATGAATAGGACACTACAAACAGGCCGCGACAGTACACCTGCGATTGATTACATCGCCTCTGACATTAAAAGCAGCAACGACCAATCCATCCTCCGACGCAGTTGCGGGCGTGGGACAAGCAGACATCAGCGCCACGCCCAGACCTCCGGTCAAGCACGCGCACACCTGAAGTCCACACGACAGTCGCACCACCACATGAGATTCCCGCCACGTTCTTTCCCTTCAGTGCGGACACCGGCGTCGGCGTCAGCTTATGGCTTGTGTCACCATGGCCCAGCTGTCCGTAGCTCCCAAAGCCGAAGGAGAATACCTCTCCCTCTGCGGAAAAGCGGCGAGCACAAGGGCGTTTACTTGCAACAAAGGGGCAGCCCGTGCCTTACTCCCACCTGCCCCCAATGAGGGATATGCTCACTATGCCAAAGATATCTGCTCCCTGGGGGGGGGGGGATCGACATCCAGAAGATTCATATGTATACACCGACGTGGCTTGCACATTCTTATGGCCGAATGTAATGCATACACTCGCAATGATGAGTTGTATTTCGCACAAGAAACGCTGCGGCATTCCAAGGTAGGCACATTTTCGGGCATTTAACGCCCCTGTGCAACACTACGTGGGCGCAGGCGTCACCCGTTTCATTCTCGGGATCGTCTCGGTCCCCCCCGTCGTTTATGACTTGTTCTGTTGTTTTGTCTGTTCTGTTCCCCCTGGCGTGCTGCACGTACTTCCCAAGGGCTGGGGCTCACTGCTCCAGGTGGTCCAATCGCCTTCGGGCCCCAGAACGTGCTTTTGGGCTGGCTGAACACGGGGTACCGGACTTCTTGGTCTTGTATTACTTCGTTGTGCGGCCTGCTTCGCGCACCCGTCTCACTATGCGGCGGGTGGACTTTACATTCGCAGTTCACACAATACCAACAGTCCGTCATGCTTGGTCCTAACTGCGTGCGAAGCCGATCTCCTTCCTGCCCCCCAATGTTCCTGCCATGCGATGGTGTCCCCCCTGTCCACCTCGCCCGTGCGCTAGCAGACCTGTATGCTCCCCACGGCTGGTAACAGCAGTTTTGGTGGGGGTCAGCGCTGGCCACAGGGCACCCTCAGAGGCCACTCCGCCCTACCCCCCCGGCCCCGTGACCTGCAGGTCTGCAATGGCTTCTGGTCTTTGTTCTGTTGACTAAATATTTGCTCTTGATTGCGGTGGACTGCACACTACCCGTTTGTACACGAAGCGAGTACTTGGGGGGGGGGGGGGGGGGGGCAGGGACTTGCTTGAGCGGGGGGGGGGGGGGAGGGGGGGGAGGGGGTCCAGGGGGGAGGGGTCCCCCCCCCCTGCCGGAACATACCCAATCCACAGGGAACAGAAAAATTATTGGAGAATGAACAACGCAGCGCAT